>CAWUFW010015231.1:0-371528 GCA_963921515.1 Calotriton arnoldi | reverse complement strand
CCCGGTGATAAGAAGAAAGGGGTCTCTACAGGGAAGCCTGTTGAGACCGGCCCCCGCAAGTGTTATGCATGTGACCAGGTAGGTCACTTTAAGGGGGACCCCAAGTGCCCGAAGGGGACACAGCCACCCACCGGTGGACAGTCCAAAGTGTTGGCTAGTGTAGCGCTTGGGGAGGAGGGGTGCCCACAGGAGGGTGGGGATCCCGCAGAAATGACCCTTGTCTCACTCGGGGACAGTGAGATGGTCCCAGGAAACCAGGTGCCCCCTAACACAAAGAAATATAGCACCTGGGTGACCATTAATGGGAACAGGGTAGAGGCTCTCAGAGATACTGGAGCCAGTGTGACCTCAGTCCGGTGTCACCTGGTGTCTGAGAAGCAAGTAGTCCCAGGAGCATTCCACCAAGTAGTTGCTGTCGACAACTCAGAGCGCCAATGTATGGTGGCGCAGGTTCCCTTTGAATGGGGGGTCTCAGGTCCCTTGAGGGTGGTTGTGAGCCCTACCATGCCTGTAGATTGTCTGCTAGGAAACGACCTGGAGCAGTCCTCGTGGAAGGAGGTTGAGCTCAGGTCACACTTGGAGATGCTTGGGTTGCCAGAGTGGGCATGCGTGTCTACTCGGTCAATGGCAGCCAGAAAGGGTGATCAAGAGGACTTGGAGCCTGAAACAGTGGCCCAAGTCCCTGCCAAGAGAAAGGGCAGGGCGCGGGAAACCGGCCCCCGAAGTTCCCACGGACCGGGAGGAGGCGGACCTCGAGGGGGACGCCCCGGTGCCTACAGGGGAGCAGGTAGCCGAACTGGGAGACATCTCTGAGCTGACCCATTGGCAGCAAGAAGGGGGTCCCACCAGGGAGGAGTTCTGCAGGGAGCAGAACGAGTGCCCTACTCTGGAGGGTCTGCGGCGGCAGGCTGCAGACCAGGCAGCTGGTAATCAGTCCGGGTCACATCTGATCTACTGGGAGAGCGGTCTCCTATACAGTGAGCCTAAGGTTGCTGAGCCTGGGTCAGCCCGTGTGCTGGTGGTACCCCAGCGCTTCAGGACCTTCCTACTGGGTCTGGCTCATGACGTGCCTTTGGCAGGACATTTGGGGCAGGACAAGACCTTTGACAGGCTTGTCACCCACTTCTTTTGGCCCCAAATGCGAAGGCAGTCAGATGCACACTGCAGGTCTTGCCAAACTTGCCAGGCAAGTGGTAAGAGTGGGAGGAAGGTCAAAGCTCCTCTCCAACCTTTTCCGGTTGTTGGAACACCCTTTGAAAGGGTAGGGATAGATATAGTGGGGCCACTGGATCCCAAGACAGCCATGGGCAACAGGTACATCCTGGTCTTGGTGGACCATGCCACCCGGTACCCGGAGGCAATCCCTCTCAGGACAACGACGGCGCCAGTGGTGGGCCGGGCGTTAATGGGGATCTTTTCCCGTGTGGGATTCCCCAGAGAGGTGGTTTCTGATAGGGGGACCAATTTCATATCGAAGTATATGACATCCCTGTGGAAGGAGTGTGGGGTAACCTACAAGTTCACCACTCCTTACCACCCACAAGGAAACGGTCTGGTGGAGAGATTCAACCAGACCTTGAAAGGCATGATCAAGGGTCTAACAGAACCCATGAGGCGTAAGTGGGACGTCCTCTTGCCATGCCTACTCTTCGCATACAGGGAGGTGCCTCAGAAGTCTCTTGGGTACAGCCCCTTTGAGCTCCTGTATGGCCACCCTGTCAGAGGACCTCTGAGTTTGGTAAAGGAAGGCTGGGAGGCAGCTCCCAGGAAAACTCCCCAGGATGTATTTAGCTACATGCTGGCCTTTAGAAACCAAACTGCCCGCTTCAGGAAACTCGCTCAGGCGAACCTAGAAGCAAGCCAGGAAGAAATGAAGAGATGGTATGACCAGAACGCCACTCTGGTCGAATTTCAACCTGGACAAAAAGTGTGGGTCATGGCCCCAGTAGCACCTTGTGCCTTGCAGGACAAGTGGACTGGGCCATATGAGGTAAAGGAGCGCAAAAGTGACGTCACCTACCTGGTGGATTTGCAGGCTCCAAGGAACCCTTTGAGGGTCCTTCACGTGAACCGCCTCAAGCCCCACTTCGAGAGGTCCGAAGTGAGTATGCTCTTGGCGACAGATGATGGGGTGGAAGAGGAGAGCGAGCCTCTCCCTGACCTCCTGTCTACCAAGGAGCATGATGGGTCAGTAGAGGGTGTGATCCTCTCCCCTACTCTGACTCAGGAGCAGCAGGGGACTGTCGCCAGTTGTTGGGACAGTTCGCCCCACTGTTCTCTCTGACCCCCGGTGTTACTCACTGGTGTACCCATGACGTGGACACCGGTGACAGCCATCCTGTGAAGCATAAAATTTACAGGTTGACTGACCGGGTCAGAGCCAGCATCAAGGAGGAGGTCTCTAAGATGTTGGCGTTAGGGGTGATTGAGCCCTCCCACAGTCCTTGGGCCAGCCCAGTGGTCTTGGTCCCAAAGGCTGCGGCGCCCGGTGCCACTCCAGAACTCCGGTTTTGTGTGGACTACCGTGGGCTCAATGCCGTCACCAGGACTGACGCGCACCCCATCCCCAGAGCTGATGAGCTCATTGATCGGTTGGGAGCTGCCCGGTTCCTCAGCACGTTTGATTTGACGTCTGGGTACTGGCAGATTGCCTTAACCGATGGGGCCAAGGAGAGATCAGCATTCTCAACCCCAGAAGGTCATTACCAATTCCGGGTGATGCCCTTTGGGTTGAAGAATGCCCCTGCCACCTTTCAGAGGTTGGTCAATCAGGTGTTGGCTGGGCTGGAGGATTTCAGTGCCGCCTACCTGGATGACATTGCTGTGTTCAGTTCCAGCTGGGAAGAACATTTACAGCACCTTGAGAAAGTGTTGAGGGCTCTGCAAGGTGCAGGCCTCACGATCAAGGCCAGTAAGTGCCAGATCGGGCAGGGTTCTGTGGTGTACTTGGGACACCAGGTAGGAAGCGGCCAGGTGGCGCCCCTACAACCCAAGATTGACACCATTCTGGCTTGGGAACCCCCAAGACCCAGACAGAGGTGAGAGCCTTCTTAGGTCTCACCGGCTATTATAGGAGATTTGTTAAGGGCTATGGCACCATCGTTGCCCCCTTAACAGAGCTGACCTCTAAGAGGCAGCCCAGGAAAGTGATCTGGACTGAGTCCTGCCAGAAAGCTTTTGATGCCCTGAAGGCAGCCATGTGCACGGCGCCCGTGCTCAAGGCACCTGACTTCTCCAAGGAATTCGCCGTGCAGACTGACGCTTCAGAGCATGGTGTGGGAGCGGTGCTCTCACAACTGAACGAAGAGGGCCTGGATCAGCCTGTAGTCTTCCTTAGCAGGAGACTACTTCCCAGGGAACAGAGGTGGAGTGCCATAGAAAGGGAAGCTTTTGCTGTGGTCTGGGCGCTGAAGAAGTTGAGACCCTACCTGTTTGGGACTCACTTCCGGGTTCAGACAGACCACAGGCCCCTCAGATGGTTGATGCAAATGAGGGGCGAGAATCCAAAACTGCTGAGGTGGTCCATCTCCCTACAGGGAATGGACTTTACGGTGGAACACCGTCCTGGTACAGAACACGCCATAGCAGATGGTCTGTCCAGGTTCTTCCGCCTTAGTGAAGAGAACTCCCATGGGGTTGGGTAGTTCTCCCTACTTTCAGCTGGAGGGGACATGTGTTAGACTTGGCATCTTTTGGCGTGTTTCCCCTGACTTTTGCTTTCTGACCTCCCGGTTTTGACTCTGTTTTTGCTGGTGTGATGATTCTGCGCACTTTCCTCACTGCGGTCCAGTGGGAAAGTGCAAGTGCTCCTGTATAAAATGTGTTATGGATTGGTGTTTCCATGATTGGCCTATTTGGTTTATCTGTCAGTCCCTTGTAAAGTGCACTACGAGTGCCAGGGCCTATAGACCAAATGCTGTTGGTGGGCTGCAGCACTGGATTGTGCCACCCACGCAAACAGCCCGTAAAGTGTAACTCGGGCCTGCCATCGCAGAGCCTGTGCGCAGCCTGAGGCTGCCATGTCGACTTGGCAAGTGCACACACTTGCAAGTCCCTAAACCTTCCCTTTGCTACATGTTAGTCACCCCTAAGGTAGGCCCAAGGTACCCCTGTGGGCAGGGTGCGTTGTACGCGAAAGGTAGGACATGCCCGGGTGTGTGCGGCATGTCCTGATAGTGAATTACAGCCTAGTTCGTTTTTCACTATTGCAAGGCTACCTGTTCCCCTAGGCCAGAACGGGCGGTTTTGATTATTACAGCTTATAATCCTAACTGACCCCGGGAACATGGTAGAAATTCGAGTTTAGTATGCCTGGACTCAGAATGATAAAATGCAGCTTTTAGTAAGGTTGGTTTTACCATTCTGGGTTTGAAAATACCACTTTTAGAAAGTGGGTATTTTCTTGCCTAACCATCCAAGCCTGCCTCTGCGAGATTGTGTATTCCGTGTCTGGAATGTGAGTGACAGGGGCTGGGGGATGCCAGGAGACAGGGTGAGTCAGCGCAGGGCTGAATAGCCAGATCGACCTGTAGATGGGTGGGAGGGGTCGCACCTGGGCCCTGAATAGGACAGTGCCTTCCCTCCACAATGCTGGCTCCACCTCCTGTGGTGCGTCTGATGTCCCTGGCCCACTCACTGAAAGAAGGGACGGAGACTTGTCAACAAAGTGCTCCAGAACTGGTTTGGACTAGGCGAAGGCCTCTCTGCCTTCAGAGAACAAAGGAATTTGGGATATAAATATTGGGGCCCTGACCCCATGAATTTAGATCTCGCTGGAATCAAGGAACCTGCCAAGACGAAGAGCTGGAAGAGCTGCCAGGAGGAGTACTGCCCCTTTGCTGTGTTGTTGCTTTGTTGGGTTGGCCTGCAGCTGCTGCTTCTGCCTTGGGCAGTGAAAGGACTGGACTGAACTTTCTACAAACTTGTGCTGAGTATCTCCAAGGGCCTGAAACCGAGCTGGCCTCCTGTTAAGAAGTCTCAGGGACTGCAAAGACTTCACAAGCCTCTGGGTACCGCTTCTGGAACGCTGTTTCAGTTGCCACAGAGGAAGGGAACCGCAACCGACTCCGTCAACCGAATCCATCCCTGGCCGGTGACCTGTTTGCACCGCAGACCGCATCGCCCCGCTTCACATCGCAACCCTGGTCTCACCGTGGGCGACGTCCGACGCCGCCAACATCGAGCCGCTGCTTGCACCGTGACCTGTGGGCACCGCAGTTCGCATCGCATCGCTTCACTGGGCCAGCCGGACCAGACCGACACTGTCGCTGCAACTGGCTCAAGAGTCGAGACCGCACCGCATTTGGGGCACCGCTCGCACGTCTGCGACGCACCGCTCCGACTCGCATCGCTGTCCGACGCCAGCTCCCGCACTCCGGCTGGGTCGCCTGCATCGCAACCTGTCAGCACCGCATCGAGCATCGTCTCACCCTGCATCGCACGCCTTGGGCTCACCGACTCCGTCTGCACGACGCTCATCGAGCCGCTGCCTGCACCGCATCGAGGGACACCGCACCTTGCATCGCTCCGTCTTGCACCGCAACCGCGACGAACGCCGACCGGCTCGTACACTCCGTACCAGCCACAACGAGAAAAGGTACTGTGACCGAGTCTGTTCATGACTCTGCTGGCCCGTATCGACGCGGTCGGCTGGAACTGTTAGACTCTGTGGTTTTCAGCATCACGGTAGGCTCGGACGGAGCTACCGACTCGTACGAACTTTGCTTTTGTGCTATTCCTGCAAAGAAGAAGTTAACGTATCAAGTATTCATTCGTAAAGTATAGTATTGTGGATTTTTGTCGTAATTGGTCTTGTCTTGAGTATATAAAGTATTGGTTATTTTTCTAAACTGGTGTGGTGTCCGTTTGTAGTGCTTACACTGTATTACTGTCAGTTATGTGCAAATGCTTTACACACTGCCTCTGAATTAAGCCTGACTGCTCGTGCCAAGCTACCACGAGGGTGAGCAGGGGTTACTTCACGAGTGTAACAACCCTTACCCTGACTAGGAAGAAGGGTCTCTACTTGGACAAAGGTGCAAGCCCTTGCCAACTAGAGATCCCATTTCTAACAAGACACAATTCTGAATTCAGCAAGGGGTCATTTGTGTAGATCCTTAAAGTTTTCCTTATAGAAACTAACAGTTAAATAAAGAAAACATTGAAAATTAGTTGAAAAAAACAGCCATTTGTGTCAACATTTTCACCTGTAACTTCTTCTAATTATGACAGCTATTTGAAGGCAATATACCGTTATATCCGCTGGACCTTTATGGTTGTGGGGATATATAGGACTTGTAGGTTCACCAAGAATCCGACGAACCCAGAGCCAATAACTGAGCAGCATCTTGCAATGGTTTTTTATTATGTACCGGGTATATAGCAATTATTTTGGGAAAATGTATACATGGAAAAATTGTTATGAAAGACACCTATGTATTTCTGAAATGGGAACAAAATGTAGATTTTAGAAACAGTAGATATTTGCACATTTCCGAAATTGGGAGTACCCATACTAGCATGAGAATTATAGGTCATTTTTCAAAATGACTTATTTTTTACACATTGTCTTTCATTTGGAAGGCAGAAATGCATCGAAAGTCAATAGGTAATAACAGTTGCTCTACAATTCTGTGTTACCCTAAGTCTCCCGATAAAAATGGTACCTCGCTTGTGTGGGTAGGCCTTGTGCCCACAACAGGAAATGGCTCAAAATGCAACGTGGACGTACCACATTTTCACAATGAAAAATTACCCTTTTTTTGCAAAGTGCCTAGCTGTAGTTTTTGAACCCTAGCTCTGCGGGCACTTAGGGAAACCTAGCAAACCTATACAGTTTTGAAAACTACACACCCAGGGGAATTCAGGATGGGGTGACTTGACTGGCTCCCACCAGGTTCTGTTACCCAGAATCCCTTGCAAACCTAAAAAATTGGCAAAAAAAACACATTTTCCTCACTTTTCTGTGGTGGAAAGTTCTGGAATCTGCGTGGATCCACAAAATTTCACCGACCCCGCGTTCCCCAAGGTCTTCCGAAAAAAATGGTACCTCACTTGTGTGGGTAGGCCTAGTGCTCGCGACAGGAAGCAGCGCAAAACGCAACGTGGACGCACCACATTTTCACAGTGAAAAATGACCCTTTTTTTGCAAAGTGCCTAGCTGTAGTTTTTTAACCCTAGCTCTGCCGGCACTTAGGGAAACCTAGCAAACCTATACATTTTTGAAAAGTAGACACCCAGGGGAATCCAGGATGGGGTGACTTGACTGGCTCTCACCAGGTTTTGTTACCCAGAATCCCTTGCAAACCTAAAAATTGGCAAAAAAACACATTTTCCTCACTTTTCTGTGGTGGAAAGTTCTGGAATCTGCGTGGATCCACAAAATTCCACCCACCCCGCGTTCCCCCAGGTCTTCCAAAAAAAATGGTACCTCACTTGTGTGGGTAGGCCTAGTGCCCGCGAAAGGAAGCAGCGCAAAACGCAACGTGGATGCACCACATTTTCACAGTGAAAAATGACCCTTTTTTGCAAAGTGCCTAGCTGTAGTTTTTGAACCCTAGCTCTGCCGGCACTTAGGGAAACCTAGCAAACCTATACATTTTTGAAAAGTAGACACCCAGGGGAATCCAGGATGGGGTGACTTGACTGGCTCTCACCAGGTTCTGTTACCCAGAATCCCTTGCAAACCTAAAAAGTGGCAAAAACCCACATTTTCCTCACTTTTCTGTGGTGGAAAGTTCTGGAATCTGCGTGGATCCACAAAATTCCACCCACCCCGCGTTCCCCAAGGTCTTCCGAAAAAAATGGTACCTCACTTGTGTGGGTAGGCCTAGTGCCCGCGACAGGAAGCAGCGCAAAGCGCAACGTGGACGCACCACATTTTCACAGTGAAAAATGACCCTTTTTTTGCAAAGTGCCTAGCTGTAGTTTTTGAACCCTAGCTCTGCCGGCACTTAGGGAAACCTAGCAAACCTATACATTTTTGAAAAGTAGACACCCAGGGGAATCAAGGATGGGGTGACTTGACTGGCTCTCACCAGGTTCTGTTACCCAGAATCCCTTGCAAACCTAAAAATTGGCAAAAAAACACATTTTCCTCACTTTTCTGTGGTGGAAAGTTCTGGAATCTGCGTGGATCCACAAAATTCCACCCACCACGCGTTCCCCAAGGTCTTCCGAAAATAATGGTACCTCACTTGTGTGGGTAGGCCTAGTGCCCGTGACAGGAAGCAGCGCAAAACGCAACGTGGACGCACCACATTTTCACTGTGAAAAATGACCCTTTTTTTGCAAAGTGCCTAGCTGTAGTTTTTTAACCCTAGCTCTGCCGGCACTTAGGGAAACCTAGCAAACCTATACATTTTTGAAAAGTAGACACCCAGGGGAATCCAGTATGGGGTGACTTGAATGGCTCTCACCAGGTTCTGTTACCAAGAATCCCTTGCAAACCTAAATAATAGTAAAAAAAAACACATTTTCCTCACTTTTCTGTGGTGGAAAGTTCTGGAATCTGAGTGGATCCACAAAATTCCACCCACCCCGCGTTTCCCAAGGTCTTCGGAAAAAAATGGCACCTCACTTGTGTGGGTAGGCCTAGTGCCCGCGACAGGAAGCAGCGCAAAACGCAACGTGGACGCACCACATTTTCACAGTGAAAAATGACCCTTTTTTTGCAAAGTGCCTAGCTGTAGTTTTTTAACCCTATCTCTGCCGGCACTTAGGGAAACCTAGCAAACCTATACATTTTTGAAAAGTAGACACCCAGGGGAATCCAGGATGGGGTGACTTGACTGGCTCTCACCAGGTTCTGTTACCCAGAATCCCTTGCAAACCTAAAAAATTGGCAAAAAAACCACATTTTCCTCACTTTTCTGTGGTGGAAAGTTCTGGAATCTGCGTGGATCCACAAAATTCCACCCACCCCACGTTCCCCAAGGTCTTCAGAAAAAAATGGTACCTCACTTGTGTGGGTAGGCCTAGTGCCCGCGACAAGAAGCAGCGCACAACGCAACGTGGACGCACCACATTTTCACAGTGAAAAATGACCCTTTTTTTGCAAAGTGCCTAGCTGTAGTTTTTGAAACCTAGCTCTGCCGGCACTTAGGGAAACCTAGCAAACCTATACATTTTTGAAAAGTAGACACCCAGGGGAATCCAGGATGGAGTGACTTGACTGGCTCTCGCCAGGTTCTGTTACCCAGAATCCCTTGCAAACCTAAAAAATTGGCAAAAAAAACACATTTTCCTCACTTTTCTGTAGTGGAAAGTTCTGAAATCTGCGTGGATCCACAAAATTCCACCCACCCTGCGTTCCCCAAGGTCTTCTGAAAAAAATGGTGCCTCACTCGGGTGGGAGGCCCAAGTACCCGCGACAGGCAAGGGCCCACAACGTATTGAGGCGACCTCAAAATGGCCTATCACAAAATGACCTGGTTTTGCAAGGGGGGGTCCCATGACGTTTTGGCCCGGGACTCGGTGGCCACCTAGGGAAACCTACCAAACCCACACATTTCTGAAAAGTAGACACCCGGGGGATTCCAGGGAGGTATGGCTTGCGTGGATCCCCCTAAGTTTTCTTACCCAGAATCCCCTGCAAACCTGACATTTGGTGAAAAAATCCCTTTTTTCACACATTTTTGTGTGGTAAAGTTGTGGCATCACAGGGCTGACACAAATTTCCTACCACCCAGCGTTCCCCCAGGTCTCCCGATAAAAATGGTGCCTCACTCGGGTGGGAGGCCCAAGTACCCGCGACAGGCAAGGGCCCACAACGTATTGAGGCAACATCAAAATTGCCTATCATCATGGGACCCTCCTTGCAAAACCAGGTCGTTTTGTGATAGGCTATTTTGAGGTCGCCTCAATACGTTGTGGGCCCTTGCCTGTCGCAGCTAGTACGACAGTCTGAATGGCTGCCTTGGCAGCTTCAACTGCCAATGAATTTCCTTCAACCTGTATACCAACACATTGATGTGAATGTGTGAATAAAATAAGCCTGTAAAAAATCATCTTTCAGTGATAAAAAAGCAAACACAAGGAGATGATGGCTGGAGCGCTAAAACTTTTCAGACACTCACCCCCATCACAGATCTAGGTTCAATCCATCATCGTTCTTTAGCTCACTTCGCGACCCCAGTTCAGACCCATACATATGCAAATCAGTCTTGACCCTATTCCTCATGGGAACAGTCCAGCCCGAACTGCCAAGCCAAGTCTTCCTTGGACGGGAAACAAACATCATGGGACTGGTTTCGGGGTAACACCCCTCATAAGCCAGGCTAGCTTGAATCCAGTGGCATAGTGAGCAAAGGACCCACGTCTGGGCATACCCTGCCATCTTAGGGCGAAAAAAGAAAACCAAAGAAGATGATGGACAAAGCACTGAAACTTTTCAGACACTCACCCCCAGTGACAGATTGGGGTTGAATCCATCATCGTTCTTTAGCTCACTTTGCCACCCTAGTTCAGACCCAGCCATATGCAAATCAGTCTTGCCCCTATCCCTCGCGAGAACAGTTCAGCCCGAACTGACAAACCAGGTCTTCCCTGGACCAGAATCAAGCATCCTGGGAACGGTTTCGGGGTAACACCCCTCATCAGCCAGGTGAGCTTGAATCCAGTGACAAAGTAAGCAACGGACCCACGTTTGGAGTATACTCTGCCCACTTAGGGCGAACAAAGCAAACACGAGGAGATGATGGACAGAGTACTGAAACTTTTCAGACACTCACCCCAGTCACAGATCTAGGTTGAATCCATCATCGTTCTTTAGCTCACATTGCCAACTCAGTTCAGACTCAGCCATATGCAAATCAGTTTTGACACTATTCCTCATGGGAACAGTCCAGCCCAAACTGCCAAGCCAGGACTTCCCCGGACCAGAAACAAGCATCCTGGGACTGGTTTCCGGGTAACACCCCTCATCAGCCAGAATAGTTTGAATCAAGTGGTAAAGTGAGCAAGGGACCCACGTCTGGGCATACCCTGCCAACTTAGGGTGAACAAAGCAAACACGAGGAGATGATGGACGGAGCGCTACAACTTTTCAGACACTCACCCCCAGTCAGAGATCCAGGTTGAATCCATCATCATTCGTTAGCTCACTTCGCCTCCGCAGTTCAGACCCAGCCAAATGCAAATCAGTTTTGGCTCTATTACTCATGGGAACAGTCCAGCCCGGACTGGCAAGCCATGTCTTCCCTGGACCGGAAACAAGCATCCTGGGACCAGTTTCGGAATAACACCCCTCTTCAGTCAGGCTAGCTTGAGTCCAGTGGCAAAGTGAGCAAGGGACCCACGTCTGGGCATACCCTGCCAACTTAGAGCGAACAAAGCAAACACGAGGAGGTGATGGACGGAGCGCTACAACTTTTCAGACACTCACCCCAGTCACAGATCTAGGTTGAATCCATCATCGTTCTTTAGCTCACATTGTCAACCCAGTTTAGATTCTGCCATATGCAAATCAGTTTTGATCCTATTCCTCATGGGGACAGTCCAGCCCGGACTGGAAAGCCATGTCTTCCCTGGACCAGAAAAAAGCATCCTGGGACCCGTTTGGGGGTAACACAACTCTTCAGCCAGGCTAGCTTGAATCCAGTTGCAAAGTGAGCAAGGGACCCATGTCTGGGCATACCCTGCCAACTTAGGGCGAACATAGCAAAACCAAAGGGGATGATGGACGGAGTGTTGTATCCCAAAACTGGTCCCAGGATGTTTGTTTCCAGTCCAGGGAAGCCTGTCTTGGCAGTTCGGGCTGGCCTGTTCCCATGAGCAATAGGGCCAGGACTGACTGGCATATGGCTGGGTCTGAACTGGGCTGGTGAAGTGAGCTAAAGAACAATGATGGATTCAACCCAGATCTGTGACTGGGGGTGAGTGTTTGAAAAGTTTCAGCGCTCTGTCCATCATCTCCTTGTGTTTGCTTTGTTCGCCCTAGGTTGGCAGGGTATGCCCAGACGTGGGTGATGATGGCTGTAAGCCAGAAACAGGTCCCAGGGTGCTTGTTTCCGGTCCAGGGAAGACATGGCTTGGCAGTTCGGGCTGGACTGTTCCCATGAGGCACAGGGTCAGACTGATTTGCATATGGCCATGTCTGAACTGGGGTGGCGGAGTGAGCTAAAGAATGATGATGGATTAAACCCAGATCAGTTGACTGGGGGTGAGTGCTTGCAATGTTCAACACTCCGTCCATCATCCCCTTTGGTTTTGCTATGTTCACCCTAAGTTGGCAGGGTATTCCCAGACGTGGGTCCCTTGCTCACTTTGCCACTGGATTCAAGATAGCCTGGCTGATGACGGATGTAAGCCAGAAACCGGTCCCAGGATGCTTGTTTCCGGTCCAGGGAAGACATGGCTTGGCAGTTCGGGCTGGACTGTTCCCATGAGGCACAGGGTCAGACTGATTTGCCTATGGCCATGTCTGAACTGGGGTGGCGGAGTGAGCTAAAGAATGATGATGGATTAAACCCAGATCAGTTGACTGGGGGGTGAGTGCTTGCAATGTTCAACACTCCGTTCATCATCCCCTTTGGTTTTGCTATGTTCAGCCCTAAGTTGGCAGTGTATGCCCAGACGTGGGTCCCTTGCTCACTTTGCCACTGGATTCAAGATAGCCTGGCTGATGATGGCTGTAAGCCAGAAACCGGTCCCAGGATGCTTGTTTCCGGTCCAGGGAAGCCATGGCTTGGCAGTTCGGGCTGGACTGTTCCCATGAGGCACAGGGTCAGACTGATTTGCATATGGCCATGTCTGAACTGGGGTGGCGGAGTGAGCTAAAGAATGATGATGGATTAAACCCAGATCAGTTGACTGGGGGTGAGTGCTTGCAATGTTCAACACTCCGTCCATCATCCCCTTTGGTTTTGCTATGTTCGCCCTAAGTTGGCAGGGTATGCCCAGACGTGGGACCCTTGCTCACTTTGCCACTGGATTCAAGATAGCCTGGCTGATGACGGCTGTAAGCCAGAAACCGGTCCCAGGATGCTTGTTTCCGGTCCAGGGAAGACATGGCTTGGCAGTTCGGGCTGGACTGTTCCCATGAGCACAGGGTCAGACTGATTTGCATAACTCCATGTCTGAACTGGGGTGGCGGAGTGAGCTAAAGAATGATGATGGATTAAACCCAGATCAGTTGACTGGGGGTGAGTGCTTGCAATGTTCAACACTCTGTCCATCATCCCCTTTGGTTTTGCTATGTTCGTCCTAAGTTGGCAGGGTATGCCCAGACGTGGGTCCCTTGCTCACTTTGCCACTGGATTCAAGATAGCCTGGCTGATGACGGCTGTAAGCCAGAAACCGGTCCCAGGATGATTGTTTCCGGTCCAGGGAAGACATGGCTTGGCAGTTCGGGCTGGACTGTTCCCATGAGGCACAGGGTCAGACTGATTTGCATATGGCCATGTCTGAACTGGGGTGGCGGAGTGAGCTAAAGAATGATGATGGATTAAACCCAGATCAGTTGACTGGGGGTGAGTGCTTGCAATGTTCAACACTCCATCCATCATCCCCTTTGGTTTTGCTATGTTCGCCCTAAGTTGGCAGGGTATGCCCAGACGTGGGTCCCTTGCTCACTTTGCCACTGGATTCAAGATAGCCTGGCAGATGACGGCTGTAAGCCAGAAACCGGTCCCAGGATGCTTGTTTCCGGTCCAGGGAAGACATGGCTTGGCAGTTCGGGCTGGACTGTTCCCATGAGCACAGGGTCAGACTGATTTGCATATGGCCATGTCTGAACTGGGGTGGCGGAGTGAGCTAAAGAATGATGATGGATTAAACCCAGATCAGTTGACTGGGGGTGAGTGCTTGCAATGTTCAACACTCCGTCCATCATTCCCTTTGGTTTTTACCAGTTTCGGGATAACACCCCTCATCAGCCAGGCTAGCTTGAATCCAGTGGTAAAGTGAGCAAGGGACCCACGTCTGGGTATACCCTGCCAACTTAGGGCAAACAAAGCAAACACAAGGAGATGATGGACGGAACATTGAAACTTTTAGACACTCACCCCCAGTCACTGATCTGGATTGAATCCATCATTGTTCTTTTGCTCACTTCACCACCCCAGTTCAGACTCAGCCCTACGCAAATCAGTCTTGACCGTATTCCTCATGGGAACAGTCCAGCCCAAACTACCAAGCCAGGTCCTCGATGGACCGGAAGCAAGCATCCTGGGACCGGTTTCAGGGTAACACTCCTCATTAGCCAGGCTTGCTTGAATCCAGTGATGGAATCAACCCAGATCTGTGAATGGGAGTGAGTGTCTGAAAAGTCCATCATCTCCTTGTGTTTTCTTTTTCGCCCTAAGTTGTCAGGGTATGCCTAGATGTGAGTTCCTTACTCACTTTGCCACTGGATTCAAGCTAGCCTGGCTTATGAGGGGTGTTACCCCGAAACCGGTCCCAGGATGCTTGTTTCCAGTTAATGGAAGACTTGGCTTGGCAGTTCGGGCTGGACTGTTCCCATGAGGCACAGGGTCAAGACTGATTTGCATATGGCCATGTCTGAACTGGGGTGGCGGAGTGAGCTAAAGAATGATGATGGATTAAACCCAGATCAGTTGACTGGGTGTGAGTGCTTGCAATGTTCAACACTCTGTCCATCATCCCCTTTGGTTTTGCTATGTTCGCCCTAAGTTGGCAGGGTATGCCCAGACGTGGGTCCCTTGCTCACTTTGCCACTGGATTCAAGATAGCCTGGCTGATGACGGCTGTAAGCCAGAAACCGGTCCCAGGATGCTTGTTTCCGGTCCAGGGAAGACATGGCTTGGCAGTTCGGGCTGCACTGTTCCCATGAAGCACAGGGTCAGACTGATTTGCATATGGCCATGTCTGAACTGGGGTGGCGGAGTGAGCTAAAGAATGATGATGGATTAAACCCAGATCAGTTGACTGGGGGGTGAGTGCTTGCAATGTTCAACACTCCGTCCATCATCCCCTTTGGTTTTGCTATGTTCGCCCTAAGTTGGCAGTGTATGCCCAGACGTGGGTCCCTTGCTCACTTTGCCACTGGATTCAAGATAGCCTGGCTGATGACGGCTGTAAGCCAGAAACCGGTCCCAGGATGCTTGTTTCCGGTCCAGGGAAAACATGGCTTGGCAGTTCGGGCTGGACTGTTCCCATGAAGCACAGGGTCAGACTGATTTGCATATGGCCATGTCTGAACTGGGGTGGCGGAGTGAGCTAAAGAATGATGATGGATTAAACCCAGATCATTTGACTGGGGGTGAGTGCTTGCAATGTTGAACACTCCGTCCATCATCCCCTTTGGTTTTGCTATGTTCGCCCTAAGTTGGCAGGGTATGCCCAGACGTGGGTCCCTTGCTCACTTTGCCACTGGATTCAAGATAGCCTGGCTGACAGTCGCGGCTCCTGGAGGGAGTTTCGCCGGGCGGTGACGTGCGGCGGGGGAGGGGCAGGGTGTTGGGTAGTAAAAACCGGAATCGGCCGAATCCAGGTAAGTTAGCAAATAAATAAATAAAACGAATTTCGAGAGCGCGCTGCATCGCATTTGGCGATGCAGCGCGCTACGAAATTCGTTTTATTTATTTATTTGCTAACTTACCTGGATTCGGCCGGATTCCGGTTTTTACTACCCCCACCCTGCCTCTCCCCGCCGCACGTCACCGCCCGGCGAAACTCCCTCCAGGAGCCGCGACTGCTGGCTGATGATGGCTGTAAGCCAGAAACCGGTCCCAGGATGCTTGTTTCCGGTCCAGGGAAGACATGGCTTGGCAGTTCGGGCTGGACTGTTCCCATGAGCACAGGGTCAGACTGATTTGCATAACGCCATGTCTGAACTGGGGTGGCGGAGTGAGCTAAAGAATGATGATGGATTAAACCCAGATCAGTTGACTGGGGGTGAGTGCTTGCAATGTTCAACACTCCGTCCATCATCCCCTTTGGTTTTGCTATGCTTGCCCTAAGTTGGCAGGGTATGCCCAGACGTGGGTCCCTTGCTCACTTTGCCACTGGATTCAAGATAGCCTGGCTGATGATGGCTGTAAGCCAGAAACCGGTCCCAGGATGATTGTTTCCGGTCCAGGGAAGACATGGCTTGGCAGTTCGGGCTGGACTGTTCCCATGAGGCACAGGGTCAGACTGATTTGCATATGGCCATGTCTGAACTGGGGTGGCAGAGTGAGCTAAAGAATGATGATGGATTAAACCCAGATCAGTTGACTGGGGGTGAGTGCTTGCAATGTTCAACACTCCGTCCATCATCCCCTTTGGTTTTGCTATGTTCGCCCTAAGTTGGCAGGGTATGCCCAGACGTGGGTCCCTTGCTCACTTTGCCACTGGATTCAAGATAGCCTGGCTGATGACGGCTGTAAGCCAGAAACCGGTCCCAGGATGATTGTTTCCGGTCCAGGGAAGACATGGCTTGGCAGTTCGGGCTGGACTGTTCCCATGAGGCACAGGGTCAGACTGATTTGCATATGGCCATGTCTGAACTGGGGTGGCGGAGTGAGCTAAAGAATGATGATGGATTAAACCCAGATCAGTTGACTGGGGGTGAGTGCTTGCAATGTTCAACACTCCGTCCATCATCCCCTTTGGTTTTGCTATGTTCGCCCTAAGTTGGCAGGGTATGCCCAGACGTGGGTCCCTTGCTCACTTTGCCACTGGATTCAAGATAGCCTGGCTGATGACGGATGTAAGCCAGAAAACGGTCCCAGGATGCTTGTTTCCGGTCCAGGGAAGACATGGCTTGGCAGTTCGGGCTGGACTGTTCCCATGAGGCACAGGGTCAGACTGATTTGCATATGGCCATGTCTGAACTGGGGTGGCGGAGTGAGCTAAAGAATGATGATGGATTAAACCCAGATCAGTTGACTGGGGGGTGAGTGCTTGCAATGTTCAACACTCCGTTCATCATCCCCTTTGGTTTTGCTATGTTCGCCCTAAGTTGGCAGTGTATGCCCAGACGTGGGTCCCTTGCTCACTTTGCCACTGGATTCAAGATAGCCTGGCTGATGATGGCTGTAAGCCAGAAACTGGTCCCAGGATGCTTGTTTCCGGTCCAGGGAAGACATGGCTTGGCAGTTTGGGCTGGACTGTTCCCATGAGGCACAGGGTCAGACTGATTTGCATATGGCCATGTCTGAACTGGGGTGGCGGAGTGAGCTAAAGAATGATGATGGATTAAACCCAGATCAGTTGACTCGGGGTGAGTGCTTGCAATGTTCAACACTCCGTCCATCATCCCCTTTGGTTTTGCTATGTTCGCCCTAAGTTGGCAGGGTATTCCCAGACGTGGGACCCTTGCTCACTTTGCCACTGGATTCAAGATAGCCTGGCTGATGACGGCTGTAAGCCAGAAACCGGTCCCAGGATGCTTGTTTCCGGTCCAGGGAAGACATGGCTTGGCAGTTCGGGCTGGACTGTTCCCATGAGCACAGGGTCAGACTGATTTGCATAACTCCATGTCTGAACTGGGGTGGCGGAGTGAGCTAAAGAATGATGATGGATTAAACCCAGATCAGTTGACTGGGGGTGAGTGCTTGCAATGTTCAACACTCCGTCCATCATCCCCTTTGGTTTTGCTATGTTCGCCCTAAGTTGGCAGGGTATGCCCAGACGTGGGTCCCTTGCTCACTTT
This sequence comes from Calotriton arnoldi, assembly GCA_963921515.1. Classification (NCBI taxonomy): domain Eukaryota; kingdom Metazoa; phylum Chordata; class Amphibia; order Caudata; family Salamandridae; genus Calotriton; species Calotriton arnoldi. Next base: position 353,932 of record CAWUFW010015231.1, on the reverse strand, counting down.
GCCACTGGATTCAAGATAGCCTGGCAGATGACGGCTGTAAGCCAGAAACCGGTCCCAGGATGCTTGTTTCCGGTCCAGGGAAGACATGGCTTGGCAGTTCGGGCTGGACTGTTCCCATGAGCACAGGGTCAGACTGATTTGCATATGGCCATGTCTGAACTGGAGTGGCGGAGTGAGCTAAAGAATGATGATGGATTAAACCCAGATCAGTTGACTGGGGGTGAGTGCTTGCAATGTTCAACACTCCGTCCATCATTCCCTTTGGTTTTTACCAGTTTCGGGATAACACCCCTCATCAGCCAGGCTAGCTTGAATCCAGTGGTAAAGTGAGCAAGGGACCCACGTCTGGGTATACCCTGCCAACTTAGGGCAAACAAAGCAAACACAAGGAGATGATGGACGGAACATTGAAACTTTTTAGACACTCACCCCCAGTCACTGATCTGGATTGAATCCATCATTGTTCTTTTGCTCACTTCACCACCCCAGTTCAGACTCAGCCCTACGCAAATCAGTCTTGACCGTATTCCTCATGGGAACAGTCCAGCCCAAACTACCAAGCCAGGTCCTCGATGGACCGGAAGCAAGCATCCTGGGACCGGTTTCAGGGTAACACTCCTCATTAGCCAGGCTTGCTTGAATCCAGTGATGGAATCAACCCAGATCTGTGAATGGGAGTGAGTGTCTGAAAAGTCCATCATCTCCTTGTGTTTGCTTTTTTCGCCCTAAGTTGTCAGGGTATGCCTAGATGTGAGTTCCTTACTCACTTTGCCACTGGATTCAAGCTAGCCTGGCTTATGAGGGGTGTTACCCCGAAACCGGTCCCAGGATGCTTGTTTCCAGTTAATGGAAGACTTGGCTTGGCAGTTCGGGCTGGACTGTTCCCATGAGGCACAGGGTCAAGACTGATTTGCATATAGCTGGGTTTGAACTGAGGTGGCGAAGTGAGCTAAAGAACGATGATGGATTCAACCCAGATCTGTGACTGGGGGTGAGTGTCTGAAAAGTTTCAGCGCTCCATCCATCATCTTGTTGTGTTTGCTTTGTTCATCTTTAAGTGTTGCCAACTTGCACCAAAGCAATTTATGCTTGATAGCCTTACTTTAGACTCAGTGAATTCATTCAAGTGCCAAAAAGATAAATTATCATTGAAGGCCTGGACACAGTAATACGAATCACATACTATCAGTGTGTGAAATTCAAGATCCGTGTTCTGTAGTACAGTGACCTAAAGTATCTGTACACTTTTTTGTTCCTGAAATTCATCATATTTTATGACACCCTTCACTGCAGCACGTGCTGCTGAATATTTGTATTTAGTATCATCCGTGGGCTGAGCTGAACCATCAGTATAGTTTAAAAAATCATATCGATCTAAAGGTAAAATGTCATTAAACACAGGATATTCTTGTCCATACTGGAGGTATTGCCATGTTTGTAAGGTAGAATCAAAATCATAATTGACATCAGTAGCTATCGAGGATGAGTTTATAGCCGGAAAAAGAGCCAAATCGCTGTGCCTCGATGGTTATAAACTCAACCTGAACAAAACACAGACACTATTGAATTTTCAACCTGATAATCTCCCAACGGCCTTAGGCGTTACAAAAAATGCAGTATATTTGGGAGTTACTCTTAGTAGTCAAGTCAGGGATATTATCTCATTGAACTACGAACCTCTGTTGAGGAAAGTAGTTGCTAACTTACGGTGCTGGCACCGGCTCCCTCTAAGTATATATGGGAGATGCAACGTCGTGAAAATGAATGTCCTCCCAAAAGTCTTGTATTTTTTTCGTACCATCCCACTGAAGGTGCCCCAAACTTTTTTTAAGCGCTTGGATAACGTTGTAGGTAGTTTTATTTGGGGATATCGGCGTGCTAGGAGAGCTTTACGATACATAAAATTATCATTTAAGCAGGGTGGTTTTAAACTCCCAGCTTTTAAGTTATATTTTTGGGCCGCGTTCACTGGGCGAATACAGAGTTTAGTCAAAGGACCTGAAGTTGGTTCCACCTGGCTTTCATACCAGCTAGCTTGTGGATCTGACTCTGGGTACTTGCTATATAAAACATCCGATCCGAATTATGTTAAGAGGGTGCGATTTAAGATAGTAAGGGACATAACTAGTATATGGCGTGAAATCTCTAAGGCATATAAATTCCCTGATTTACACTTTTATACTGTATTATGGGGGAATCCTCTACTGCCGAGTATATCTTACGGTCACGTTGGAAAAGAATAGTAGCTATCGAGGAAGTGGCCCACTGGATCCATCTTGGCAGTAAGACTTTCACGTATAGAAAACTAGCCTCGGTGACAGCCTTTAAGACTGAGACTGGAGATGCCACAATTATGCATTTCCCTTGAGTCAATGGAAATTCCTTCAGGACAGATGTTTGAACTGTAGTCAAAAAACGTTTCTGTTGATGCAAAGCACATTTCCGCATTCAAATATAAATGCGATTTATATGCAATAAGCACTGTTTCACCTTCATTGGATAAAACATATGCGTACCTAGTGCAACCCACAATTATATAGATTACCAAGTTGGTTGTATTAACACGAGTGTGTAAATGTTTAGACTCATGCATGTCAGTCTGTTTGTTTCCATGTATATCAGTTTGTTCAGTAGTTCAATGTTTATTAGAAAAATCTTGATGAACTAAATCGTTTTTTTCCGTTGTGCGTAGTTTGATATGTAGGTCCTACCAAGGTTTAGAAAGTCCAAAGGAGATTGAAGCTTTTTCAATGAATTTGCCATTTGTGAGAAAGCACATTTATCAAAGAAATGTGTGCTAGGCTTTTGCCTTCATCTGACAAATAGTATCCCAAAAACAGGACATTGAGAAAGGCAATTTTGGAATTTGGAAAATTGAATTTATACCCGTGTCCGGTTTGTCCCATGCGATCCACCCTGGCCAAATGTGTGATTAAATCCTCATATGTGATGTACATGTCAAAAACATATGACAATGCTTCTGAATCAATTTATTGAAGAATTGATGTTACTCGGGCAGAAAGCTGACCTGGACTGTCCTTATACCCTTGTGGGGGCCTACAGAATCGTTGTGAACCTGAGCGCTGTGAAGGCTGTTAAATCATAGCTTTCAGATGCTAAATTTTGACAGAAAAAAACATTGGAAATGTCCAAGATAGTTTTGTATTATTTACAAACAATGTTATTGACTGTTTAATTGTCTGTCGTCTAAGACTCTATGATAGGAATGATCTGGTTTAAGTACACGAAACACTGGATTATTCAAGGGGTGACACAAGAATCAATCACACCTTGATATTCTGATTGGGATATAATCTCTCTAACAGGGGGCATAGCTTTATGTGCTTTATGTTTAGTAGGGTATTGTGCTTGTAGTTGTGGGCTGGACAGTACAGATATAATATGATAAGGGGAATCCTTATCCGAAAATCCCATTTTGTAGCATATGGTGTTTTTACATCTTCGAGAACAATGACAGAAAAGGAAGGTATACTTGTCCTCTCCTTGTGGGACTTTATAACAAACTCCAGTGGTCAATCAGTCTCAGCCAAGTGAATGTCATATTCATCAGTTAAGTTTTGCCAGGACATTACTTTAATAGTATGCACTATATCACCCTCAATTTGTAAGTCTATTTCATAAAGCCTATCAGGAGGGCTGAACTGCTAATCTGGAGTTTCTACTTAAATGCAGTCATTTGTCAGTCTCACTACCAGAAACTCTTGAAGAGATTGGTCAACTATGGTGAACTGTTGAGCAGGGTATTATGCCCATGTCTTTTACTGAAGAAGAATTTTGAGTATTTGTGGCATATTTTATGGAAATTCTGACCAAGAGTGGTGTGAGTTTGTTTTTGGTTTCACATACTCCTCCTATCTGTTACGTAAATTATAATGTTTTTCGGATGACTCCATGCTGGGATTTTGCTTTATCTTTATTTTTATCCCAGCTCTTTTTACCAGACTTAGGTGTCTGCTTGGTAACTTCAGCATGAGATTTTCTTTGGCAAAAACAATGGCCATCAGCTCAATTTGATTTCTGTCGTGCTGTACATGCACCGGAGAGTGGAACTGAGCAACATACTGCTGGGGACACTTCCTCAGATGAGTCTTCTGTCTCAGTGGACATGGAAACACTAATTGTGGCCATGCAACAAAGTTTGACGTCTATTGAGTCCAAAAAGGACACCATACATAGCAGAATGGACTCTATAATGCACCAACTTGAGAAACACGAAGGGCAACTGCAGAAAGCAGAACAACGCCTCTCCACAGTAGAAGGCACTGTTTTGTCTCAGGTGACAAATTGCTCAACATGGAAAAAGTCTTGAAACTCATCGCAGCTAAAAACGGAGATCTTGAGGTGAGATCTCACTGCAACAATCTTCGTATTTTAGGAGTGCCAGATCCAGAAAATTAAGGCAAAATGGAGGAGTACATTGCGCAGCTACTCATCACACTGTTTGGCGTGGACTCCTTCTCCAAACTCCTCATAATCAAACAAGTACATCGTGCCTTACTGGACAGTCCAACACCTGGCGCTCCTGCTCAACTGTATATTGCTAGACTCCTAAATTACAGAGATCACTACACCGTGCCACGCCTTGCTAGAGAAAAATGCAACCTGCAATTTGATGGAAACAAGGTGACCCTCTATCCATATTTCACCATGGCAGTCCAGGAGGTAAGGCAATATTTTGTACAGACCAATCAGAAGCTAAGACAGGCTGCAATCCCCTATGCCATGTTATATCCAGCTTGCCTTCGTATTTTCTTGCAGTGAAAGATTTTCTTTATTAGCTCTCAGCTAGTCGCAGATTTTCTACGTCGGCATTCTGTTCGCACAACGCCAATGAAAACACCTGCTGCCTCATCCAGGGCCTCTTCACCAACATCAGACCTGGGCTCACACTGCGTTTTGCACTATTAATCCCCTAGGTAGGCAGATAGACTTGTCTGATGCCCATATGTTGTTCATCATGTAAACGTAAATGTAAATGTCACTTTGAGGGAGTCCCAGACCCCCTAAATTATCTAGGCCCTGCACTGGTTGAGAATACACTGTAGATCTTCAGACACCCTCATTTTTACGAGGGTGTCCCCTGCTGACTCTCTGGATGGCCTCTGCAAGTTACCCCTGATTACGGATATTGGTGTTGTGTTTGTATTATCTACTGCAGAGTTGTATTGTTATTATTTTTTTTTCTTTTGTTTTTGCTTGTGTTCTGATGGTGACCCCACCAGGGACCAGCTATGGTTGGTTAGAGAATTGTATTTCTAAGAGGGTACGATTGGGGATGCTGCATTCCTGAAGGGGTAGGGCCAACAGTGTGGTTGGGGGGCAATGGGCTTGTTTGATGTTTTTTTGCTTTGCTGATTATTGTATGCTACTGATAATGCAATGTTGCTATCTTGCACCCATCGGACTATTCATTGCTGCCTGGGCCCTCCAATCCCACCTTAGCGTGTCCTCCATGACTAATGCAAATGGTATTCCCTCTAACATATCTTATAAGTGCATCACATGGAATATTAGGGACCTTGGGAATCCGCGCAAAGGCACACATATATTATCCTACCTGGATCGACATGGCATTCACATAGCCCTGTCACAAGACACTCATTTAAATGACTCGACAGATGAGAGCTTTACGGCTCAATGGGCCTCATACAGACATTTTTCGACATACTCCTCTTATGAAAGAGGGACAGTTACATAAACTGCTATGGCTCCAATACAGATGACCCCGTCTTTTTGACTGCCTGGGGCCAAGTTTGAGATATAGGTCTGTCCCTAGTATTGTGGGGGGTGATTTTGATAGAGCCCTAAACGCATTCATTGATCGTTCTTACACCCCATCCACTTACTGCAGCATCGCTGCTCGTCATCCCAGTGATATCATGGCTGATCATGATTTGCTTGATGCTTGAAGAACTCTCCACCCATTGGACAGAGAGGCACATTTCATTCAGGTGTCCATGGAAGTTGGTCACAAATTAACTATTGACTTATCCCAAGGGGAGTATGGTTTTGGGTACCGGAGGTTTCTCATCTTGCACAAACATATTCAGACCGCTCCCCAGTCTTACTCGTGCTATCCATTCCTGCCCAGGCTTCCACTGGCATGACCTCATGGCTATCCTGGTGCTTACTCCTGGATACTTTATTTCCGGAAGAGTTTGGACAGGAGATCTCTGATTTCTTTTCAAGAAACGCAGATTCGGTGCCTATAGTGGGCATCATTTGGGAGGCATTTAAAGTTACGATCCATGAAATCTGCCTTGCCAAAAGCGGGGCCGTGTTGCACTCACTGCGTAATCATCTGTGTTGACGTGAGTGAGAACTTAAACAACTTGAAGCTCAGTTGGGAGGCATAGATGATACTACAGTGGCTCTGCAATTTAGGGCAATATTATCTGAATTCCATGAAATAGCTGAGAGAGAACGCCTATACCGAGGCAAGTATGCCAAGGCTCGGTGTGTGGGGATGACTAGCTCCCAGGACACACTCTTGCCACCATGACCCGCAAATGATATTTTTGAGGTTCAGGATGATAAGGGTCAACTACATAGAAATACCCTAGATATACTCCATCTTTCTCCTTTTTCGATATTTCCCTTTATACTTCAAGGAGGTTGGAACCCCTTGACACAGACTCATATTTTGATGACATAGCTTTGAGGTTGTTGAGTGATGCCCTAAGGAAGTTCCTGGCCCAAGATATTACTATTGAATAGATCAGGGAGGCGATTATGCAGTGGCAGACTGTTAATTCACCCGGGCCAGATGGTCAACCGGCTGATTTTTACAAGGCCTATGTTGACCATTTGGTGTGCATACTTGGCGCTGTCTTTCAGGAAGCAAAAAAAGAAGGCCCTACTCCCTCCCTCTATGTGGGAGGCTCTGATCATTAACTTGCTCAAACTGGGCAAACCACCTGATTGTTGTGAATCTTAAGTACCATTATCTCTAATTAATTGTGATGTCAAAATGTTAGCCAAAGTACTTGCCAGTGGTTTATCACTCCCATGGCATTTTTAGTACGTCCTGATCAATCAGGCTTTATCCCCGGATGGTCCACATCTCACAGTTTGTGGACCTTGTTCACAGTGATGCAGGACAATGACCTGACTGTGGTGACAGTTTTTTTAGAAGCCACCAAAGCCTTTGTCTCAATTGAGTGGGCTTTTTTTAATGACTGTGTTACTTCGGATGGGACTTCCTTGCTCCTTTCTGGCCTGGATGGCGGTTTTATATTCACAGCCAGTAGCTACGGTTTGGATCAATGGATCGGTTTCCTCCTCCATAGTTTTCACCAGAGGCATGCAACAGGGTTGTCCGCTTTCACCATTACTTTTTGCCCTGGCGGTAGAGCCTCAGCGGTCAAGTTGCACCAATGTCCCAGTGATTATGCATTTTGCTACCCTTCTAGTAATCTCTTGATCTCACTATATGCGGATGACATGACCTTTTTGCGTGATCCTCATATTAGTCCTGATGGTGTCCTCAGAGTTTGTCCGATTTGATAGCTATACAGATTAACTGGGAAAAATCTCAACTCTTTCCACTAACGCCAGCTACAATGCTTTTTGTCCTCAACTTCCCTCTACAGTGGTGTCAGTCCGACCTTAAATATCTGGGGGCTATGATTTCAAGAGATTGTTAGGAAGTAATTAGATCTAACTACGGCAAGGCATTATCTGCACTTACCGATCATATTAGTTGCTGGATTTCTCAATCAATCAATCACAGAATTTGTAGAGCGCACTACTTACCCGCGAGGGTCTCAAGGTGCTGGGGAGAGGGAAGGGGGGGGGATGCTGCTACTGGTCGAACAGCCAGGTCTTGAGTAGCCTCCTGAAGGTCAGCAGGTCTTGGGTCTTTCGTAGGCTTAGTGGAAGGGTGTTCCAGGTCTTGGCGGCGAGGTGTGAGAAGGAGATTTCTCTTTCCTTGTCATTGGCAGGCCTCATTGCATTGATGAAAATTGTGATACTACCTACATTTTTATACCTATTCATCAACATACCCCTTCCACTGAGTCGTTCTTTCTTCCAAACGCTAAAAACTCCGATGGTAACATAGGCATGGGCTGCGCACGCATCCCCATTTGCAATGGGACACTAATAATACCATATTCTAAGGGAGGGTTTAAAGCCCCAAACATGGAGTCATGTGCTCAGGCTCATCATACCATACATTGGTACAAACCAACTCTGTTCCTTCCTCATCTGGCAGTGGAGCAGGGATATATGGCCTCTATCCCTCCTTCCTCATTTCTGCGCTCCTCCTCTGCTGTGCCCTCAATGGCCGAATCCAAGGTAGTCTGTACCTCAAATGCCTAGCGCAAACTGAGCCAGAAGTTAGACAAGGTGCTCGTATATTCTGCACTCATACCACTTCCCTATCGCCCATTGTCACTCATAAGGCTTCTTGCAGGCTATTGCTTCAGAAGTACAGATTTCAACATTGGGGGCTTCTATGTCAGGATGGCTTCTTTATATCCCGGGCTGATTTTTTGGGTGAAGAACAAATGTCCCCATCAGACGATTTTCTGTAAATTAGGCTGCGTTACAATGTCAAGGTGGCCCCCCTCAGACTTCCCTAATAAACCTTCCATCTTCTATACCCTCCATACTATGCTACAAGTGGATACTCCACGCCATCTAGTCTCCCTCTTATATGGCACTGCATAAGCTGAGGCACATTGCACTTGGGGACAGTTACGTACATAGTGGGAAACTGGCATAGGGTTTACCCTTACGAATGACCAATGGGAATACTACTGTGCACAAACTGGGTGCATTGCTCCTAGCAGTCGACTCTGCATTATTCATTATGTTTATTCATAGGATCTACTACACACCCACCTGACTTCATCGCTATCGACTCCAACCAGATGATAAGTGCGCCAGATGCGGATTGGTGGGAGCAGATTTTCTCCATCTTGCATGGTCATGTGGGCCGATACAGGCTTTCTGGAATAAGGTATCCACGGCGCTTACTGCCATGATAGGACAGACCCTGACACTTACTCCACTTTTGACACTTGGGGCACACAGGTGAGATTGAAGCTGGATTCAGGAAATATGTGGTGCTGGCTCTTCTATTGGCAGAGCGTAGAGTCGCCTGCCGATGGGGGTGTGGGAGAGCACCAAAATTCAAGGGCTGGCTCACAGACCTTATTTATCGTAATGAACAATTGTCCTTATATGCTAAACTGTTGCTAAACTGTTGCCTCCTCCACCTAGATTTTGAGACATTTGGGAACTGCTGCGCAATTATTTGCTCCTACATGATACGTCAAATGGCACTGGGGCGGAATCAGTGGATTGAGATCTGAGCACACACCCTGAGAAGGTTGTAAATTTGTGTTCACTATTGCCTTTTTGGCACACGAATATATCAAATGCACTCCAGTGCCAAATGAATTTATGCGAAAGTATGTGATGCTCTTGGACTTTTATAATGTAATGCCAATGATGTTTTGGCTTCACTGTGACCAGATGTGAAGAGGGATATTTCTCATCTTTTTACTTATAAGGGACCAGTGGGTGGGGAGGGTTGAGGTAAGATGTTTACACTGTACATGCAATGAATTCTCAGCACAACTGCTGACGCATTTTGTATCTTATTGTTATTGTTGATTAATTAAAATCAATAAATATATTTATTTAAGTTGTGGCTTATTGGGCTTTGTTTCCAGACTGTCACAACCTACAGAGATACAGTTTTCAGAAATAATTTAGGGAAGCTTGTGTTCCTGATTTGGCACTGGAACTGTACGGCCTCCCCCTTAATATCACTTAAAATAATTGAAGACACTGTGGCAAAGTTGCCAATGAGTTTCATCCTCAAGTCGAGGGCAGGGGCTGCTTCATGCTCAGCCTGAATCTGTTTAAGGACTTCAGGTAAAACAGCAATGGATGGAGTAACATGGGTGATGAAATAAATAGCTGCAAAAACTGTACCCCATGTTTAACACTCCACCACCGAGAGAACCATACCAAGACACATATTGAGAAGTCTGAATTTACCATGGGGAAACACTGCCTCAAACTGTTCTGTTTTTTGTGCAATCCAAAACGGAATTCCCTCCCATTTGGTAGGCATGTTACCCATATTGTCATTATTAGTTATAGGACTAATAGCAGCATAGACAATTGAGCATGTCCAGCTTGTGGAGCCCTTGCTGGGGCTGTAGTGATTGTGTGGAGAACATACTGTAGTAGACATCGATATAGTCTAACTAAATGGTTTAAAAGAGCAAGCATTTCACCCTGTTGCAATTGTTGTACATTAGTATAGGGTGTATAGCCTGTTAAGGCTGGCCTGGTCCGCCCATCATTATTAAGAGTACCCGGTCTGAGATGATATACTGTGTGGGAGGGCACCTTGGAATCAATTGTGATATTCCTGGTATGCTAAAGGAATTTCTTAATATTTATATGCACCTGGAACTGCTGCTTCATCGTATGTGTGAAATGTTTGTGAATTGGCATCGACTACAGGAAAGTCAACCCAGGAATACAAAATCCTTTTAGATAATCAAGCTTGATTAGCCTACAGATATAAATAGGTGCTTTGGACATTTACTTTAAGTTTTACATGTTCTGGTAGAGAAAAACTCTTCAATTTGTTTTTCACTACTGCAAGGCCTATCTTTCCCATTGGATTACATAGGAGTAGCCTTATTACATTTTATAAGTGTAATTCCCAAATGGAAACAGATAACCAGTTAATGTTTGTCCCCCAAGTGGTATACTTTTATATGTCACTCTAAGTGGGACGGGTATGCCCAGACAAGGGTCCCATGTACACTGATGAGCCTATAACAAGGGCAAAACCGGTCCTCGGTTGCTTGTGTTCCGGTTTAGTGAGGACCTGACCCGGCAGTTCGGGTTGGACTGCTCCCATTGGAGCAGGGTCCAAATTGATTTGAATATAGCTGAGTTCAAACTGACGTGGCATGGTGTACAAAATAATAATGGATTGGGTTGTGGCCTGAGTAATTACCAGTGGCTGAGATTAATTCAAGTATTCCATCCATCACTTTTTGTAGGCTTTCTAAAAAGGTAATTTTCTGAAATGTGACTTAAAATCCAACTTTACCATTAAAGAAGATTTTAAATTGAAATTCATTTGAGTGTAAACAACATATCTCTACCTGCTCCCAATCTAAAGCTAGCACTTATTAAATGTAATCAGGTAACTCTGTGTTAGTCAACGGGAGAGACAGGCCTCACAACAGTGAAAAAGGAATTTTTCACTTTCAGGACATGTAAGACTTAAGTACACATGTCCTAATTTTTAAATGCTGTGCACCCTCCCCTAGGAGCTGTTAGGGCCTACATTAGGGGTGATTTATAAGTATTAAAAAGGAAGCTTTTATGAAGAGTGAATAACCATTTTAGCACTGGTTAGTAGGGAAAAAGTGTACACAGTCCTAATGCAAACACAAATGTGTTGAGCAACAGAAGGTGAAAATCTGGGTTGACACTGCAAAATGAGCCTGGTCCAACATGAACCCCCTTCAGCCAAAAGCTAGGGTGGACTAATCAATACCTTGATGAACTTCCGAGCTCAGGTGACAGAACATGGACAATGGCCCACGTTTGCAGTGACCTATGTCAGTTCTATGTCCATCTAAGCCCAACTGTATCCCCATGCAATTATCTTCTTGGTTACTACACTAGCCTATGGGGAATACTTCTCCTCATCTGTGAACCCCATCTGCAAAGCTACTGACCTTACCTTGCTCATAGATACCTCACAGCAGGCTAGAAGTCAATGATAGCTGTCTGTGGTAAGAGGCTGGCTCTGGGCCATACACTGCCCCGTGAAGACTCCGAGTGGGGGCCTTTGGCAGTCCTCACTTCAAGCTTTGGGGCTTGCAAGAAGTTCCCCACTGGCCTCTGAGATTTCCCTGACCTCTCTCACATCGTGGGGGTAGCAGCACTGGGTGTTAGGCAACCTACTGCAAGTCTCTTTCCTACCAGTTCAGGGGTGGTATCCTAAGACTGGCCTCTCAGTGCAGGGTCTGTACCCTGAGACTAAACAGGTGCCTGGCAAACCAGGACCTCCATGGGACACCTGTCTGTGCCATACAGGGGTCTGCCTGGTGCAAGTTCTCTGTCTCTGTGACAACCCAGGCATCACCTCTAGGTCAGAAGTGACCCCATCAGGGTCAGTCTTGGGGTGTTCTCCCATAAGAACAGGCAACCCCATATCCATTAGTCCCTCCCATTTTGGGCTGTCTCCACCTCTTCCCCCTCCCTCTGGCCCTATGTACTCTCCTCTTGGGAGTAGTACCCCCAGAAACCTTTTGGGCCACTTACCCACCCCATTTAATGGAGGCCAGGGCCATAGGGTAAAAAAAAGTCCTGCCCATGGGCCTGGGTTATCTTTCACAACTGTCTGATGTACTGCTCTGGAAAAAACAGTTTTTCCACCTCCCATGGAATGTCTGGCGCAGGTATCGTTTGTGACAGTAACAGATATCCCATTAACTGTGACCTGCTGGACATGATGACTCCCACCCTCAGGGATCATAAATTTAGCCTTGAAGTCCCCCTCCCAGCTAAAGGAAACCACTGTATGCTCTACCCTCTGCTCCTGGAAACTACCTCCCCGTAAGGCCACACTGGCCACCCCTGTGGAATTCACACTACTGGATGGTCTCTTGTAACAGACTGGGCCCCCTTGCTGAGCAGGGCAGGGTTATTTTTTTTAAATGAAAGTGTAATCTAAAGGATGGAGATATCAATAAAGCACTGGGGTTGAAAATAGGGTGCCTTGGGCCACCACCCACAAGGATCCACCCCCCAGTATAAGAAAGGACATGTGTATACTTTTCCCCATCTTATCTTGGGACCCATCTGCATCTCTTTGGACCTCCTTCCTCACTCTGCTGGTGGAAACTGAACTCCCATCCTCTGGGTCACCACCAGGTACTTTCTCATGGAGCCTGGTGCTGAGCCAGAGGTCAGCTTCCTTGGCAACCTCCCTCAGGGTAGTGAGCTTGCTACCTATTAAGTGTTAACTTGACTACCCTTCGCCCAACCATCCAGTGCCTCACAAAAGTTATCCACAACATTTACCCACAACTGGATGGGCAGATTGTGTCTGTTTCTGAACTTCAAACGAGTCTTCTTAGAGGTGAGACCTTCTTGAGTGGGTTCTTCATCCTGTCACCCTTCCCTAGGGCCAACAAGGAATCCCTCCACTCAGTGGGTATATGCCTCCAGAGGCTGTCTCCCCAATCCTTCTGAAAGACCCTATGCATCTCTAGAGCTACCACATATGCCTCAAACCACCTGTCTATGTCATCCCCCACTACAAAGTTAAGCACCAGGTCCTTGGGTATGTGGTCTGGACCCTTCTGTCTTCATTGGACACAGTGCATTTGCTGCCGCTTTTACAATAGGAGCCTGTGAGCTTCTGCTTCTTCCAGATCAGTTCCTTTAGACTGGCTTTATGAGCCCACAAAAGTTTATTTTCCTACAGAGCTAGCTTTTTTTCTCAGAGGGCACTTTCTGCCTTAGCCTTCTCCTTATCTAAGGCTATCTCTTCCTCAGAACGTCTCTCCGCCAAGGCCTTTTCTTACAAGCAGCCTCCTCCCGGTCTGCTTTCACCTTTTTTGCCTCTACATCTACTTTAATTTTGTCTGCAGCCAGCTTCAGCATAGCCAGCTGCAGTCTCAGTTCCCTCTCTGCCCTTCTGACTTCAAGTTTCTAAGAGGACAGGTCATGGACACTTCTCCCTCCTCTGGTTTCAGTAGGGGTTTTGACTCTTGCGAGCCCTCCTCTCTAACTTCTGAAGCTATGTTCAGGATGTTTTCGACCCCCTCCTCTATTATTTCCTCTTCCCCTACACCATCCTTATCCTCCTCCTGCTCTTGTGCTGTACATAGCTGTTGGTATGCCTCCTTCCAGGCCCTTACAGCATTCTGGAGATCCTGTCTCTTTGAGCTTCTGGTTACTGGTATCCCCCTCTTCCTGCAAAACTCTTTCAGCTCTGACACAATGTAGCTATCCAGATTGTTGAGGTGTATCTCCATGTTTGCAGACAAGAGTAAGAAGTGCTCAAGTGAGATAAGAATTACATTTGAAGTAAAAAAGAAAAATAGCCCACCAAGGAGATTTTGAAAAGAAATTGTGTCTGCTGTCAGATTATTTATATGGGATTTTTGGTTTAACACAAATCACCAAAAGGAATTGCATGAACACAAGTACTGGATCCCAACACTGAACACCACTGTAAGAAAATGGGTATTGGTTGAGAGGGTGATAACCCCACTAAGGCACCAACCACAATCCTTGTCAGGGTGAACCACAAAAAGTAACTAAATGTACCTGTGCATAACCATCTGGTAGCTTGGCACAAAAGCAGTCAGGCTTAACTAAGAGGCAATCTGTAAAGAATGTATGCATCACACAGGCAGTAATAAACTGAAAACACAAAAATAATCACAAACCAATTTACCAAAATAGGGTCAATTTTAATAAATAAAATGATACCGGAACAGCAAAAATGCAATCAGTAGAACCAGAGATGTTCCATTTTAAAGTTTTAATGTAAAACAGCCCCTAAAAGCATCACTCATGATCATCTAGTTGCCTTAGACTGGGGAAAAGTAACAAGTTCAGGTCAACCGTAATAGAGTACCAGTCGGATACAGTGACCTGAAAACATCCTTTACCCCACAGTCACAACAACGACCTGCCTCTACACTGCAGCCACTACGACAACTGCGATGTTACTATGCATTACTTTACCACGCAAGTTGTTACAATGACTTGGTTTAGGGGGTGCATTGTTGGACTGGTGTTGGATTTTTAAGTCCAAAACCTTCCCTTCTGTTGGGTAGACTGGATTTGGAAAAGTCATTTACACTATTCCAAAGTCCAGAGCCCCCTAAAGCAAGTCATTGTAACTATTTACTTACTTTAGTAAATTAACGCATGGTAACTGTAGGAGAGTAGGATCTGCTTCACATGGGTACCCCCACTTTTTGCTGATGCTTCACTGTTTTTCGACATTAGTCTGGCTGGGGCCCTGCTAATCAGAGCCCCAGCCTAGCTGCTTCCTCTCTAAAATGGTTTCCATGTGCCTTAGGCACATCACTGATTGGGATCTGGAGTGCCCTTATAAGTCCCTAGTATATGGTATACTATGTACCAAGGGCATAGGTACCTCAGAGGCCTGCCAGGGGCTGCAGCATGTATTATGCCACCCCTGGAAGGCCATCCAAACTGACACCACAGGTCTGCTACTGCAGCCTGGGTAAGGTGGTGCATGCACCCCTTACTGTGATATAGGTTACCTATATCACGAAATACATACACACATATAAACCTATAAGTCACTCCTAAGGCAGGCCTTATCAATCCTAAAGGCAGAGTGCATGGTTCCTATGTGAGAGGGTGCCCCTGCATGAGCAGGGCCCCTCTTCAGCGTTCGGAGACCATCTCTGATGCTGTTTGTAGTGCAGCCTGACCATATACTCTTAAGCGCATTATATCCTCGCGGTAAAATGCTAACTTTGGAATGGCTGCACCTAAACATGTCGTGTTTGGTGTCAAACATCTTGGAATACTACCCCCCGCCAATCCTGGCAGCGGGGGTAGCATTCCACCCTTCTAGAGGGAAAGACATGTTAACTCTGACGAGTCCGGTAACTTCTTTCCAGAGCCCTGGCATCACAAAATGGATGCTGCTGCCACAGACACGAGTCTGGCCTCCTGCTGCTGGACGAAACTCCGGCAGGGGAGGCCTGGACAATAGGTTTCTGTCCCAGGGAGGTGTGACCACCTCCCCAGACAGGATAATGTGTATTGGGGCTGGGCGGGAGCACTTTCGGGTGCTTTGAAGTCCTGCACTGGGGGCACATTTGGTGTCCCTGTGCATACCCCAGTTCAAACCGGATCAGGGGCTTGCAGCCCCTGCTTTGGCGCGAACTGGACAAAGGGAAAGGGGTGTAGCCACCCCTCTGCCCTGACCCACCCATAGGTGGGGTCACAGAGTAGTCCAACCCCTATTTTTAGAATAAAGGTAGGAACCCAGTCCTTAGGACTTTAGATTATACCTGGACGAAACTCTGAAACTGAATCCTGGACCTTCGACGCTCTACGACAAGATTAGAGGACTGAAGAATCTCCCTTGGGGTCAAGGAGTGACTCCCCTGCTTGGCAGGCACCAAAGAAGCATCTGTCTGGTTCGCATTTCTGAAGCTCCCGTCGGACGCCGAAGTCATCGCATCACCAGAGGTGGATTCTCAGACTTCCCCGAGGCTACCCTGAGTCCCCAGCAAAGCTGAGGCCCGTGGCTATCGTGGGTGACTTGAGACCGTGACCCCTGGACACCGAGCACACTTGCAAGTGCATCCTCTTCTGGGTATCCCAAGAAGTCGTGCTTTGGGCTCCGAGTAGCCCTAGCCTCCAGCACCACCTGCACCGAAGATCACTGGCCCCCACTCCACGAGTGTCCTGTAAGCCAGCTCCACATGCGGCATCACGAGGCTCCTTCGCGGTCTCTAGCCCATTGGCTAGTAGCCCTTAACGAAGGCCAATCCTTTTCTTACTTGGCATCCTGGTTGCTCCAGGCCTGCCCTCACTTACCCTTGCTGGGTGAGTTCCACAGACCTTGCTGGTCTGCACCATCGACGATCTACATCTTCACCAAGACTTGCCGTTGCCAAGGCTTGTTGGGTCCAATCCGATCGCCGACACCTCAGCACTCGACAGACATCGTGTACCAGCCCGAATCCTGCTCCTGGTCACCTACAACGCCTCCTGGACCTCGTGGCTGAAGAGTCAAGACGACTGTCAACGCACCTGAAGCACTCGACATCGGTGGGCATCGGTCCATCGCCTTCCTGGTCACTGGCTAGTGACCCAGACTCTGTCCCCTCTGCTTTCAGGTTCACCAGAACTCTGATCCACTCTTGGATCCACCCGGACACTTTTCTCTTGGCCGCCAGCAGCACTTTGCAGCAGATCGCCATTCGAATCGACGACGAAACCCGACCCCGAAAGGCACCTATGCACCCGGCTTCCCTGGGTGAGGTAACACGAGTACTCCGGTGCTCCCGTGGGTAGAGACTCTTCAAAGTCCTAGATCTCAAAGGGTTTTGTCCTAGTCCTCTTTTAAGTGTCCCTTTCCTCTATTTTCCCGATCCCGACTTTCTCCATAGAAGTTAACGGCGTATCGCGGTTGTGTATTTACACTGCACGCGTCTCCCGTGGGTCCCCTGTGTCACTACCTTGGGTGGTTCCTTGTGGTCCAAGCACTTCTAGAGGCTCTAGGCCCAGTGTCTAGTTCAGTCGTGGTTCGCATACCACTTTATTGGTATATGGTTTGGTACGCCCCTAGGGCCCAAACGTGTATTTGTGCTATTACTGTGATTTAATATCTTATAACTTATGTAGCTTGAACTCTAGCCTCATAAAGAGACTAGAGGGGTGTGTTTAGCAATAAATACATATATTTTGAATATATACCTGGTGTGGTGCTCTTTCATTTGGTCACTCAAGAGATTATAGACTGGTAAAACAAGCTGCTTTACATTCCTTCAAGACTTAGCCTGAAGGCTGCTCTCCATAGCTACCACTAGGATAGCTTTCAATAAGGTTGTCTTTAACCTATCTCCAATAAGGGGTTGTTTGGACTGGTGCAAGGTGCCCACTATAATTAGTGGACAGCATATGCCAGGCCAACTTCTCACAGTAACGTCACAGTCGGGGTAGTGGCTGCGTTGTAAAGGCATGCGGGGTAAATGCATGCTGGGTTCCGTCATACAACCCAGTGACCAGGTTAGTCCTGCTGAAGAGTCTCCTTTTCAAGTCTGACACAAAGAGTTCCATTTGCATTAGAGGAGGCTGCCAGGAGGAGTCTTTCAGCACGAAGAGCAGGTCAAGTGTCACAGATGGTTGTTGCTGTAGCACAAAGATCAGGCTTTTACTGGAGCTTTGCATTGGCAGTCGTCACGGGCTGTCATTGCTGTTAGGGGAAGGGCAGGTCTTGCATTACTGGTTGCCATGGATTGTCTCTGTCAGCACAAACAGCAGGTCTCATGGGATCTTCGCATTGGCGATGGCTGAGGGCAGCAAAGTTCCTGCGCAAACAGGCCCATTCCCTGTCACAATGAGCCCAAACTTCAGGATTTTCACCATTTCTTCCTGGAGGAGCTTCTACCAATGCCACCCAAGGGTGCAGGATCTGTGATTCACCTCTCAGGAGTCAGGACTTACTCCAGCAGAGGCCAGCAGCAGGTCCAGCAAGGTTCAGTTGCAGCAGCTCAGTGGGACTGTTACATGGAAGCCTCTGAATATTGTTGTGTCCCTTTATCATGCGCAAGAGTCCAGTGTTGGAGTCACTCTGCGTAGCCCAGGAGGAAGGAAAGCAGGTCCAACCTTTCTTCTCAAACAGCAAGGCAATCATTCAAGCAGCAGGGCAGTCCTCTGGCAGCGGGGCTGTCATTCTTCTGAATCTTCCACAGGTCCAGCAGAATTCTGATGAGTGACTGTGGCAGTCCAATATTTAAACCTGGTGTCTGCTTTTTTGTGGGGGCCTCCTTGTCCCACCCACATCTGATTCTACAATTATCTTCCCCATCCTCTATCAAAGCTCCAAACAGTCTTGGATGTGACAAAAGGCAGGGAAGGCCTAGTGTTAGGTTCCTTTGTGTGCAGGAGGCAAACAGTAGCGGTCGGTGGTGGGAGTGCCGCTGGGCACTGACGTGGGGCGGGGAGGGCAGGGTGGGGGTAGTAAACTACGGATTACGGGCGATTACAGGTAAGTACACATATAAATGAATAAAACAAATTTCGTTCTCGCGCTGCATCGCCAAATGGGATGCAGCGCGAGAAACGAAATTTGTTTTATTTATTTATATGTGTACTTACCTGTAATCGCCCGTAATTCGCAGTTTACTACCCCCTACCCTGCCCCTCCCCCGCCCCATGTCAGCGCCCGGCGGAACTCCCACCACGGACCGCTACTGGAGGCAAAGCTACTTGAGGTGTAAGTGGGACTGGGTACAGCCCTTCACTAGCCATCCTGCCAGGATGGTCCATCCTCCCCAAACCTAAGCCCCCTTTGTTTCACTATTTGGAAGTAATACATAAGCCAGTGTTAATCTATGGGAGAGATACGCTGCACAACAATGAAATACAACTTTAAGAGTTTTTCACTGTCAGGATGTGTAAAACCTAAGTGCACATGTCCTACTTTTTATGTACAGTTAGCCAAACTAACACCTTAGGGGTGACTTAATAAGTATTGCATTATAAAGGAAAGTTTAGGCCTGGCAGAATGTTTATTTTGGCAGGTTGAAATGGCAGTTTAAAGCTGCATTACAGGCTGCAGTGGCAGGCCTGAGACATGGTTTAAAAGGCTACTTTAGTGGGTGACACAATGAGTGCTGCAGACCTGTAGTGGCATTTAATTTACAGGCCCACAGTACATGGAGTACCTTTTACCAGGGACCTTCAAGTAAATTAAAATGTACCAATCAAATGGATTATAACATGTTTTAGGGAGAGACCACAAGCACTTTATCACAGGTTTTAAGGGGCAAATTGCACAGAGCCCTAACTAACAGTAAGTGATTCAGCAACAGAAGGCAAAAATCTGCAAAAAGAGCAAGGCCCAACAATGTGGCTTACTTATTTCTCTAGTCTGAGTTGCTGATAGCTTTGTTCTTTGTGGGGCATTTCTAGGAATTTGTATAGTGTAGGGTGGCTTCAGACTAATGCTGCATGGAAGGCGATGTGCCATCCTTCCACTGCGTTGTTCTTTTTGATCACTGAGTCTTGGTGCTGTCATATACATTCCACCATGGTATTTGAAGCTTGGTTTGGTAATTGCGGCCACAATAGAGCAGTCTGCCAATGCAAGCCTCTTCAAAATAATCCATTAATTTGTGTTCATGTCTTTGGTGGTATGGGGAATCTATTAGTGTGTTTTAATGGTTAGCTACTTTTGTGACTGCTATGTATGCTAGGGCTATTTGTTTAATTTCAAAAGTAAACCTGCTGTTTGTTGATGTTATATGCTTACCGTAGATTTTTGGAGTTGTCTCCAAATGCTTTGGTTAAAATGATAACAGCAACATTGTATGGCAGTGTGTGGCAGTGTGTGTTAGATTTTTAAATGTGTTTGTATTATTGCCTGCTCAATATCCATAATTACTTTTTGGGTATATTAGTTATTTTGAATTTCAATCTCATTTTGGCAGTTCATGGTATGTAGCACTTTTCCTGTGTGGAAGCAGTTTGTAAATTAGAGGTATGTTACTATTATGATATTTCTAATGAATTATATATATTTGTGTCATTCATCATCAAAGTTTGGCAGTGGGTTAGTCTAAGTAGAATATTTGTTTTGTTATATGTTTTTATTGGTTTAAATGACAACATGTTAACATTCTGAGCCGCCACAGTGGATAAATAAGTAGAATATTTTTGTGTTGCCTAAATAATGGTTCTCCTGCAGTTATTTTTGTTGCCATGCAGGAGGAAGGGTTCTTCATCATGTGTAGTGGGTAGGTGTTCGGGAATGTGTATGTTTTGCTATGTTTTTGAAGCTGCAGGGATTTGTGTTTTGGCTTTCCCCTAATCATTTTAAATTGGGAATTGGTGGGAGTTGCCCTATTATGTACTTAAGCACTTGAGGAAGTATATTTCTTTACAATAGTTCCTGTGGCTTTCTGAGAGCTAGTGCTTGCTTCACTGAAATCTTGTGAAACATGCCTTTCTTCTTTCTCTGTAACATTTGGGGGTGGTTGTATTCTCTAACATTAATTAGAACATTGGAATATTGAGAACTCCATTGAAGACAATAGAGTAGTTCTAGGCTTACGATGTCTGGTATAAGCTAGGAGCTCCTACATTATAATATTTGTCTCACGTTTCTCCCGTTTTAATCTAGAACATTCTACCCTTAGTGTGTGGAATGTTCTAATAGCCTTACAGCCCTCCTGCCTCGGAATAGACCCGTTGTCAAATGCTCTCTCTCTCGTTATAGGCCCTTGCCTGTGGTTTGGACCTAGAGCTCTGGTTCAGGGCCTTCAACAACCAGTATAGCACTCAGCAGTGGGCTATAAGACTGTATCACAATATAATTTTTTAGTTGTGGCCCTCCCATAACAAGAATTAGTATAATTTTTGTTACAGTTCCAATTCACATTTTTGCTACTTGAATTGTCATTGCTGTATGTGAATCCCTTGTGAGATAACAATTGTTTCCTTTTCTGGGAGGTGATGTTTGTGGGTCTTTTCTGCCATTTTATCTGAAATGGTAGAAGTATACATTTATTACTTTATATAAAAAATGTAATTGTGTTTATTATTAAAATATAAAATGCATATTTCTTTTTTTACATCTAATACCTGCACATTTGCTGTGCTCTTAACATGGGCTTTCTTCTCTTCATTTTCTATTTAGTTCAGTCTAGATGTGGGTCAGGTATGATATCGCTCCCTGGTGGATAGAAATTTTTTGTGTAATTACATGTTTACAATACAGTTTTGTTTAGTTTGCTTATTGGATTGACGTTAGTTTTCATTTGTTCAGTGTTTTGTGTCCTTTGTTTTACTTTTACCTACTTTTTTTTAAGTTCGCATTTATAATGTTGGCTTTATTGGTGAGCAGGGCGGGGTTATTTTTTTAAAATACAAGTGTAATCTAAAGGATGGAGATATCAATAAAATGTTGTGTTTTAGTTATGCATTTTATGTTAAATGTAAAGCAATTGTTTTAAGGTACGTTGAAGTGTGCTAGCGTATATTACTTACTTCTAGATGGGTAATAGTTATTTCTGTCGCTCCTTGGTTTTATGTTGGAAATCTGGGTGAGTGTTGCTTTTTTGTAGTAGGTGCACTTTTCTGTAATACTGAGCTGTTTTTTCGTCTGCTCTCTTTTGTTACAGTGGTAAATTAACTAGGTAAAGAGATCTATTGGTTACTTTGTTCTATGTTGAAGTTTGTTGGTTATTCTGTCTGTAGTTTGATTTTTTTCAGTTTTTTTTTGTGGAACCTAAGTTAAGGTTTTGGTTTAGGTGTTGCAGATTTAAATGTAATAATTTTTTTTTTAAATATTTGTTTGTGAGGATATCCATTATTATTTTTATAATGTTAGTAATCAATTAAGTTTGTTGTAAGTCAATTGTAATTGTGTTGTTAGCAGAAATGGGTTCATTTAAAATATTTTTAACGTTTAGTTTGAGATTAATTAATTGTAATATTGTATTTGTATTTTGGTATGTAATGATAACTGGTTTATTAATTAAATATACTTTTTAGATTATTTTCAGCAATATGTTTGCAGTTGATTTTGTGTTCAATATTTTACTTTTTTAATATGATTTTATTGTTTGGACCATATCTCTTACATCTATATTGTTGTTGTTAATATGTTATTTTAAATATTTTCATTATTTATATTTGTATTATATTTATTTATGTATAGGATCACAATATTTCATTAAACATTATTTTTTGGCGATATTATGGTAAATCATTATTGTGTTAGTCAACATTTGTTATATAACTGACAATATCATTACTTTAGCATGTGAGACTTTGATAAAAGTCAAATACTCAGTGTTGATTTGACTATGTATCTTGAAGCAGTGTGATCTTACATTTAATAATAACAGTGTTTAATTCCAAATCTTTCTTAGCTAATGTTTTTCTTTCCCCAACAATTGCTTATTTGGATTCTGACTGCTTTTCTATAAGATACCATGCACAGGAGAAGTTCTTCTTCCATCTGGTGTTCTGACTGAGGCAGAAAATGGTACTACAAGCACCTCTCCTATCTGTTGCTCTTCTTCTCTACTTCACTTTTTTTTCCCCTTGATATTAAACCGTTATCTAATGGAGAAAAATTCATAAAATAAAAACACTATTGTTATTGTGGCTTTTGAACACTGTTTTCTTCCAACTCACTTATTGCCATATGTTTTAGGGGCATATAGTTCTCCAAGGGGTGATTTGATCACTGTTTGCTATTTTTCATTATGTGTAATTTTCCAATTTTTGAATTGTGATCGTATTTTCAAACTAAATTTCTGAATGGACCACAGGTTGTGCAGCAGTGAAAGTGTGGGGGGTGGGAGTTCAACTGATTGTTACTGAAGAAGTTATTTCCATATTTGGTACAACCACGGACGATTAGTACAGTAGTTGATTTGCCTGCCATCACTTTTTTTTTGTTGCATGCTTATTTCAAGGGCACCATGCAGTCTCTATTATCAGTCGCACCGTATCCATTGTCAACAATTGCTAAAAATCCAGTCTATTCATGTTGACCACAAAAAGGGATGAAACCACTGTTTTCCGATGGCAGCTTTACTGAAAGCCAGTGTTCATTGAATATAGGTATTTTCCCAAAGGAAACATACATACACACATAAAACCCTCCCGAAACCAGGCAGGTTTTGAACTAAAAGAGCCATCTAACCTCTGGCTAATAACTTCGGGCCGATTCACAGAACTAATCTGAGATAAAATCCTAAACTTACTACTTTTGGTATTCACAGAAGACATTTAGTAGTAGTAAAGTTAGGACTCCTAACTGTACTACTGCTAAACTGAGATAAAATCCTAAACTTAGTACTTTTGGTATTCACAGAAGGCATTTAGTAGTAGTAAAGTTAGGACTCCTAACTTTACTACTACTAAATGCCTTTTGTGAATACCGAAAGTCATAAAGTTCGGATTTTTTCTCAGTTTAGTAGTAGTAAAATTAGGAGTCCTAACTTTACTACTACTAAATGCCTTCTGTGAATACCAAAAGTAGTAAGTTTAGGAATTTATCTCAGATTAGTTCTGTGAATCGGCCCGAAGTTATTAGCCAGAGGTTAGATGGCTCTTTTAGTTCAAAACCTGCCTGGTTTCGGGAGGGTTTTATGTGTGTATGTATGTTTCCTTTGGGAAAATACCTATATTCAATGAGTTGTTGGCTGTTCTGGCTGTATTTGTTGCAGAGATAGCCATGAGCATACAGGTCTGCAGGTGATTCTGCTGGCCCACAGGCATTTGCAAAATTGAGTAGGGATTGATGAAACCTTGATGAGATTACAGGTGAGTCAATTTAGATGTTTTTGTGTTTTGTTATATTGTGACCTGTACTGAGCTTCTGGAATTGTGGTTGAGATTGGGAAGAGATGCAAGAAGAGTGAAATAGGCGGGTGGGAAATAATGCAGGTTTTCCCTCCAAACAGCAAGGGCCAGTGGTGTAGAGGCCTTCAGCTGTCCTGCCAAGGAATCAGAATGTTCTAATTTACTACTACTTCAGATGATATGGCTGGTGGACCCTTTTTCCTCTGAAATCTTCTGGCGAGGCTGTTATTTGTGACCTTGAGGCATCTCATCAGGTCTGCAGTCCCCTCAACAGCTATCTCTATTCAAATCTTCTGCTTCATTTTAAGGCTTATGGCCACACTCAGCTCTTCAGGGAGTAGGTAAGCTCTCAATGACATAGGGCAGATCTCCCTTGACCAAGGCAGATGCCAAGTCACATAGATTGTTCACTTTACTGGCTCCTGTCAGCTTCCCTTGCTACCACCTCATCGGTCTTGTGATGAAAAGAAAACAAAACATCCAAGGTACTCACCATTTAGAGGGTGAAGAGTGGCTACTCCTGAATGCGTGCACTGTGTAGGGACAGGCAATGACAGGAAATAATGTATATTTACACCAATTATTATACATTGAGATACAAATATGCACTTGTTTAGTATCCACAAAATAGCATATTTTCAGGAGTCAACTAAACATATATGTAGTGAAAAGATCATAAGATAAGCCATCTAATTTAAGAAAAATATAATGTTGCCTGAAGATTCTGTTGGATTGAGAATGTTCCCTTTGGGGTGTGGAATCATGGTGCCATTATCTAAGTGCCCGACTCTGACTATTTTGTGTCCCAGTTTTTGCTTTTGGCTCTAGGCTCACGCTAATTTGACTGGTTCAGAGGCCTACCCCTGACACCAATGAAGTCCTGGAACTGTCCTGTGACCTGGAAGAGTACAAAAAGCATGCCCTCATCTTTCTGACAGTGAACTACCACCCCTATTGTGGGTTTAGCATGTACAGGGGTGGTGGCAACATACTATGTTTTGTGAAATCACAGTTGTGACCAGACTTTCTATTTGTGTTGCGACCCCACTTGTAATACTGGGAGTTTTGCATCAATGTGTAACCTAGATCCTAGGATTAACATTCCAAGTGGAGTTTGTAGGTTTTTGGCTTGTGTAGTGCATGGAGTATGAGCATGAGTGAGGCAGAGTAATGGAGGCCTGCAGGTCCCATTTAGGAAGCCCCTAGCCTGCTATTGTGCACAGACAGTTGAAGAGTATTACCATCAGTCCTGAAAATGGAGGGAGGAGATAAGGCTCCTTTAGAAATTCACTTAAGCGTCTCCTGCTGAGTGGATCTGCTGATTAGTTTTCCTATTGTACTGCCATTTGGTAGGTTGTCGGGGTGGGACTCTTGTCTTTGTTGTTCAGGGTGAGAGAGATTTTTTAGGTGAGGCTAGCCTTTTATCTTTATTCTGATCACTATTCAACCTGGCTGGTGAAAAGAAAGTTGCTGAAAATTGCAGAAACCTCATGCCTCTTTGGGCCTCTGTTGTAGGTACTCCAGGCTGGAGACTACCCTGCTGTGAAAACCACTTCTGTACACAAAGGTTGTGTCTGGAGAACAAAACAAATAGCCTAGAGAGGACACTTGACAGAAGAACTGCTGCAAACATGTTTTGAAATTGCATACAGAGAATCCACATTCCTTATCTCCATTGATTTCATCAAAGTGGGAGCTACTTACATCCTCATTGCTCCAGTTCCAAGTCCTTTCACCAAAGAAGGGAGTCTTGCGCAGCATACTTTGAGAACTGCTGTACAACCAGGTCTGTGTAGCAGCCAGCTTCGCATTTCCGGAGGAGAGGGTATATCACCTGTTGTCTTTACTTGCTGGAAGAGCTGTAACCCTGACATAAAGCACCTGGAAGACAGCCTGCCTGATTAGAGAGTGAAAGAGCTTGTCAAGCTGCAGGAGCTGTGACTGTCCAGGGAATGCCACAAACCACCAGACTTTAGTGTGGACAACCTACCAGGAGAAAGGAGATAGAAGAGAACAATCTGTGAGTCTTAAGAGAGTGGATGTGGTCTCTCCAAAAGTACAATTCCAAGAGTGAATCATGGGCGGACAGTCAACCTGGCCTCTATGCAATAGGAACAATCATGGTTGGCCTCACTGCTTAAATCAAGAGCTTAGCCATGGTGAATGTAGCCACCAAAATCCAGAGCTGTTCCGGTGACTGAAGATACCACAGAATTCAACAATTATGACCGTGGTGGACATCTTCGTTGAAGCCAAGACTTGTGTTTATGGAGGTCACCACTGAAGTATCTACAAAGTGCATCCTGAGACTGCTAGCATGCTGGTGTGAAACCTGTGTAATGTTATATTTCATATAGGTACCCCGATATAGGTCCAGGTAACATCATAACCCTTCACCTACATTCTCTCCTATACTACATACATAACGGATTTGAGGGACTGACCTTTTACCTAGTTACAATACTACACATTGTATGTAGGGTTTTCCCTGAACACTGGCCTCATAAATTATGCATACGGATTCTTAGATTCTTGGAACACAGCAGGACCACCATCTCTTGCATAATAACTGTGTATAAAGTTCATTCCTGACGTCATCCTCAGTCCGACACTGGCACAGCAAGGTAGAACCTCTGGGAATACCTTAGGGTATATAAACATCACATCTTGCTGAGATAGAGAGAGGAGATCAGGACTTCCCGGCCGACACACTGACGCAAGACGCTGAGGTTCCTGCATGCAGATACTCCAGCTCACAGTGGTCTGACATCCCGTGCGGGGTGTTCAGCTCGAGACCAGAATGGGGTCCCGCAGTCTCACATCAGGTAATGGGGTTGGGTTTATCCAAGAGGGATTCTTGGCTTTACACCTACTCACATGCTAGGTACATTTAGGCACATCTAGTTAGGGTGCATCGTAGGAGTACGCATTTTATTGCCATGTATTTTATATACTTGCCTATAGTTATGATTTTAGCAAAATGGTAGAGACCTACCATCTATATACTTTCTTAGTGCTGCTACTCATTTATATATGCTACTGTCTACTAGTGATTTCAGTACACTTATTTTACGCAAGAATAACGACTGTTCAATAAATGCTTATTGAAAAACGTCCCAACTGTTTATTCTGTGTATCTTTCTGATAACAAGTAAGCACGAGTGACTGAGCGAAAAGTAAGTTACTGTTTCCACGGTACTGAGCGATCAGGGTTGTCATGTTCGATAGTTGCCAAGAACTATTCTCTCCTTGGTAAGAGGAGGTTATAGTGGCATTGCGAGCTAGCTGGTAGACAGGCTAACATACCCGGTGGGGGTGTCTGGAATCAGTCTGGACACCAGTCCCGCAGTGTATGTTGTCTAAACGCGCAGATCCAATATAGGTCTTATAGGAACTACACGACATGGTGGCGCCAACGTTGGTATTGGCACTTATTTAACAGACAAATCTGAGTAGTTCAGTCGTGCTATTCTCGGAGACCCCTACTCACATTTCCCCAGAGACGTCTGGAGTGGGAGGGAACAAAATCCGCCGCAGCTGAGCAGGGAAATTCCTATGTATTGGCTGTTTGTTTAATCAAGCTTGATGGATACCGTGTTCCTAATTGTGCATAGCACCTTATCTCAGTTCCCTTGGAACGCTCTCCTTTCTAAAAATAATGACTGAGCAGGGAGACGTAGATGAAGGGTATGCACTAAACTTCACAGCAGAGGAAGATGATGCAGATGCAATACACATTGCAGAAAACGTTAGAAATGCCGTCACCCTAAAACTAGTAGCATATGGAGATACAATTAGGGTTGGATAAGTGACCTTCGTGATTGAGATACACAGATCATTTCGAACAGAGGTATTTTATTCATGGATTAGATTCCCGCAGGCAAATGCTTTGACAAAAACATTTCACTACTATGTCGAAGATGACATACCAAATGAATACAGTCCATATGAGGACATTGAAATTCCACTCACTTACCACGAACATTTTTACTGGTTTAAAGGTGCCCTCCCCCATACAAGAAATCGAGTAAGACTCGGTCCGCTCGGACGAGACGGAGCAACATGGCCAGTACTGGCGGCCTACACACCACATCCTGACATTGATACAATGCCAGGAGACTTACTGGTACAGCATAAAGAATTAATAAGACTTTACAGAAACATGACACAGTTTGTGATGAGAACACTCACACTTCAGCCAACACCGGCTACGCAACCAGGACCAGTCCAAAATAATACAACAAAATTAGAACACAAACACTGCACGCAGTGATGGGTAAAATGCCCACTAAACGTGAACAAATGCCCTTCTGCATAGCACAA
This sequence comes from Calotriton arnoldi, assembly GCA_963921515.1. Classification (NCBI taxonomy): domain Eukaryota; kingdom Metazoa; phylum Chordata; class Amphibia; order Caudata; family Salamandridae; genus Calotriton; species Calotriton arnoldi. Next base: position 325,483 of record CAWUFW010015231.1, on the reverse strand, counting down.
AAAATAACATATCACAGCTGGAGGCAGTATTTCCACACACTGGTCCTAAGGAAAAGCATAGATTACTGACGATTTGCTTGCCAATGGGGATAGCTCCCTCTATAGAAGATTGTACTTCTTGGTGTATAGTTTTCGCTGCAATATATACCAGGACTCATGGTATCCCTTCGTTGGCGGTAATACCAGATGTATTAAGACAAATACAGAAGGAGTATGGAGCAGAACCTGCTCTAAACTTAGGGATGAAGTTGTTAAATAACTTTGCCCAGGTATCTGCGATAATATTAGCAAATATTAAAGGGGAAGCAGCATCAGTGGCAATACGACAACGTCTGAGAGATTTCACTCCATTATAACAGGAGACAGAGCTACCTAAAATAATTGAAACAGCTTATGCGGAGTTAGGTAGAGATAGTCTGGGAGCTAGACCTGTAAAACCTCAACTAGTGGGAGGTACAGATAAAGAACAGGCAAAACAAACACTGGCTTCTTCAAAGAAGAAATGGGACAATAATAAACAGCAAAAGAACATTTCTCACTTCAGGGGAAGGTCTCCTCAACAGGAGCCCCCAGAAAGGAGATATAATCTTAGGAATAGAGATAACATTAAAAAACCTGACAAGTATCAGGACACTGATACACGTTCCTCTCTCTCCTTTCAGGGTTCATCAAAAAACTCCAAGAGGGAATGACGGTCAGAACAGAGACAAGAAAAGCGTATAAAGCCCAGAGACAGGCAACACACTTCGGACTACGCTTCAAAGAAAGAAGAAAAACCCAAAGCAAAACTTCAATTTAAAAAGAAGAATGTAGCAGGTCTCAAAGTTAGACATGCCCAGAATTCTGAGGACTCAACTTCTGAATGGGGAATGGGCTCTGACGATGCTAGACAGCGCAGCAGAAGTAACAATAGCTCGCCGTAACCTGATGGAATTTCTGGTGACAGCGGAGTTGAGTGAGTATATCACAGTGGAAACACCTGATACTAGGGTGAGGGTCCCACACAAGTTACATGAAATAACACTCCAAATGGAGGGGGACAAGTCCAGACAAGTGAAGGGTCTCTTTTGGGAGAACCTGACTTCTGGCTACAACATCCTAGTAGCAGAAAGAGATTGGCCGCCTACTATTGTTATGGAATGCCCAAAGGGAGAAACTGTAATTTTTTCAGCTTTTTCCGACCTAGTCCCCGTACATCTAAAACATACATATGCACAGGAGTGGACAGTAGCCCTTGCTCCAGCATTATACCGCAACCACGTTGGGTGGGTTGAGAAGTCACCCCACCACGCAATTCCAATTAAACAAACCCAACTCCACAAAGAAAGTATCCTCCTTGTAACTAGAGGGCAGCATCAAAATCATTGGCTGTTGCAGTGGAATGCTTTCACCGTACGTGTAGCGTGAATGCCTGCCTTGTAAATAAGGCAAAGTTCCTATCTCCATCACAATGTCACTAAAAATGACGTTGTGGTGGCTATAGGGGCTTGTCAATATGCCCCCATGTCAAAAACATTACCTTGTCCGTAACTGCCAGGATTGAGCATTACTTGAAGTAAGAGCACTTAATACTGGCCTCAAAGCAAGTGGCTGTTAACCTCATTATATCAACAGGTATTTCATCACCGGAATAAATGTAATTATGACATATAACCATGACTGAGGGTACTTAATACTGGCAATAAAGGATGCATACTTTCATCAGAGTGGCTGTCAGTCTCATTATTTAAATAAAGCATAAAAAAATGTCTATGCAGGTCTGTGTGATTTAAGTGCTAAGCATGACTTTTAGTGTAAATAACAAAATAAACATGTCCCCTAAAGGGCAAAACATGTATAATTATTACAACACTATGCAAGTATGTGCATCCCATTTATATTTACATAAAGGTGCAGTTACCCATTTTCATCCCCAGGGGGACACACGGAAACCCATTTGCCCTGGTGACACAGGACGCAGGGCATGTTGAGGCGCGATCCGGAATCGGTGGCGGTGGTGTTTGCTCTGTGCTCTGTGTTCCCTGCCCTTCTGCCCCCACAGCCTATACAGCCCCCACTGCCCGCACCGCAAGTCCAGGCTGGGGCGGGGTCGAGTCAGTCGGGAATTTACAGGAGCCCGGAGAGGATCTTGATCCGCTGCTCGTGAAGAGAGAGAAATGGGAACCGGCGGTGTGGTTAGACCTGTGGTTTCGCTCCGGCTGCATGGAGATGGCCGGCATTAGGCCGATGCGGTTTGTGTGGCAGAGAGGTCCACTCCCATACTTGTTCCCGCTCTGGTGGCATCGGGAATAGCCACACCACTGAACTCCCATGGATCGACCGTCGTTGCGTCCACTTCACCTTCAGAACACCCACCATCCACAGACACCAGCACCTGCTCCCACGAAGAAACTGGACCAAAATCACCGATGACCAGCTAACCTCCTCACTCAGCAACTCCACCCCAACCACCGCAGAAAACGACGACCCCAACACCGCAGCCCAAACCCTGCATAGATGGATCTCGGACAGTGCCAACACCATAGCCCCCCTCAAGAAAAACAACAATACCCGCGCCAAGAAAGCCAGATGGTTCACCCCCGAACTTCGAGAGTCCAGACGCACTTGCTGCCTCCTCAAAAAGGCCTGGAGGAACACCAAATCCACAGAAGCCCACAACAACTTCAGAGCCGCCACCAATGCTCACCACCAACTCATCAGAGAAACGAGGAAAAAAGCGATTGAAGACAGAATCTCCACTCACGCACACAACAGCAAGGAACTCTTCAACATCATCAAAGAGTTCGCCCAACCCACAAGCGAGTCTACTGACATCCCTCCCTCACAAGACCTCTGCGAAAAACTCAGCACCTTTCTCCACCACAAAATCAAGAGCATCTACGATAACTTCGATGAAGACAACCAACCCACTGAACCCTCACCGACCACCCCGACACCCGGAAACCAGCGATTGACAACTGGACAGCCCTCACCACCGAAGACACACTGAAGACAATGAAGTCAATCCACTCAGGGGCCCGCACGGACCCCTGCCCCCACCACATCTTCAACAGAGCCGCCGACACCATCGCACCCATGCTCCACCACACCATCAACCGCTCCCTGGCGACCGCTTCGTTCCCCGACGACTGGAAACACGCCGAGGTCAACCCCCTCCTGAAGAAACCCTCGGCGGACCCCACCGACCTCAAAAACTACAGACCCATCTCCCTGCTCCCGTTCCCAGCGAAAGTCATCGAGAAAGCCATCAACAGCCAACTCGCCACATTCATCGAAAAGCACAACATCCTCGACTCCTCCCAATCCGGCTTCAGAAAAAACCACAGTACGGAAACCGCCCTCCTCGCCGCAACAGACGACATCCGCACCCTACTGGACAAAGGAGAAACAGTAGCCCTCATCCTCCTCGACCTCTCAGCGGCATTCGACACAGTCTCTCACCACACCCTAATACACAGACTCCACAATGCAGGAATCCAGGACAAGGTCCTCGACTGGATCCGCTCCTTCCTCTCCGGCAGAACGCAGCGGGTCAGACTCCCCCCTTTCCTCTCAGACCCTACACCTACCACCTGCAGAGTCCCCCAGGGCTCCTCCCTCAGCCCGACACTTTTCAACGTCTACATGGCTCTACTCGCACCCATCGTCAGAACCTACAGACTCAACATTGTGTTGTACGCAGATGACACCCAACTCATCCTCTCCCTATCCAACGAACCCAACACCACCAGACATAACTTTCAAGAAGGCATGGAAGCCGTCACCAAATGGATGAAAAACAGCTGCCTACAACTAAACACCAACAAAACAGAAGTACTCATCATGGTCCCAAACCCCGATACCTGGAGCGACACCTGGTGGCCCCCCGCCCTCGGAAACCCGCCAACCCCCACGGACCACGCACGCAACCTGGGAATCATCCTGGACTCCGAGCTCAAAATGGACAGCCAGATCAACTCTGTCTCGTCTTCCTGCTTCCACACCCTCCGCCTCCTACGTAAGACCTTCAAATGGATCCCCCTCGAACACAGAAAGACCGTCACTCATGCCCTGGTCACCAGCAGACTCAACTACGGCAACGCACTCTACGCCAGAATAAACAAAAACATCACCGCAAGCTACAGAACATCCAGAACGCCGCCGCAAGACTGGTCCTCAACCTGCCAAAACACTGCCACATCTCCCAACACCTGTGCACACTCCACTGGCTCCCCATCGAGGCGAGAATCACCTTCAAGATACTCACCCACGCACACAAGGCCCTCCACGGCACCGGACCAGCATACCTGAACAGCCGACTCAAATTCCACGCACCCCAAAGGACCCTACAATTAGCCCAGCTCTCCTACGCGTGGTCCCCCGCACCAGAAAGACCAGATCAGGAGGCCGCTCCTTCTCCTTCCTCGCGGCCAAAGCCTGGAATTCCCTTCCGCTCCACCTCAGACAGACAACATCGCTCCCCATCTTCGTAAGAAACCTCAAAACCTGGCTCTTTCACAGACCCCCTCCTTGATGGAATGGATACCGCCCCCCCGCGCCTTGAGACCCTTACGGGTGAGTAGTCACGCTTAACAAACCCCTGATTGATTGATTGATTAATTGATTGAATAGCAGGAGGGTCAGCTGAGCTGGAGCCTGAGTGTTGTGCAGTTGCGGCACAGCCACTGATGAGAGGAATCCGAGTGGTGTCCGTGCAGAGTGTGTTGAAGAGAGAGGGAGAGAGAGGGAGAGAGGTATGCAGCAGACCCACAGAGTAAAAGACATTCGATAAGGACCTCGAAGACAGAGGCAGTGTTTGAGTCTAGCAGGTGAGGAGGGGCCCACCCCCCAGGCACCGGTCACATTCAGGACCGTGGCTTGAGTCAGCCCAATAGTTGTGTCAGGTGTGACGGGTCAGCCAACGCACAGGGAGAGACATCCTGAAATGATGTCACCCTACCGTTCCTGAGGAGCAGCAGGAAGTAGAGGAGAGGTGCTGCCACACAAAAGGAGGGGAGGGGTTGTCAAAGCACAAGTGCCTCAAGTGACAAATGAGTAGAGTGGCAGTAGAGGCAGAAAGGGCCAGTATCCAGTATTCAGTCCCCAGTAGACTGCTTGCCAGAGCAAACCGGGGCAGTCAGAGTAAATTGCGAGGAGCCAAACGGCGATCACGCCTTATCAATCTTGCCCAGTATATCATCTCAAGAGGCAAGGCACATGAGGCACACCTTGCGGCAGTAACAGGCCAAAACAGACCCAGCACTGCAAGGATGCAGCGGGTGGCAGGTCAGTGTGGCTTGTGTACAAGTGGAGATCAGTCAAACAACACAACAGACAAGTGGTAACAAAAGTGGCATAGACTCACGGGGGAATCAAAGGTTTTAGAAATTGTGCGAACTTTAAGAGGAGCACTGCCTGAGCTCTTGCTTGCCCTGAACAGAGCAATCCAGGGTGAAAGAAGATTGAAGAATGCTGGGAAGAAGGCTGTCCCAAAGAAAGTCGCGGAGCATATGCCTGTGGGGCAGCCCTACAATTGACATTCACAAGTATACAACTAGGATATAAAAGAAGAACTCATAAAATACGATATACAGCAAACAGCTAGAGCAAACTAATTTTTTTGTGAAGAAACTCACTGCATTGAAAGAAGTCCAGGCACAAGGGAGGCTTGAAAGGGATTTGAGGAAAAGAAATATAATGCGATCTGCAAGAAAATGAGGGGTTCCAGGTCAAGGGAAAAAGAAACAAATAAAGAAAGTAAGGCAAAAGTCCCCCAAGCTGGACTCCTCATTGGACTCGATGGTATGTCTAGGTAATGGAAATGAGCAGAAACCCCCTACCCAAACAACAACTAAAAAAAAAGCGAGGATAGTAGAAACAAAAAATGAGGGGTACAAAATAACAGACTTTTTAACAGCAAAAAGAACAGTTAAAGGAAGCTCTACAAACAGAAGCCTACTTTTAGAACCAGAGGAAGAAAGTAAATTTGCTGTAGGTAGTGAAAGCGTCTGTTGGTCAAGTGGTCGAGGTCAAGAGGAGATGGCTGTTGAGCTATTCACGCAAGGCTATGTAATAACTAAGCCAGTTACAACACAACCAGTCACAAAACGCAGAGGTCTACAACCCAAGTTCAAGAGATTCCCTTTCCTCTCTAAATCTTAGCAACTGGGATTACTCGAGCCCAAGGGCAATCACATAAATTCAGCAGATCCAATGAGGGCTTTCGGAGTCACAAGAACAACCCTTAATTGAACTACTTGAAACTTAACTGTTTTTGCAGGAGAAGAGCCAACCACTGGTCAATCATCCATCAGTTGTGCTGCCAACCGCACATGAAGAGGATGGGAGACAGAGGGATAACTCAACAATCGGCTTATGTCAATTTGTGGCAGGTAGCATCAGTCCACTGGACAAAAACAATTTGCCGTCGGTAACTTATCAACATTAATCCTAACCAGGAAGACACAGCATATGCTGGCTTTGTTAGAGAAACATGAGACAACAGGAAGAAGAAGATCCTCCTCCAAATTAAATTACGGAACTCAGGATTCAGCAGATAAAGTATCAGCTAGCACAAGGGGGGCACTTCGATCGACAATGGATGCAATATCAACAGCAATTCAACACAAAGCTGATAAACATGATCTCCAGATGGACCTCTTAAACATCATGGCAGCTCATATAGTGGGCATAGACAAGAAATTACAGGCACTAAATGACATGATTAGGAGGGCACAAAAGCACAATTACACATAACAAGTTACCTGTCAGTGTGCAACCGTAGGTGATAATCCACAAGTTTTATCATCAATTCTCTCAGAAATATTGATGGAAGTAAGATCACAAGTAGCAAAACCGCTCATGAGGTTAAGAGTCCAAGAATACGAGGCAAAAGAAACAACAAAAACAAATAAAATACCTGAAATCCTCAAAAAGCAAGGACAGTATCTCCATCACACAAACCCCAGTCGGGGCAAAGGACCAAAAAGTGAAATCAGGAGATAGAACTCCCTGCCGAGAAGTCAAATCCAATTCAAGTAGCCAAGAAAAAGAATGCAAAGTCAAAGACAATGTAGAGGTAGAACCAGCAGTCTGAAAAAGGGGAAAAAAAAGGCTAAGAAAAGCACTCAAGAAAGGGAAAATTATTCAACAAAGTAATATATGGCAATTATTCTCTCAACACAAGAATAAAACAGCTTCGGAAGCTGAGAATCAAACCAATGTGTATATAGAACTCAAAAAACAACAAGTAGCCACGCAGGCGGTCAGAACCACAGTAAACATCCAGTTCAGCAGTAAAAACTAAAGAACGATTGTCTTTAGCTCTCGATACGGTAACAACAGACTATCAGGAGGACGATACCAATATGCAGCAAAAAAGGAGAACAAGCAGTCCGACACACCACAGCAAAGCCCAGAAGAAAACGACTTTTTCGGAGCATCTGAACCTATGGATAAACAAAAGTGCTCAGAGAACAAGGAAAGTTCAAAGGCCAAGCCGAACAAGAGATTCATATCAGTGCTATACGAAGAAAGTGCAATGACAGCTCAAGAGCAGGGAAAAAATCTGGCGATCGGAGGAGTGTATGCAACAACAAGATTTTAGCTTTTTATGATCTATCAAGAGAGGCAACAAACAAAAGGGGGAGGCCAAGCACATAAGCTCCTACTTATTCCAAATTATACGTCGAGAAGGCCATTTGATATCTTAAAAAGAGTCACTATCTTAAAACTAACTAAGGAAATAAGAGATTTTGCCTACATCAAATATCTGACTTAATATCGGTCAAATTTAGACCCGGTCCACTTAGCAATAACAGAGAGGCAACAGTGACAAATTGAGCCTCAACGGAGATAGTAGATCAAATACTGACAAAGCAGCGAACCTTCAAGGCATGGGGGATAGAGCTTTCAAAAAGATCAACCCCTACGCTATCCAGGACCTCTGCTTCCCTCAAAAGAAAGAGGGAGATCAGTCCTAAGAGGAGCAGCAGGTGCAGGATTCAATCAGAGAATCTTCGAAAATTTTAAAGATTGTCAAGTTTGCAAGCAAGGCCCTCAGGGCCTGGATCCGCAAGAACACCATAATACCATCACTGAGAATAAACAGGAAAGACCATGGCCTCACAATAATCAAGCTATAATGCAGCCCTGACAAGACGATCGAAAGCCCTGACATGGAAAAAAACAGTATTAATATCTGTCCTGAAATACTCTTGGGCTAGAAATCTTGTGACAAAAGAATGATGTCAGGGTATTCCTTCAGAACCACAACATAATAGTGACGCAGGAAACATGGTGTCTAACACCAACACATATTACAGGTTATATAGATCATCACGAAGCGACCACTAAGTCATCGAAATTGGGTAATTCCAAAGGGGGTCTTTCCATATTTAGCTCGATAAAATTCTCCCTGCAAATAGAAAAACTGCGAGCGGACACGTCCTTTGTGGCTGGCCTTCCTGGTCCCCCATACTCGGGCATGGGGAGCGGGGAAGGTTGGCCCCTTGGGGGAGTGCAGCTGCACTCCCTCCTCTGCCAGCATCGGGACCCAGGAATGGGGTCCTGTTCCCCCTCCCACCTCAGTGGAGTAGTGCAACAGTGCTCCCTCTGGCATTTTTTTTCACTGTGCCCAGGGATGGGGTCCTGGGCCCCTTCCTCACATCGTAAGGGGGCATGATGGCACTTCCTTGATCATTTTCTTTATGGGGCACAGGAATGGGGTCCTGGGTCCTCTCCCGCTTCTTGCGGGGAAAGAGCGATGGCACTTCCCACATTTCTTTTGCTTGGGGGCATCCGGCGGGCCCTGACCCACCCCAGAGGCAGAAATCAAGTAGAGCGGCAGAGCCCCATGTGATTCGCCGATGAAAATTGGTCAAAGGTCACCCAAAACTTCACCAGGGCAAATCTCCGGCCCAGTTGGGCTGATTTTAATGATCTTGGTCTCCTTTTGCTCATGATGGTGAGCTCTAACCACCTTGAGCACTTTCTTCAGGCCTCCTGGCCTCCAAGGTAAAGCTTTGTAGGAAGCAGGTTTCACTGGCTCCCTGCACCAGCCTTGCACTTTGTGGTCTCTTTGGGCAGTGCTCTCTCCTTGCTCTGAAGCCCAGTCTTTCCCCTAAATGGTCCTTACAGGGTATAAGGGGACCAGCTTACCGGGTCCTGAGGAATGCCCCACTGGTCCTGGGGTCAATCAGAGTCAGAGTCCTGGGGTCGAATGACAGTCGTGGGGTCCTCCTTCCAAATGTCCATGACAGCTGCCTCCAGGTCCAGTGTTTCACAGAAAATAACAACCAAGAGAGCTCTCTCACTTGCACAGGACCTTTTAAGTGGGGGGTGGGAGGTTCCAGCGGGGATGCACCTCTGTCCTATCATGATGTGCCACATGTCCTCTCTGCTTCTGTCCCAACCTCCCTGCACAGCCTACTGGGATACTTCAAGATGGCATCACCCAGTAGTCTTGTGACACATGTGCTTGGGGGTCTCAGCTCCACCCCTCGTTGACATCACTGCCAGGGCCTGCCTCAGCAAACCTTCAAAGGAGCCAACGCTCCTTCTGGTTTGGCTCTACAGTCTGGGCTCCCTCCCTTTGTTTAATGGACTTGGGCCAGCCCTCTTCCTGGCACAGGATAACAGCTGGCTGATTGATGCAGAGACGTCCCACCTACCCCTTTGTGGTGGGAAGCCTTTCTTCCTGCTGCTGGAGGGAAAAGTAATTAACCCAGACCAGCAGGGTGACAAAAGGCATGGCCTCTGATCCTGAGCTGAACCAAAGAAATATCACATTTGTCAATCATCCATAAGCTGTACAGTTATGACTTTGGGCTTTTACAGGATTGTCCTTTTCAGGCAGGCTACACTGTACATTGGTATGACTCTAACTGTAGACTCAAGGGGAGAGGAGCTGCCCCTTAAGGCAGTCTTCCTCATGTTGTATAATGGAGGGTCACTGCAGATCAGAGAGTAAAACATACTGACTTTCCCTTTTGTGTACACCAACATTCTAAGACCTATCCCAGGTCAAAACCCAACCCTGAAGAGTCCCTTCTGCACCAGGCTACCTGGTCACAGTTCCTGTGTTCCTCATGACAGGAGTCTCCCACACTAGTACAGACTAGGCCTGGGTGGTAAATTCCGTTCCGCTCGCGGAATTTGCGGAATTTGGGTAATTTTGCGTTCCGCAGAGAACGCAAAATTGCCAAAAATTCCGCGATCCGCGACTTCGCGGAGTTTTTTGCTTGTTTGCGCTTTCAAAATGCATGTTCGCGAGATATTTCTCCCCGAGCACGCAAACAGCGTTCGCGAACAGGAAAAACGCATCGCGAACGGGCGGAACAAGCAATTCCGTGTGTTCGCGGAACTTTTGCGTGCTCGCGGAGATTTTTTACCGTTTCGCGGAGCTTTGCGTAGCGCGACTACGCAAATTCCGCGTACTACAGACATGAGTGTTCACTGTCAAATACCAAAAAAACCTCAAAAGAATCCCAGGCATCAGATGAGTGGTGTTCACTGAAGCACACCCACAGTGTGTTTTTGCTTTTTAGACATAAGCACATTTACCCTTGTTAACACTTGCTTCAATATGCTGTTTGTGTTTTTAAACAAAGCCGGGTCTGGCTACCTTATTAGATTGTGCTTTCCATCAAAATATTTGGGTATTTACTATGAACAGGCCCAGTGATACTCCCTTTGAATGCAAATTGATGCAACGCATCACAAAGGTGTATTGCCTGTGAGAAAAAGGCACCTTTCCACATTTTGCGCAGGATAGTAAAATCTCTAGCTAGACTTTGCAACCCATTGCTTCATCTTGCGTGATTTGCGAAAATGTAACACCTTAGTAAAGCTGAGTTACTGACTAAAAATATATGAAAACATAGGAGACGCATCCTGTGCACATCAACAAAATGGACCGAAAGAAAGAGACACATACCCCTTAATTGTATACAAACTGCAAAGCCCCTTTTGCACTCTGCCAAGCAGTTTTAGGCCACCGTCAGGGATGTGCAAATTTGAAATCATTTTTATTGGGAAATGTCAAATTCAGCTAAATAGTACGCTATTATAACGAAATGTCATTTGCTGCTATCGCATTTCACTTTTTCTTGCGAGGTACAGGAACGAGATTAGTTCAAACAGAAAATACCTTTTGGTGAGATATTTTTTGTGAGAACTTGTCCACTACGAGTATCTTCTGAGCCTCTATATTTTAAAGAAGGAGCGCACTTGGGTAAAACCAATTATGCAAAATAGCATGATGAGAAATGTTTTTAACTTTTGTGAATTCCAGAAGCACGACAATTTCACTGGTAGTATTCAAATTTTGCCCCGGCGTACACACTATCAATGAAACAGCAGAAGATATGAATATGAAAAATGTAATTGAAACATTTGCAAACAGTATAGGTGACACTAGAAAAGCTGCTATTTGCTTTGTCAAGGCTGCAAATGCCTACTTTTATAATCTATTCGATGATAAGGTCCCCCACATTTGAGCCATTGTTTTTTCAGAATCATGCTGATTAGTCAAGATTAGAATGTCTGAGCAAAATACGATTCATTAATCTGGTTCGCTTAATTTAACTGCCACTGCCACACGACTTCACTTCATCTGGTAATGTTCACATGCATTTATGAACGATTATTCGTTACTGGAAAATAACTGATAGCATCTTCATATACGCTAGAGGAAAAACGAGAGATGCATTTAAGGGATATTGTTAGAATGCTTGGCCAAATTCTAGCCTGCAAATATTATTTTTTGACGGAAGTGTTTAGCATTTACTGGAAGCATCCTCTGGACACTCTCTGAGATCTCTCTGTTGGTTTTCGACTCTATCATACATTTGCACTTATTTATTTTACTTGGCATTTGCATAGTGTAAACACATAATAATGGTACAGCTATTGTGATTTTTTTCTTAAAGCTAATTATTTCCGATAGCTTATCACAAATTAATAGTGATATGCATGTACTGTACTTAGCAGTGAACTAAAAGTCAGGGAATAGAAAGGTGTTTGATATTCGCATCAGCATCTCTGTTGATACGTTGGAGTTAATATTCCGCATTGTAATATCACATTTCTCAGGCAGAATCAATGTTCATATTCATTGTTTGAACTTACAAGGCTTACAGCTCTCAGGAGCTCGGCAGACTTCAATTTCCATTTCCTGCTTGGACAACTAGTGACAGGTTGATTGCTAAATGGGTATTTCACTTTGTAATCAAATCTCTCAATTCCATTTATGCAATCAATAAAAGCTGTGAAAAGTCATTTTTGGGTCAACACTTATTTCCCTTTATAAATGTTATACCTTTTCCCAATACGTGTTATGGGTTTGATAGTTCATTGCTGAAGTCTCATTTGATCGCAATATCTACTTGGAAAAAGATGAAAATGGAAACATTCTTTTCTCATTACAAATGTGTCAAACTATTAGAGCACAATAAAGGTGCAATTCCCTTTTGTACAAGTGTTGGAAAATGCCATCATGTCCCAATGGGCATCCTAAAAAGTGCCATTTGTTCTTACTAGCATCCAGTCCCCAAAGGTATTCTATTTATGTTTTCGTTTTACAATGTAGTCAATAAAAATATTTTCCCAAAGTCCCATCTTAGGAATAAGTACATATCTTTTGTTCCTTTGCGTTAGATGTTTCTTGATAATGTTTTCTGTTCATATACTCTCAGGGGGATATTCTCAAGAACGTGTGATAATTATCGCAAAATTAGCTTAACGCAACTTTGCACATCGCAGTCCATCGCGGGAAAATAACACTGTGTTAACGTTGTATTCTCAACCTGGCAGCACCATGCGATAGTCTCTCGATAACATGCCAAATGACCGCGTTAAAATTAACGCAACGCAGAAAAAATGCGAAACATGAACGCGAAAAAAGTTGCGATGCCCCAAATCGCGATACAAAAAATCAGCGATAACCAGCGACAGGCCTGCAATTCCCACGCGTCATGCGGGAAAATGCACAATAAAAGCAGGAAAAAAAACGACAAAAAAAAAAAACTGCGTAGCACCATGGATGCACCCGGACCGAGTGCAGAGGACATCGCGAACCCCACAAGCCCCACAGATGACCAGCAAGGAACCTCGGGGTCGGGGAAGGCCAAGGAGAAGAGGAAGACGCGGTTCAGTCCGGATCATTGTTACGGAGGTGATAGAACACTACCAACAACTGTTCGTCACCTCCAACGTGTCATTGGCAACAAAGACGCAAACATGGCAGACTATCTTGGACCATGTGAATGCAGTTGCAGAGTTGAGGAGGACAATGGAAGAGGTCAAGAGGCGCTGGAATGATGTGAAGGGCAAAACCAAGAAGAAACTCGATGCCAACATGAAAGCAGCAACGCAGATTGGAGGTGGGGGTCCAGCGGCACACCAGGAGCTGGATGACATGGAGAAAATGGTGGCCACAGTCATAAGTCGGGATACGGTGCCAGGAGTAGTGAATCCGGGCACTGCTCAACATAACCTGACACAACGTCAACAGGGTGAGTACCGACAAGGGACTGGGGGGACGGGGGTAGATGGGCACAATGGCACACATGCACAATTAAGTAGAGCACACTGCACACCCACAATGACTCTGGATCATGTCCCTGATCTCCTTGGCATACGTCAGCATACATAGAAACAGCAAGTAGGCCCCCATCGACAATGTGCCCGGAGGGGGCCCTCCCCACACATCACTAATCTCACAACAAACCCATACACATGTGCTGAACCCAGCAAAACTGCGGGTCCGTGAGCCACACTGACAAGGCAAGTGACACTGCATGACGATTAGCATGGCTGCTGTCCAATTATCATGACATGGTGCACGCCATGACACTGAGGTGACTGAGTGTGGAACACATCCGGAAAGGAGCAGGTCACACTCTGACACATCCACGTGCACAAACAACCCCTGACGTCAACAACACATCTGCGAATAAACCATGTCCAAGAGTCCCAAATCCAAATTAGAGCCAAAATTAGCCAAGTCTGCAACATCTCAGCACTGTAGAAGCACAGAAGTCAAAGGCACACCGCCTCAAAGGGATAAGGGGCAGCAAAATCACAGCTGCAGGAGCGACTCTCCCACAATGTAGCACACACACATAGCAATAACAGCACATCATCATTGACGACAATGTGGTGCAAAGTGCAACACTCTCACTACAGAACAGAGGACACAACTGGTTCTGCTTGTGCGTAGAAACTGGCCAATCACATCTGGCATAGCAGGAAAATGTGAGATGATAATGTACGTGTACAACCTCACATCCGTAATGTAGTTCAAATGTCCACTGTCCCGCATCAAATAGTCAGCTCCTCCCAAACAGTCACAATATACATTGTCATGCAGTCTGTATGTAAACTTGAACAATGCGTCAACATACATGTCAACACAATGTTAAAATGCATCTCCCCTTCACATTGCAGAGGGACAATCAACACCTCCTGCAGAGCAGACCAGACAACTCATCAGTGATGATGAAGAGGACCTCCACACCTTCGACACCGACGCCCTACAACAGCTCATGGACAGCTACGGCAACCCACCTCCAGGAGCAGGGCAGCCCAGCTGCTTCGAGGAGACCCCACCCCCTGCACAGACCACACAGCAGGAAGCACCCACCACCACGGCTGGCTCCCAGCATCTCACCGAAGAACATATCGCATTCCAAGGCCATGTGTTAGACTGCCAGAAGGAGGTGGCTTAACAGGTGCAGGTGGGGTTCGACCTCATGGCAGCTAAACTAGATGACATACATGGGTGTCTAAGTCCCATCAGGGACCCTTTACACTCCCTAACGGACACCCACAGTTCGCTCCCTGATGTCCAACAATCCATGCCCGACATCGCTGGAGTCACGACTCTGAGAGGAGAACAACTGTCTAGTCAGAGTGGCCTCAGCGATGTCAGCCGAGAGTTGGCACAGATGCTGAGGATAATGGAGAACATGGAGCAGATGCATGCGGAAAGAATGGCTGCCACGGATGCACACCAGCGAAAAGTTGTTGGGATCTTCCATGCCCTGCAGATCCTGATCATCGCATTGCTGCCACTAAGGCAGTCGCTGATGAATGCTGCTGGTACTTCTACACACACATCTCCGGCCCCTGATGTGTCAGTGGCACATAGTGTTGCAGACCAAACATCAGCACCCACATGTCAGACAGATGACATAGAGGACAAAGATGCGGTTGATTCCACCTTTGTAGTAAGAAGGAGCCAGTAGCATTCTTCTCCGCAATATGCCCTGTTTCAGCTTGGTTCTGCCCTCTGCATCATGCCCTGTAACAACACCTCCCACTGTCCCCCAAAACACTCTGCGATACTCACCTTGGACCTCGACATGGACTGCCATATTTTGTTTGCTTACCAATGATACAGCAATCAGACTGTGTACTGTACTCTTCCTCTTCCGATGTACTTGTCAATTCCTAAATGACTGGCTGGCCCTCCACTGGGCTACAATGTAATGTGGGGTTTGCATGGCCATGTACTGCTCCAGCTCCGACACTCCACCGAATGTGAATAAATCATTCAAATTCACACAGATGTGTCATGTTCATAATCGATCAAGTACGAAAGTATGGATGAATGTAAGGACATTGATTGCCCAAAAAGGTACACCCTGGGAAACGAAAGCAATGTGCATGTTTGACCGTGACACACATAGGAAGTGAGATGACTGGGAATGTGTGCACTAGCTGTGGCCTCATTGCTCTGAAACAACAATCGCGCAATTCCTCAACTTTGCCCCACGCAATGTTAGAAATAGGGCTAGGTATGAAATGTCAAAGTTGTTGGAAGGCCTAAAGTAGTGTCCCCCATCACATTTGACAACAGAACATCTCTTCGCATACCTACTCATACTCAACTGGGTGGACACAGCCTGTAGTGATGGATCACATTGATCCACATGGCAAGAATATGGACATCATACTCACATTGCTGAAGACACGTAAGAGCACAGGTCTATCAGCAACTATCCCAACCACTATGTCTGGCTCACAGAGGTGGAGCTGTCAATAGGGACTCACCCCTAAGTGAAATGTGTCAGTCAGTCCCTCCCTGTGTACGAACAATGCTCATTGAGGCACACGATTTGTCATTCTAATCAACACTCATCACAGTTGAACACTGGTAAAGTTGCATAGACTTTATTGCCATGTGCGTGTCAGTACGGGCAAGACACGGGCCACAACATGCAGACCAATGCATCAGACACTAACAGGCAGCATTCGGTCACGGTACAGTTCCACGTGACAGGCGTTGTGCATGCGCCCGGGATGTTCGGCCATTGCGTTGGTGGCTCTCGTAGAACCGGCACTCTTCTGACCTGCGGCAGTTATGTGGATGATATGCCACAGCTCGGAGCAATGAGTCGTATGTGTGTGCAACGTTTGGACGTATGGGTTGTTGTGTACGTAAGTGTCAAGGGCATTCCATGCAAGAGTACCTCGAGCAAGAACTTCTGTGTGTGGGGTGTGGAAACATTGGTCTTTCATTAGCGCTGTGCGTAGTGTGGGAGTCGTCATCATCTGCTATGGTATCTCTCTCAGGGGGTGCCTGCCGCATGCAAGACCAAGGTTGGAGGTGCAGATGTCCTTCCGCCTTATGTATTGAGACAAAGGAGCTTTCATCCCTAATGTTAGTCTGACTACTGCTTGCATTCTGGAAATGTGATGTGGCTTTCGCGCTGCAATTGAGGCTAGGCCTTAGGCTTATGGTGCACCAATAGCGATACACACACAACAGTTGGCATGCATGAGCCAAGAGCCCGAGCGGCCTTGTGCTCCTTGTACAATCCCTTCGTGCGCGGCCGCCCTCCGAGTGCATGCAACATTGCAACATTGTCGATTGCGGGCCGTGTGGCGCAGACACTGCAACACAGACACACGCATCAGTTAGTTTCCTGTCCAGCCCAGAAATGACCCACGCCCAGAGCCCAGGGATAATTATTCACACCCCTACCCTGGCCTGGCGTACGCCGACCCAGCCCACTCGGCTTATGTATAAAGGGGGACGACGACGACGCTACGTGTCCCAGTTCTTCCCCACTGCCGGAGGTGACATTGCTGCGTCCGCCTGGCAAATCACGAGACTCAATCAGAAAGGGTACATGACTTGCATTGCACAGAGTTGGTGGCACCGGAAACACTGCGACCGTCACAGGCCTACCGCCACGGAACGGTGACTTTCGGTGCACTGAGGTAGGGGCACCTTAGGTGCTGAGCGGGTGTACAGCCTGCGATGATGCGCAGTCCTGGCGGTCCGGACTGGTAAGGATTTGTGTGAGCCCTACTGGACCGCAGTGTAGGCATGAGCCTGCGGGCAGCGCGGGCCTACCGCCACGTGGCGTTGCCTCGCGGTTCACAGAGTTATTGGCACCTATAGACCTGAGCGGGTGTGCAGCCTGCGATGATGCCGTGTGCACTGATATGATCTCTGCCATTGTGAAAGCAAGACCCAGAATGACGTGTGTGACCTGCTGGCAGCGGGGTGGGGCTGCATGATGTGGAGGCTGCCAAGGTCGCGGGCCCCGGGCTTGGAGCTTGCACCAGCACGTGGTGGGCCCTCTTGGAGACACGCTGGTGGCGGAAGGTGAGCAGTGAGGCCTGGGTGCGCAGGGGCGGGCAAACACCGCAGGGCGGCAGGAGGGGCTGGGGTGCAGCAGCCTGTGTGCGCAGGAGCGGAAAAGCGATGATGGCGTCTGCAATGATATGAACTCTGCCATTCATAAATCTGGACTCTGTTTCAGATAAGGGACCTGGTGGACTGCAGTGTATACTGGCACATGGTTGGAGACACACCGGTGGCAGCAGGTGAGCAGTGAGGCTGGGTCCGCAGTGTTGGCACTCTCTCTCCCTCTCCCTCTCTTCCTTTCACTGTCTCTCTCTGTTGCTCTGTTACTCTCTCTCTCCTTCTCCCTCTCTTCCTTTCACTGTCTCTCTCTCTCTTCCTCTGTTTCTCTCTCTCTCTCCTTCTCCCTCTCTCCCCATTTCTCTCTCTTTCTCTCTCTCCCTCTCTTTCACTCTCTCTCTCTCTGCCTTTCTTTCTCTCTCTCTTTCTCTCTCCTTTGATGAGCGCATGACACACCTTTTTATCTTGATTTTTGTCTTGCAGGCTGTGTCTTACAGATTGTCCAGAGAAGACCCGCCATGACTCTTCCGAATAGTTGCTTTGAGTTAAATTTGAATAAAATAATTTGTTTGGAAATTCAAAAATGAATGAATGATTCTCCTTTTTCTGACCACACATGAATGTTAATTGTTGTACTTGTGCGACATCAGGCAAATTGTTTTGTTCATGATTTTGTAAAGTTGATGTAAAATATCTTTGTCCGGGGTAGGGCCCCGGGGGGTGGGGGGGAAACCTGGGGGGTGGGTAGGTGTTGTGGCCCTCATGGGGGTCCGGGTGCATGATCAGTAGCTCCATGGCATCTGTTGTTCTTCTGGTGTGGCTGTGGGCTGCGCTCCCATTTCTGGTGCAGGTTATCGGCCGAGTTAATACCAGGAAAGAGCAGGTGTTAATTCCCTGCTGCTAACGCGTCTTATCGCATGTTTTGTGATGTTATCGCCGATCTGGCTGGTCGTTGAGAATGTTGTGAAGTGGTGTTGTCGCAGGTTTTTGCACTGGAACGCCTACTCTGCAGCTCATTAGCGTTAGTTGCCGGTGTCATCCGTGGAGATGTTTTTTGTGGCTGCATTCGCAGGAAAACTGGCGATATCGGCTGTTAGCACCAGCTTGGGAATAGGACGATAAATCTATCGCCACTGTGGCTGCGATAAAGTGCAGCTAACTCAGCGATAAGTCCTTGAGAATATGCCCCTTAGATTTTTACAAGTTGGTGATAAGGTAAGATGATATTTTGTTTAATTTCAGAAAAAATAATGCTAAAATGTTGTGTCTCGTATTTTTCTTTCTGACAAAACCATAAGTTAATCAAGTGTTCTTACTATGGTAGAAAACATGACTACATGGTAAAAAAAAATCATTCTATTAAATATCATTTTAAATTTGCAGTGCACGAAAAATCTTAACCCTTAACTGGTTTGTGGTTTCAGAGCAAGAACATCTATCAGTTTGCCCTGAACCCATTTAGTTAAGGGAGATGTTATTAATAATACCTGAGGCAATCGTGAACAATAAAACACTTAGGGGATATTCTCAAGAACGGGCAATAATTATCGCCAACCTAGGATAACGCAATTTTACATAACGCCGTCTATCGTGGGAAACTAACGCCGTGTTAACGGCGTATTCTCAACACGCCGGCAACAGGGGATAGTTTCCCAATAACGCGTCAAATGTCCGCGTTAAAATTACCGGGACGCCGATAAAAAAGGAAACCCGAACTTGAAAAAAGTGGCGATGGGCCCAACAGCGATAAAAATATCAGCGATAAGCAGCGCCAGGCTTGCTATTCCCACGTCAGGCAAGAAAAATCACTATAAAAGCTGCAAAAAAATCAATAAATAAAAACAAAACCCAAACAACTGAGAAGCACCATCGAGGAAGCTGGAGCAACTACAGAGGCCAACCAGAACCCCACAAACCCCCCGGAGGACCAGCCAGGGACCTCGGGGAAGGAGAAGGGCAAGGAGAAGAAGAAGAGGAACCCGCGATTCAGTCCGCAGGAAAACAAGATCCTGATTACGGAGGTGATAGAACACCACCAACAACTGTTCATCACCTCCACTGTGTCATTGGCAACTAAAAATGCAATATGACAGTCCATCTTGGCCAAGGTGAATGCAGTCAGAGTGAAGAGAAGGGAAGTGGATGACTGCAAGAAGCGCTGGAATGATGTGAAGCACAAAACCAAGCTGAAACTTGCTAACAGCCGGAAAGCAGAATGCAGACTCCTCAGTGGTAGTCCGGGGGGGTGGTCCTGGGGGTGGGGGTGGTCCTGGGGGTGGTGGCGGTGGGTGTTGTGGCTCTCTTGGGTTTTCAAGCTGCATGATTAGTAGCTCCATGGCATCTGTTGGTCTTCAGATGTGGCTCTGGGCTGGGCTCCCTTTATACTGCAGGTTTTTGTCCTACTTAAGACCAGAAAAAAGCAGGTCTAAAGTCCCTGCTGCTGACGTGCCTTATCGCCTGTTTTTGGACTGCATCGCCGATCTGGCTGGTCGTTGAGAATATCGCGATGTGGTGTTATCCTGAGTTTTTGCATGGGAACGCCTACTCTGCATATGATTAGCGTTAGTTGTCGCTGTCAGCCTTGGCGATGTTTTTTGCGGCAGCTATCGCAGGTAAACTGACGATGTCGGCTGTTAGCGCAGGCTTGTGAATTGGGTGATAAATCTATCGCCACTTTCGTGGTGGAAAAGTGCCGCTTAATCGGCGATGAGTCCTTGAGAATATGCCCCTTAAATTACTACCAGTCAACCAAAATGTAGCAAGACTCTAAAATTTCAACGTGATAGCCATCCATCTTGGTGGCATTGTACAGAAAATAAATGTTTTCAGTTCATAATAGGTTTGTAATGTATACAAATACTATATGTGCTGCCAGTGCAATGAGAACCAGGGGCCTGATGTGTGAAATATGCTACAGTCAGTAATCAATTGTAAACTGGATTGCAACCACTAAATAGGTGTTTGCAATGTGCAAAGACTCTAAAAATTTGTGTTTCTTAAAATAGCACACAACACCGAAAAACAAATCCTATTTAAGTGACAGGGAATACTGAATCACTGAAAGAGATTTCCAAATAGTGAGTCACAATTTCAATGTACCAATGTACCAAACATTCATTTTGAACAAGCAATATACCATTGATTTGATACAGGTGGGGTTAATCTTGTCAGCCTTAGGTTGGTCTTCTCCCGAACGTTTTGCCTTCACTTCTATTTTTCTGACTTCGTTAGGACTTTGTGCACTTTACCACTGCTAACCAGTGCTAAAACATGGTATAATTGTCTTACACATGATTGGCATATTTAATTTACTTATAAGTCCCTAGCAAAGCAGTATACCATATACCCTGGGCTAGCAAAAAATTATACTAGTGGGCCTGCAGCACTTATTGTGTCACCCACTTAAAAAGCCCTTAAAACATGTCCCACACCTGCCAGTGTTGCTTGTTTTAAACTACTAATTTGACTTGGCAAAATAAACCTCTTGCAAGCCCTAAATTCATTCCCTTTTTATTACATATGCCACTCCCAAAGTAGCCTCTTACCAGCCCATAGGGCAGGATACACTCTAATTAAAAAGCTGGACGTGTACTTTTAAGTTTCATGTCCTATTAGTGAATAACTCACACATTTGTTTTTCACAACTGTGAGGCCTACCTCTTCCATAGGCTAACATTGGTTTACCTTATTACATTTAATAAATGATGACTTTTATTTGGTAGCGGTAGGAAAGTCATGTTTGTTGTCCAAGGAATTGCACTTTAAAATTCTCTTTAATGGTACAGTCAAATTTTAAGTCCCAATTCTGAAAATGCCACTTTGAGAAAATTGGCATTTTATAGTCCTAACCATTTAGCGTCTGCAGCCTGTTCCTGGGTCATAAGACTAGGTCTAGTTGGCAGATGGCATTTTTCGTGTTCCTCTCAGACAGCCACACAATAAAGGGGCTAGGTGCGCCTGGTTTGGAAATCTCAGGCAGGATGGGGGGGGGGGCGAAGCTGTGCACAGCCCCAATTCCACTTCAAAAGTGTAATTGACTCTGCACTCACAAAAAATAACTTCATACTAGCCTATTGTGCCTGTACACAGACTGGGACCAGGGCAGAGAGGCAGGCAATTCCAGATATTTTTGTGGGGTGAAGCCTCCAAACTTTTGTCTCACTTCAAAGAGGGCATCAGATATACAAATACAACCATCAGACCCATTCTTCAGTTCACTTCTGGACCTGCGGAATGACTCTCAGAGCACTGCCTGCTATTGTGGCCTGCTGCGTACATCAGATGACTGCCTTACTGCACCAAGAAGGACTGCTCTTCTGCCTGAAGCCTGCTCTGTGCCCCCAGAAGTCTCCCTGCTACTTGAGAGATCTGCTCTTCTACTTGAAATCAGGCCTTCCAGAGTGGCTCCAAGGACTAGAAGGCTGGCCTCCTGATGAGAGCCTCAGGGACAGAAAAGGCTCCAACTATCTTAAACCCATACCTGGACCCAGTCTGAGAGAGTCATGACCCTCAAATGTTGCCCCGCCAGTCCTGGACCATTGGAAGTGGTGCTGAAGGTGCTCAGATAGCCCAAGTCCAACATCTGGGAATTTCCAACAAAAAAGTACCCTGAGAACTCAGAGGAGACAGGGACCTACCTGCTCCCCGATCCACCCAAGGTGCATCGCCGGTCAGCCTGACTTTGAGACAGCTCCTGCTACATTTTTCTTCACAGCAGCAAATCCTGTTCAGCCGCTCCTTGTAGAAGGGGTATCCAGCTTCATGGAGACCTCTTCAGCCACAGTCTATAGCTTCTACCCGCTGGACATTTTTGACTTCCAATAAAAGAGACCAGAGAAAATCTTCACCATGAGTATGTTCAGTGGCTTGCTGATGACAAAGCCTCCTCCTTCAAAATAGCCGATTGCCTCGCCCTGCTGAACTCTTACTTTTTCAGACATTTTTCTCCAAAATGTCTTCTAAGTCCGAAGGTAAGCAAAGAATGGGACCAATCCACTTTGTGTGTCCGACCCGTGTTACGTAGTGGTTGGCTAAAACTTTCAACTTTGCCCTGGGGATGCATTATACAATGTGGTGCATTTTCCTTGTTAGCGCGTGGCACACCTTTCAAAGAAAAAGTGCTGTATTAAATTGAATGCACTGCCCCAGGGCAGCTCCAAACTCATGCTCCCCTGGGTGCAGCGCATTCATGTGAAATACAGAGCGGCTTTGAAGCAGGCGTGCCTCATGACAGCTTCTTTACCTATGCGCCTGTGTCCAAAATATAAAATATGGGCACAAAGGCAAACAGATTCCCTCATTTGCCTGGGGCCATGCCCCCATGCAAATGAGGAAACACCCTCTGATGATAGTGATGGTGAAATATGTGCACCAGCACTGTCTGCTTTACAGAAGGGGCCTCACAAGAATCTGTAGAAATTTCTGTAACACCAAAGTGCCCCAGGGCCACGCAAAGCGGGTGCTAACGCCCGTTGTGCCCCCGCTGCGCTTTGTATAATACAGCCCTAGATATCCACGTTTGACACTTTGATCTTTTTGGGGCTATCTTACACTTTAAACTTTAAAAATTCATAATTCCGGTTCTATTGATTTTGTTTTTGTATAAAATAATTTATTAAAATGTACTCTATTTTTCTAAGTTTGTGTGGGATTTTTTTGTGTTGTGATTTCACTTTATTACTGTTCGTGGGCTGCATAAATACTTTACACATTGCCTCTGAGTTAAGCCTGACTACTTTGGGGCAAAGCTACCAGAGGGTCAAGCTCAGGTTTATTTAGTGATTTTTGTTGTTTACCCTGACTGGGATTGTGGCTGTTGCTTCAGTAGTTTTTCACCCCCCTCAACCAGTAGCCCAATTTCTCAAAGGTGGTAACCCAGTGCAAAGTATGTAAGGGATCCTCAAATGTCTTGCAAACTTTCACAAATGGCTGTATTCTATACTGCATTAAGGAGGATGCAGATTCTTGTAGCTCAAAAGAGGAGGAGGAGTAAAAGGATATTCAGGCAGAGGGTGACTTGCTTGCCCAAACTGATGACTAGGTTTTTATGCCAGCTACGGGTTTAAAAAACAGGTAATTATTAGTTTGACTAATGATTTGGACTATGTCATAATCTTTCCTTCCCAATGCAATATAGCAATACTACACATATACAGGTATTGTGTAGCTTACACATGTTTCTGGTAGCCACCAACGCACTGTGGCTGTTGCAGCAGGGATATGCCAAAGTGCATTATGCAGTGTTATTAGAAATTTCCTAGAGGCAATGTTGTTCCAAATTCATACTCACATTTGGAACCCTTGCAGAGTTTAAAAATACCAAAATACATTTATATGCAGTAGCCTATTTCCCACACGAGTGTTGTGTGGGCAGTAGACATATTTTAATTTGTTCACCGTCTGACACAAATTATGTATATCATAACAGCATGAGCCAACATTCCTTAATCATACAAGTTGTATTTAATGCAAAATGTCTGATCACAGACCTAGTTACATGATACCCTGATCACAGGCATGACTTCCACATATTTAGACACTGTGCACTATATGAGCAGTTATTCAGAGGAGAATTTTGAGATGGCAGGTCGTTAGATAATTTCAACTCACATGTAAAGATATTTTTCACAGATTTTTGGTACCTAAAAACCTAAAACAGCTTTGTTAAATATCAGGTTTCAGTGGATATTCCTTAAGGCCATGGATTATGATTCCCTACTTTCAGCCTAGGCTGCCTAGCGAAAGGAGGTAGAATGCTGCCAACTGACAAATAAGGAGCATTATCAGCAGTGGGGCCTACTTAAGGCCAGATGCAGATGTCTGTATAAAAGTGGGGGTGCTCTTGACTATGACCGTACAATGTGCTTTAAAATTATAACCACGTGTGAAATTCTCCACAATTTAGCAGTACATAGGAGTCTACCCATTGGCACAGAAAGTGAGGATTATGATGACGAGAATGAAAACAGGCCTGCAACCTCCAGAAATTGATGCTGCAAGAGCTGCAGGGGGATGCGCGTGCAGAGATGATGTCATAAACAACTACTCTTAAGGTAAATTAAAAATATGTTATCAATATAAAAGAAAAACTCAAAATGTACTGAACACTAAGCATAAATGTTTCTGTTTATTCAAAGATTATGTTGACGATGGACAATATCTCAAATGCAACCAATTTTCTTTGGGATACATCTATTGTTTTAACGTTAAGAAAGTAAATAAAATAATAGTATTTTTATGGTCAAATAACCATTGTCTTAGTTGGATTCACTGATTACCCCTTTGACGTCCAGTACTTGGTCTTTCAATAAAACTCTGGACGGCTTTTCTTGCTCTTCCACACTCTGGCATATAGAACTTCAAGATGTTGTTTGCTCACAACCGGAAATACTGCTTACACCTGAGCCCTCTTCAGTTTCCCCAGCAGACTTAGCTGGCCTATTCCCTGCTTTAGCAGTCTGCATTTCCTCAAGAGCATTTGTAATTTGTGCAAGGCTGTTTGCTACATCACAATTGTGGTGTACTTACTCCACCTGCATGTTAGCTGTTCTCCTACACGTAGTAGAGGTCACTGTAGCCAACCTTTCTACAGAGTGTCAAATGTTTGCTGGCAAGTGTTCCTACGACTCTGTTGGTGCCTATGTGATTGTAGAAAAATGGATTATTAGCAGGTGGGGATATTCACCTTCAGCTGGTAATAATACCACAATCACTTGTAGGTCCAGTCAAGTCTCAATAAATAAATGAAGTAAACCTTGCTCATCCCCTGGTAGCTTAGCAAACTAGCAGTCAGGCTTAACTTAAGAGAAAGGTATGCATAAAGCATTTTATATCACCAAAACAGTAAACAAGTAAAAGTCACAACACAATAAAAATCCAACACCAATTTGTAAAAATAGAGAATATTTTTATTTTTAAAATGTAAAAAAAAAACAATCCAGCAAATCAGAGATATACATTTTTACAGATTAAATACAAAACTTTGGATTCTTGCGCCAAAAAACATAAAGCGCCACTCGCAGATATCTGGTTGTGCTGAACCAGGACAAAGTAAAAGTTTAGGCTGACTGCGATGGAGCGCGCCAGTCGGGCAGGCTAAGTGCAAGGTCCCGGTCAAAAGTTCACCTTTGGACTTAGTATTTTTCTTGGAGCGTTTCTCTCATCTACGGGCTTGTCGGTGGGTCCTTAGGGTTCTCAGATCCAAAGTTCAATTCGACAACAGCAGTTTCCTGCAGCACAATGCCTCAATGAGTCTCTGGAGGTATTTGTCCTCAATGTCGAGAAGCTCTGGAGCGTCCAGCAGGACAAAGTAGCACGGTCAGGCCAATTTGTGAATCGACAATGGAAGCTTGACACTCAACGTCAAGCCAGTCTCCTCCTGGAGCTCTTCTGCAAAAACTTTGCAGAAAGTTTCCAAACTTTTAAAACGTGACTTTTCTTGGTTCCTTGGGAGAAAATAGGGGTCAACTAGCTTAGTCCAAGGGTTCAGAGACTCTGGATTGCCTCTTGGGGGCTAGGACTCAATTTCCCACAATGCACTTACCTGGTCCATGAAAAGTCCAGTTGCAAATGGTCAGCTGGAGTGACCCTCTCCTGGGGCATGCAGGAGATTTCTTCCAGCTCTCCAGCTCTGTTCTACCTATTGCTGATCAGGAAATCCACTCCTTTTCCTTTGAGTAAGGCACAATCCTTTCTTTGTGGAGCAGTCCTTTTGAGTGCAAGCCTTCAGTGGTGCAGTCCAAGGGTCCAGCAGGACAGTACTTCTTCTTTTTTTCCAGGCAGTGTTCTGAGGAGCATCTGCATCTCTCCCATATTTATCCTCCATTCTTGGCCGGCAAAAGAGGGGGGGACACCAACCAATAGGGGTAAAGTTAACCTCTTCTGCTATGACCACGTCTGGTGAAGTGTGGCATATTTTTGACCCAGAAGGCACTGTTTTTACATAAACCAAATATGAGAAAATCTATCTTCTGTGTGTGTGTCTGTGTAACCCAACAAAAAGGTGTGGGAACAGTTCTCTACACCCCTCTTGTAATCTAATTAGGGGGCTCTCATCTGGCTGCGGAAAAAGGAAGTGGGGGCTGGCTTGAGTCCTGTGAAATCTGTTCTCCTGCCTTTGAAGTGCAGATTATCTCCTCAGCCCCCTTCCTTTCCCTGGCTTCTCCTCCCAACAGATGGCTGTATTGTCTCAGCCTCACTATGAATGATTCAACCAGCACTCCAAAGTTATCTGCTTTGTCTGAGTGGTTTAACGCCTATATTTCAAAGTAATGTATGTGTGCTGCTTTGTGTTGGGAACCTGCCTCTGTCCCTGAGAAATAAATTGCAAAGCTTAGTGTGTAGAGACCTGCATACTTTTTACAAAGCACACTACGTCGTGACCCAGAAGGGTTCTGAACAGTTGTAATACTTATCAATTGTGTCAAATAAAATTCATAACATTTGTCAGAAAAATATTGTATATATTTAGGGGCTGATTCCGATCTGGGTTCTGTGTGTGTGTCTGTGTAACCCAACAAAAAGGTGTGGGAACAGTTCTCTACACCCCTCTTGTAATCTAATTAGGGGGCTCTCATCTGGCTGCGGAAAAAGGAAGTGGGGGCTGGCTTGAGTCCTGTGAAATCTGTTCTCCTGCCTTTGAAGTGCAGATTATCTCCTCAGCCCCCTTCCTTTCCCTGGCTTCTCCTCCCAACAGATGGCTGTATTGTCTCAGCCTCACTATGAATGATTCAACCTGCACTCCAAAGTTATCTGCTTTGTCTGAGTGGTTTAACGCCTATATTTCAAAGTAATGTATGTGTGCTGCTTTGTGTTGGGGACCTGCCTCTGTCCCTGAGAAATAAATTGCAAAGCTTAGTGTGTAGAGACCTGCATACTTTTTACAAAGCACACTACGTCGTGACCCAGAAGGGTTCTGAACAGTTGTAATACTTATCAATTGTGTCAAATAAAATTCATAACATTTGTCAGAAAAATATTGTATATATTTAGGGGCCGATTCCGATCTGGGTCGGAAAACTCTCCGACCAAGCCGGATCCGGAGAGATTTCCGACCGAGCCGGACTCCTGCAGTCCGACCGAGCGAGTACGATGCGGCCGCATGCTGCCGGACTCGATTCGGTCGACTCCCATTGAAGTCAATGGGAGCTGGTCGTACGACACGTACATGGGCTCCCAGTGACTCAATGGGTACGTCGCGAACAAGTGCGCCCCCTACAGTGTGTACGCGTTGGTGCAACTCGCACAGTACATGCATGGTTAGGGGGGACCCTTGGGTCACCCCTGTGTTCGACTCGTACGGCTATGGGTGCAGGGGGGTCCGGCACGGACCCCCCGGGAGCTTTTTCGAGCCGGACGCTCCGACTCGATCCGGCTGTCCGACGCGTCCATCGTACTGGCTCGGTCGTAAAACGTCTCCATTGCGTGCCACGAATGGAGTGCGAACGAGTCGGACGGAGCGGGTCAGACACGGAAACGAGTCGGTCGGCGATTTCGCGTTCACTCGCATCGTACTTGCTCGCTCGGACGACTGCACGAATCGGTCGGAAACAAAGCCTCCGACTCGGATCCGGTGAAGCCGAATCCGATTCGGAGCCCTACCGACCGAGATCGGAATCGACCCCTTAGTGTTTTACCAACATCATCAATGTAAATTTTTCAATGCATTTGCATGAATCACTGTTACTTCACATTCTTCAAACATATATGCATACACAATTCAGATCTACATGAACATCTTAATACATGTGCTTCTTATGCTGCCCAATGCATTTCGGGTTTAAGAAAACCCTTCGTCAGGGGAACAGTTTGCAGAAAAATGAAGCTGTTGTCGGCCACCTGCCGGAATATATGCAAAAAGCACCAATCCATAAAACATAAATACAATATATCTATAATGCACATTAGTGTGAAAATTGCGTACATGCTTCAGTTAAGGATCCCATTGCCTGCTAACATGAGGACAAAATGAAATAAAAGCTACTAAAAGGGAAATGTGCAAAGGTAGATGTGAATTAGATACTAAAACCACTGAGGTACAATCATGCTGGTGCATCTGCACCTTATACTGTAAGGTCAACAGCCCTCAGATGGTGATGGGTTGCTAGAGATAAGAGTGAAGCTTTATACCAATATTCATATGCCATGCGTTACCCGTGCTCACCCTTCACCATATTTATTGATTGTATGCACAGTGAATCTGAACATACCTTGACTAAGAAGTACATTTCTTCACAACTAATAAAGCTATGAAAAAAATGAAATAACACGATGTTACGCCTGAAGGACTGCTGATGATACCCGCACTGTGTGAATGAAATCACCCATGTGTGCCCAAAAACACTTACTGTTGCTGCCAACAACCACGTATATTATCTTCCACCCGGAACCGGTCCCGCAATATAAACCTGGAAGCAGCACAAAAGTTGCTCAGTCCCTGGAAACAACAAGCTCCTGATCAAAAACATAACCAACCTTTTTAAGATGTTCGAGTTCTTACCCACAAAAACGCTGTGTTCTCTAGCCCGTGTATGGTTATGTGTGCTGTTCTCTTCGCCCCGCTTCCTCGAACCACCCCGTCAGATGCGTCGTGACGTTACGTAAGGATTTGAAAAAGTGGAAGGACTACCGAGTTTTTAAAGCCTCAAAGTGTCAATCAACTTTATGAAAAAGGCCCGCGTTAACAAAAACACCAATACTGCCAAAGATACCGAATGCTTATAATTGTCAACATGTTAAAGGGTACCTAAAGTGAATAATAAGCTTCAAAGACTAGAAGATGTAAACACTCTACAGAAAACCATTGTTCCACTCACGGACATGATGGTATTGTCTCAGCCCCAGGCCTCTTCACACCTACTCAGTGAGCAGCTTGGCTTAGGCTGTCCAATGCTGACCAAACAGAAAAGGCTGCTAAGGGCTTCTTTAGGTAACTTCAGGATAGTACATTCTAAAACTAATTTCCTGTACTAGTTATAATACATTCTACCTTGGCAAGTAGTTGGATTTATTGTAAACATTAGGTGGATACTTTGAATGATATTGCTAGCTAGCAGATGATAGATGTAATTAAGTTTAATAAAGCCTTCCCATGTTAGCCTATGGGGCTAGGAGCACTACAATAGGGAAAACGATGTTGGTTGTTTTCCCCTAGCAGAGCATATAAAACGTCTCATATATTGTCCCCTCTTTTTTATAACAATGCACCCTACCCCCTTGGGGCACCTAGGGCCGACCTTAGAGTGGCTTATAAGTTATAAAAAGGTAGCTTTGCGCTTTGGAAGTACTTTTGATTCCAAAGTCAAATTTGGGCATAGTTTTATCTTAAAAACAGCCTACCAAGCAGGCCTGGTTTTAAAATGACACCAGACACCACAGCAGTGCACACTTAAGTGTTTAAGTCCACTGGGACCTCTAAAGCTACATGCCCTGCCATATACTACAGACTTACAGGTAGGTTGTCTGTGCCTATTTGAATTATACCAATTGCCATATACCTTTAGAGGACGGAGCACTGGCCCTGGACCTAGTTAGCAGAGCCCAGTGCATTTTCAGAGTCAGTAACCACTACAATCAGTCAAAATAATTGGGGGTAAACAGAGCAAATGGATGAATTTCCTAGAGCGATGCCGAATCATAAGCCATTTGTGTGGCCAGATCTTTTACAGCTATAGTTATGTCATCAAAACCTGATTTCAATACTTAAATTACCTCATTGCCATCAGAAACGGCTCTTTCTAATCTGGAAACCTTTCAACTCAATTCGATATTGCCCTGTGATGCTTTTATTGCATTTTAGCTTAGATTGCTCCAATTCATGGAATTGTGAGGGAGTAGGTGATGTTCCCCAGATGTTGAGCATCCTAGACCTTATAGTAAGTGTTACAAGCTTCTTTCTTTATGTAATATAGGAGCTAATGGTATGGTGTGGTGTTCAGTTTGTGCTGAAGCTGCAAAAGCTGTAGTCTGCTCAACTAATATAAATGAATTGCAGTGGCTGCTTGTTTAACTTACAGTGTAGGTGAGAATGTTAATTACATTTCCTACATTTTAAACTTCATTGAGACATGATAATGTATCCTTTGTTTCTGTTTGTGTAGACAGACTAGGGTTAGTTGAAATTTAATATTAATATTCATTATATGTCTACTTTTGCCAATGTTACATTGTCACTAACACAGTGATTCATTTTCATTTTTCAGGATTATATTACTCCTACACGACCCATTAACAGTATTTATTTGCTAGTCCAGGAGCAAAGAGATGTAAATACCTAATAGTTTTACAAAAGTATTTCATGTGTGCATTACCCACAATGCATTGTATTGAACACTATGAAAATCTATAATGTACATTCTAATCAAAGTTGTTTAAATATTGGTTTTTAATTTTAAAATTGGTGCTGTATTAAAAAATCACAATTAAAACATATTTCTTTTGATCTATTATTTAAATTGATTAGTCCAAAATGTATACAAGGGCAATGTAAACAACTAACCTTAAGCATCTGATCCAGGGACAGAAGTGTCATTATTAGACACTCCTGAGATAACCTCTGACTGCAACACAGACTCATTTATCTCTTGCTTAGGGGTGGGTGGTGGGTATTTGTTCTGTTCTCCACCCGTAGCTGCTATCTTTTTCCGGTTATTTGCTACTCTCTCTTTGGTGCAGGTGTGCAGGTCGTACCATCTTTCCCATGTTTCCTCTACAGACCTTTTGGTCACTCCAGCAGCATTGATATTTTGCTGTTTCTGTGTCCATATCTGTTTCTTGAGGGTTTCTGATACAGATATTGAAGCCGTGCCAAAGAGTCGGTCAGCTCACCTGCACTCTCCTTAACTAAAATGTCCAGTTTTCTATCATTACGTTCCTTTTATTCTCCTTCCCACCTCCTCCTTTGACTCCTGGCTGGACATCTTGATTGCAGATACACCTAGGCTGAGAGACAAACTCAGTTTGGGCTCTGCTGCAATAAGTAAATATATTTCCTGAATTAGGTGGGGTCCACACTCGCTGCAAATTGCGATTCATACTAAAACGTATTTTGCGATTTGGTATTAAAAAATACAGAATGGTTGCAAATCGCTATTGGCATAAAGTAAAGGTATTTAAATCATCCTTTGCATTTCCTAATCTGTGATTCGGTATTAATCGCAATTTAGGAATGTGTAAATTTGTTTTTAGTATCAGCCCACTGGTTCCCAAGTGTATTGGCAGGGCCAAGGACTTTAAAGCAGCTCCATCGAGGGCTGTGGCTCTCAGCGATATTCAATCCCTTGTACCCAAAGCCACAAGTGAATGACTTCACTCACCCCCACATACCCATTGATCCATCACTAACAAGGCAGTTGATCACTAAAAATCCCTCTGTAAATCCTGATGAGAAGCACTGTCTCCCAGGACATCTGGAGAATGCATCAACTATCATAAATTGGATTTTTAATCATAATTTCCTAAAACATATCTTAATTTTTTCATGTTTTATCAATAAGAGGGAAGGGTGTCTTGTCACTGGCTACATTCAGAAATACGTAATTAAAAGTATATAAATTAGGTGCACCATTGCCTACCGGAAAAAAGAAAATAAAACACAACATATCTGGCATGAACTCCAGCAGTCCTCAAAAATACTTTAATTGGTTTTAAAGCCCTTAAGAACAGGAATCCCCATTGTCTTTTCTCCCTTTGCCTAGAAAGCATGTACTGACCTACCTGATTCACAGATATAGAGAGCCCTCCGGCCACTATACTACAATGTTTAATCGCAGCAGTCGCGGCTCCTGGAGGGAGTGCTGCGGGCGGTGGGGCGGGGCATGGGAGGGGCAGGGTGGGGGGTAGTAAACTCCAGCATACGGCCGACTTGAGTGACGTACATAAATAAATAAATAAATAAAACAAATTGCATTGCGTGCGCCGCATCGCGTAGCGCGTTGCAGCGCGTGCAATGTAATTTGTTTTATTTATTTATTTATGTACTTTACTCAGGTCGGCCGTATGCCGGAGTTTACTACCCCCCACCCTGCCCCTCCCCCGCCCCGCCCCACCGCCCCGCAGCACTCCCTCCAAGAGCCGCGACTGCATCACAGCACCCCTTGTGACCGGGCTCGGTCCGAGGGTATAAATAAATGGGCCCCAGGTCACACGTGACCTTCGGCAGAGAACTAGTATCTGTCCAGTTGTGTGTCGTAAACGCGCTGTGTTGGGCCTAGCCACCTACCTCGCCCTGGCTCTCCACCAGGGGCGTAACACAGGCCCCCGCATCCCCCGCGGTGCGGGGGGGCCCCCGAGCTGCAGGGGGCCCCCTCAGCACAGTACTTAGGCCTGAGTGCTCTGTATTAAAGCCGGAGCGGGGGCCCCTCTGTGTACATTGAAGGGTGGCCCCTTAAACTTTCATTACGCCACTGCTCTCCACAACAACGTTGATGTCAGTGATCGTGTCTGACTCACAGTGAGTTTGACACACCCAGCACAGGGGTAATGCACAACAACTTTCAGAAATAGTTTTGTCTAATGGACCTATATTCATGTAGCAACACTTTAAATAATTCCACTATCCTGATATTTTGTTTTTCACTGTACAGTATGGAATATGTGTACATCTGCAAAAGTATTGCCGGATGTCTTACCAAAAATGTAATCATTGTGTTTAGAAAATAATACAACAATATTTAATAGAACAGTAACATTATATTTCCCCTACAGGTTATTACTGCGGGAGTGAAAATAAGTCAAAATAATGGGCGGAGTCGAGGGTTATTAAGAAACGGAGTAGCCAGAAATTTAAAATACCCCCCACTTTTGGCCAAATGCCTAATAGCAACTAGTAAAGCAAGCAAGATTGCCCGACTCTTTCTAGAATGGTTTCCTTGACAATTACATCATTTCATCTATCAATTCATCCTCCCATCCAACTTCTAATTGTACCTCTCCATCCATCCATTCATCCATCCACTCATCCATGCATCCATCCTCTTATTCCACCATCCATTAACTTACCATTCCTGCTATCCACTGACCAGTCAGTGCTTCCAACTGGACCCATATTCTTTCATCCACTTTTTTTCTTTCCATCTGCCTATTTTTCAGCATTTCAAACATCCAATGAATATTCTGTTCACACACTGATCCAGCAACCCACCCATCCTTTCATTCATTTACCCTTCTGAAATTGTATTTCTAACCATCCATCCATTCACACATCCACCCCTCTATTCACTCTTATGGAAATTGAAACTCCCACCCTTCTATTCATCCATCAATTTACCTTTATATGCATCCACCCCTGCACAATTTCTTCATTTGTTCTTTTTACCCTTCCTTCACATTTCCGTCCATAAATATTTGTTTCACTCCTTTGACTATTTGTTCCTTTCATTCATGCTTTCCACCTACCTCCAGCCTTTCCTCCTTTTCAGTTTCCACTTCCCAAGCATTCTTTCCTTACTTTTCTCGTTTTGTTTTTAATTTCTTACATTTCTCTCTCCCTCTCACTGTTTTTGATGGCCCGTCTCACCTTTTTCCTTGTTTCCTTCATTTGCCTCCGTCACTGAACTTGATTTTTTCGCATTCCATGACCTCCACCCCTCTACCCTGTCCTTGTCTTATTCCCTTAAAACATGTTAATACGTTCCCTGCAGCAGGAAGAAGTCAGTATAAACTTAACAAGTTCCAGGGTAACCCCCACTTTAGTTGCTGAAGCGAGGGGTTCACAACGCCACTGGTCCAAAGCAGGGGGAAAGCAATTATCAAGGAAATGCTCCTGAAGGAGGAAGGAAAGGAAGGCAGGCATAGGAGCATACTCAGTGCAAATCCTACAGATTCAAGTGAGGAAAGCAAGAGCAGGAATATGGAACAGCATCACTCTTAGACAGTCATCTCTTATACTGAGAAAATAGGCGAGACACTTCCCTGTTGTGTTTATGAACTTTTTATAGGCTTTCCCCACTGGTGTGAGATGCACTGTTAAAGCAAGGCTTGCATACTAGTAGCTTCTGTGTCTCTGTATGGTGTTGGTGTATTCCGGAGTCCTTTGCTGCTTGGACTGTCTCCGCTTCATGGCAAGAGGCCTGCACCAAACATAAGCAATACAACTATTAACGGAGCCCTTTACATCCCTTGTTAGGGCTTCTCATGAGGCATATCGACTTCACAACTCAGATGTCTTGCGCATAGCAAAGTGACCTAAACTGTATTCACATGACACCATCCGGGGAGCTGTTGTCCTCTTTCTGCTTTAAGTATCCAAATCCAGCATTTATGAAAGTAAATGCTCTTGGAATATGTTGGAACCATCACTGTTCATAAAAGCTGGGCCATTGCTCTGCTGATAGGCTTGCTGAAGTACCTTTTTAAAGTCCTGAACAGGGTTTTGTATAATGGTGAAACTCATATCAAATGGAATATTATCTTCTTTTCTTACATGTGGATCCTCGACAAGGCA
Organism: Calotriton arnoldi; assembly: GCA_963921515.1. Classification (NCBI taxonomy): domain Eukaryota; kingdom Metazoa; phylum Chordata; class Amphibia; order Caudata; family Salamandridae; genus Calotriton; species Calotriton arnoldi. The sequence continues at coordinate 290,405 of CAWUFW010015231.1, read as the reverse complement.
CCAACTTTGGTGAACCTAGTTTGAAGATGGCTACAAGGTCAAAATGAGGGATTGTCACTGATTATAAGATTAGGCTGTTTTCAAGATTCCAAAGTTCTTTTGGTCTGTAAGAATGGTGAAAGCATCCACCATACAATTCAGATTTAATTTTATGACAGAAAAACTATGAGATATGGAAGTTGTGTAGAGGATCTCTTTGTAAGAGGACTCCTCCAACTGCACTATTGGAGGCATTTGCTGACATTGTATAGGCTTCATCCAGATGTTTTAGAATGTGGGATACAGTAAAACTTTCTTTTAGAGATATGAAGCACAGACTGACAAGAAGAGGCCCAAAGATATGGTTGATTCTTTTGAACTTTTTTGAGGTAATAGAAGAGTTAGATATGAATAATTTTCTATGAATCACCTATAAATGGGGGAAAAACAGAAAAGACATTGATATGTTTTTGGGTTTGGTAGAGGGGCCAATAAACAACAGGTCATATATTTGTACGATCCATCTCAATTCATTTGGAAGACAGAATGTACCACAAAAACATAATTCATCGTTGAAAGAACTCACACTTCGAGACTCTGACTGATACAGTATGATGTTTCAACCTTTCCATGACCTCCTTCGCATGGGTCATGTGGAGTTCCAAAAAAGAGGAAAACATTAAACTATCATCCTTGTGTATCAGGACTTCCTAATGCAAGATGTCATGAAACACATCATTTAAAAAATGCCAGATGGAGGAAGTGGCATTACATAGCCTGAAGGGCATGACCTGGTATTGATAATGTTATATACTAATGTGAAACACTGTCTTCCACTCATTCCCTTGTGGTTGTCAGACTAGATTGCAAGCCCCATTTAAGTCCAGTTTGATCTATTTTCATGCAGAATAAACTTGATCATGTAAAACTTGCATTAACGGTGAGAGATATTGGGATTGTATCGCGAATATGTTCAGATGGGGATAATCAATACACAGTCTTATCTCTAGCTAATTCGTTTTGGGGATAAAGAAGCTAGGTGCACCGGTTGGGGATGTGGAATGCAGGGCACTGTTCTTGTCCAAATTGTCTCGAATTTATTTCTGTATGATCAGATTTTTCATTTCTGCAAGAGTGTATATTCTTTCAGAGTAAATAGCAGTGCCTGGAACAAGGTTAATATGCTATCATATTCACTAGAGGTAGACAATGTGTTTCCTTCTTTGTCATCACAAACGTCAAGTGGGGGATTACTGAGAGGTAATATCATATAGGACAGCACTAATGTCCATAGAGTGTGGAGCAACTATAGGACAAATTTGATCACAGATATATCTGGAGTATCTTGATTAAAGTTATAACATCCATGGCATTATATTTTATGGAAGGTAAGCATCTTTACCTGCCAATTAATCAAAGGCATTTATATGTTAAACCACCGCATTTCTGAGATCATTTGGAAATTTGGGGCATCTATGACATCAAATGACATAATGGTGGTCTGCACATCACATGCTGTTCCAGCGTCTGGTGAGTTATGGATCCAGATGTTAAGGTAGAGCTATCAACTGAATGGATGGCTTAAGGTCACCAATTCATAAGGTCTGGGAAATGGGTTTTTCCCACACATTTCATTTCAATTAAATTACCAGGGACACCTGAATCCACTAAAGCTTTATCCCAAACATCAGAAAGCTCCTGTGGCTACGGAAGACCATGAAAGTGAGGGAAAATACTTTAAATCACCCACCAGGAACCCCTTCTTTACTGACCGATGGGACAATTTCTCAACTAAGTTCCAGTCCAAGGATGACCTGGCCTCATAGTTCCGGCTGGACTTTTTCATAGGGAGCAGGATCAAGACTGATTTGCATATGGCTGGGTCCAAACTGGAATGGCATGGAGAGCAAAGAAACAATTGATTTAGGCCCAGATCTCTGACTGGTGGTGAGTGTTTGACATTGTTCAACATTCCATCCATCAATTGTTCTTTTTGTATTTGTCACCCCAAGTGGGACGGGTACGCCCAGACGTGGGTGCTTTGCGCGCCATGCCACTGGATTCAGCTATCCTGGCCGATGAGGGGTGATACCACGAAACCGTCCTAGTATGCTTATTTCCGGTCCATTGAGGACCTGGCCTGGCAGTTCGGGCTTGATTGTTCCCATGAGGAGCAGGGTCAAGACTCATTTGCATATGGCTGGGTCCAAACTGGAATGGCATGCTGAGCAAAACAACGATGGATTTAAAGCCCAGATCTCTGACTGGGGTCAATGTTTGACATTGTTCAGCATTCTGTCCACCAATTGTTCTTTTTGTGTGAGGGAAAACCAAGTGTTTAGACAAAAAGACAACCGGCCTCCTATGGTAGGAAGGCCAGAATTGAAAAGTCCTACTTGTGTATTGGCTGTGATAGCAATACCTAACATGCAAATAGTCTTCTGAGTCCAGTTACAGCAAGTATCAGGGTCAACTTGCGTACCCACCATTTTTGCCTCTCCAGTCAAATAAAAAATTATGGTCAAACAACCAACCAGGTCCAGGACTTTTTCCTGGCAATTAGACCAGGCCCTGTCCACTCATTCAGTCCGAAAGTTGGCCTAAAAAGGTCCCGGACTTTCTTCAGGGCAAAAATGTCCTGCCAACTTTCGGACTGAAACATGTTGGCACTAGGGTCATAGGACCATAATACTCCTTGCGACCCACATAGTTTTTTGTATTTTAATATCCCCTGCGGCTCCAATTATAAAGGGATACCGGGATCTGTAGGAGGATTTTTAATCTTTATACCCCCTGACCATTTCTTCAAAGTGCTCCCTGAAACAAGGTCGAGCCCACCCTGACCTTTGGAGTCAGGGTGAACCCGATGATGAAGCATGACACTACTAGAGTGTGTGAGGGTTATACTAACAAAAGGAATTGCTTCCTTTCCCACAATCTAGTGGGTAATAGTTAAAAGGTCTCTTTAATTTTTCCCATTTCATTGAGCTTTTTAGTAACCCTGGGCAAAGCACTACGCTACGCTCGCGTAGTTTGCGAAGTTTGCGCTACTTCGCACTACGGGAATTGCACGTAGCACAGTGCAAACACGCGTAGCGTAGTGCAGCAGTCATTTTGCTTGCTCGCGGTCCTCAACGTCAAGTTGGTGACCGCGAGCAAGCAAAATGACATCCCGGCGAGACTTTTTCGCTGTTCGCGATCAGCAACATCAAGTTGCCGATCGCGAGCGTGGAAAATAAACCTCCGGGCGAGATTCTCAACGCGGGGAGGTCAGGTTTCTCATTGCGAGTGGTCGCCGCGATGAGAAACTACCAGTCCGCGTTGAGAAAGCTGCCGCCGAGTAAAAATCTACTCGAGCGGCAGTAAAAGACAGCTCGCACTGTGCAAGATGCCGTTTCAATGATTGCACAGTGCGGACAAGCATCCGGCACTGTGCAATCATCGCGAACAGCGCACTATGCAGTTCGCGTAGTGCTACGCGTAGCTCGCGTAGTGCGAAGTGCACTTCGCGTAGCTTCGCGTTGCGCTACTTCGCGGACTACGCCCAGGGTTACTTTTTAGACTTTGTTTAGAAGCCTGTGGGGTACTTGTTGTGGTAGATGATTAGCACGGGAGGATGTATCCCTACTAGGAGTATACTCTCCACCCTTGAGGCCCCAGAGGAGTTTTCCTTCTCTAGGTGGCTGTAGTTTATGGGTATATATATACAGTCATCCAACAAAGGATTCTTGACTGTACATTAGGAATACACTTGAGACCTGTTCATGGACTGCATTTGACATTTTTATTAGGAAATTGGATAATTCTGGAGGATTTCACTGGAATCCAGTGGGCAGAGAAAGACAAGACAGGTAAATGCCTACTACATTATCAAAGAAGAAGTAGATGAGGCTGAACCAAAATGTTGTTAAGCCATCAGACCCTCATGGGTTTCTATGGCTTTTACTCTATGACATTTTAAAATGTTCTCTTGCCTAGAGGCTGCAAATTCCAAATCCAATTATTTAGGCCTGCACTAAAGTGCCTAGACTCTTCTTCATAGCCATTCGTGAGGGTAAGATTGTGCTCAGCACTCTGCTTGGTTCTGGCAGCTAGAGACAGATGTACCCTCAAGAGTGGATCCAAAGAGGTTTCTTTTGTAATCCAGCATGCTATCTCTTTAACTACAAGGTGTCATCAGGTAGAATCTTGGGTGACTGAGATTCCTGATGTAGCAGTTGATGAAGACGATTTGGTTTTTGAGCAGTGTATAAGGTTGGCTTGAGGTGGATGCAATAAAGGACTTAAACTGAAAAGTGTTGGAACACTTCCTAACAGTTTCTCCCTAATCCATTAATGTACTACTACTCATCGGTATAACTGAGCAGACAGCAAAGTCTACCCGCCCCCATTGTAGTGTCCTTTTAGTACAGTGTGGCTTTTTGCTATTGGTGTTTCACCCCTCCCTCCCCAGTGTCACTTCCTAAATGAACTACCTGATCCAAAATACACTGTTGCTCATAATGTCAATCCTTGCAGCGGCTCGAGAGAATTGCTAACAACTCACTCAGGAGAATGGTTGTAAGGTGGCGAAGGTGCAATAGGTCAGAGCGAAACCTCAAGAATAGCTTCATTTGATCAGTAGTGGAAATAAGAGTAAATAATGGGGGCCAGGAGAAGAAACTAAAGCAGTGAGGAGCAAGAATGAATGGGGCTCTCATTGAAGAAAAAGGAAAGCATTGCGAAATAAGAAGTGGAGCAAGGTAATTATGAAGTCTAAATATCTAAACAGTGAAGGTAGGGAAGCATGACCAGATTTTTTCAGCAGGAGCAGTCTTAACAAGTTGTCTCTTATACAGAGGAGGTTTCTGAGGCACTGCCTTTCCATGACTCTGCCTTTTTATATGCCTTTTCCTAATTAGGAATTTGTTTCAGGATTGCTGGCTTTGTATATGTGAGAGAGAGAGAGTGCAGGGGTCCACTAGAGGGAGCTGCACTGTAAAAGCAGTGCTTGCTTACCAGTGGTTTTCAGCTTTCTGCATGGTGAAGGCATATCATGGATTGTTTTGCCCTGTAAATTGCCACACTATATAATGGGCACAATCTCAGTTCTGCATTTTCCCGCTGCTGCACCCTGGAGATGTCATTTCTGCCCTTGTAAACAGGCATTGAAGTTGCATGCCACCTTTTCCCTTGTAAACAGCCTTTGTAGTTGTGTGTTTATGAGGTGGCTGTAATAAAAGGGTGGTGATGGTAAAAGGAGCTGATCCTCTCCCGCATCAACAAACCCACAGTCACCAAGAACAACTTCTACAACTGGATGAAGGCTGTCGCTACCTGGTTGAAGGACAGCTGCCTCAAGCTCAACTCAGAGAAGACCGAAGTCCTCATCCCGGGCTCCAACCCCTCTGCCTGCGACGACTACTGGTGGCCCCCAGATCTTGGACCCCCCCATACCAACAGACCACCCACAAAACCTTGGAATCATCCTGGACTCATCGCTCACCATGAACCCCCAGATCAATGCAGTCTCATAATCCTGCTTCCACATGCTATGCCTGCTCCGAAAGATCTTCAAATGGATAACCACCGAGTCCAGAAAGACAGTCACCCATGCACTCATCAGCAGCAGACTTGACTACAGCAACACACTACGCCGCATCATCCAGAAACTCCTCTAGAAACTGCAGAACATTCAGAACACCTCCACCAGACTCATCCTCAATATCCCCCGCCACAGCCACATCACCAGCCACCTGAGAGACCTCTACTGGCTCCCAGTCAACAAAAGAATCATCTTCAAGCTCATGACACACACCTACAAAGCCCTGCACAACGCAGGACCTGCATACCTCAACCCCCACCTCTCATTACACGCACCCACCAGAGACCTCCGCTCCACCCATCTAGCTGTTTGTCACCATCCCATGTATCCGCAAGACCACGGATGGGGGAAGGTCCTTCTCCTACCTTGCAGCAAAGACCTGGAACACCCTGCCTCTCCACCTCAGACAATCACCGTCACTGCTTAATTCAGGAAGGACCTCAAGACCTGGCTCTTCAACTGAAACACAATGCCTTCGGCGGATCAGCAGCCCCCCCTCAAGCCCCCACTGCCTTCAGACCCTTACAGGTGAGTAGTCACGCTTTGCAAGTCACCTGATTGATCGATTGATTGACTCTTTATTAAAAGCCTTTTTCAATAATATTCTGAGCCACAGGTGACTACTAAAACATAGGGGCTGATTACAATCTCGCTCGGAAGGGCTCCTAACAGCATCCGTCAGGAGCGAGTCTGAGTCGTAAGCGCGATTTCCGGACGACTCGTACCGCTGCACGAGTGAGCAAGTACGATGCGAATATAGCCTCACGCTCCGAGCGACTCGTACCCGTCAGTGAGGTCCTCCGGATGACTCCAACATGGCTGACGCGCACAGCGCAATGGGGCCGATTTCCGAGCGACCAAGTAAGATGCGTGCGTCGATCAGGTGGATCGAGTCGGAGCATCCGTCTCGAGACAGCATTGGGAAGCGGACTTCAGGGGGGCTGTAGCGAGCCCCCCTTCACCTGTATCCCTACGACTCGGTCCCCCTTACACATGCATGCACGGGCGGCCGGCACCAAGGCGTCCCCGCGACAGGGGGCGCCCTTTTACGCGAACTACCCTTATTTTCTATGGGAGCCTATGTACGCTATGTACAACAGGCTCCCATAGACTTCAATGGGACTCCGAGCGACCCGAGTCCGTCAGCGCTCAATTGCATCATACTCGGTCACTCAGAGCCTCGGAGCGCGAGTTGCTCGGAAAGCTCTCTGGGACCGAGTCGGCCATAGGGCTCTCCGAGCGAGATGGCAATCGGACCCATAGTTGGAAATGTAACTCACACTAGTTGCTGGTTGAAATATACTGTACAAAAATATCAAAATTGTACATAATGTGTGTAACATTGCTTAAAAAACCCAAGACAGAATCAACTCGTTAAATAATACTTCCCAAAAATGTATTCAAAACAAAATTACAAGCTTACGTATTGCTAACATATAGATTACAGCAAACATTGCTATACATGATTCTAACAATTTTGTTTTAAAAATACATTTAACTCAAATATTGAATTTTTAAAAATCACACACTCGTAACCATTTGTCATTCATATTACATTATACATTAAAAATCAGTATGTATATATAGATAGTATGCAATCTTTACAACGTGGACGTTACCACATGTTACACTTACCATGCAGAAATTAATACGAAGGTAAATACTAGGCATATCATTTTCTGGCACTTTACAACATGGGTCTTTACCACACAGGTAAATATTTTTTAATATATTTTAATAAGGGAGTTAAGTGATGTAAGGGGGTTTGAGGGTGGAAGGATGGGTATGGATGCAGAGACAAAAGGGTATTTTTGGTTCAGAGTTAGGCAAGTGTAGGTGTAATTTTGGGATAATAGGTTTTAGGGTTCAGAGATAAGGAACAGTAGGGAGTAGTAAAGGTTAGTTAGGGTTTTTTAGTGTTCAGAGATGAGTATGGATGTGAGGTTGTAAGGATTTTTAGGGTTTTCAGGGGTGGAAAGGCTGCAGGGATGTAAAGGATTTTAGGTTTCAGGTTTGGGTAGGGGTGAAGGTATATAGGAAATAGTATGGGGTTTTTAACTTTCATGGATGGGCAAGGGTAAGGGGTAGTAAAAGGTAGTAACCACGAAAAAATGAGTCAAAAAGACGCAGCATGTAATGCAACACACTGTAAAGGTTACCACATTGTATTACATGCATGGTAAAAGCATGTGTGGTAAACGGATGGGTTGTAACAGACACTCATATAGACAAACATTATTATTTGATTGTGTTGGACTTGGCCCTTTTTGCAGGGTCATCCCTAAACATTTTGCCTTTCTCCTAGCCTTTTTTCTGGCATGGTGTTGGTGGTTTTAGGACTCTGGGCACTTTAGCACTGTTGTCCAGTGTAAAGTGCGTGTGCTCTCTGTGTTAAATATGGTAAGATTGGTCTACACCTGTTTGGCCTATTTAATTTACCTGTCAGTCCCTTGTAAAGTGGTATCTCATATACCCAGGGCTGGTAAATTAAATGCTACTGGTGGGCTTGCAGCGCTGATTGCGCCACCCACCAAAGTAGCCTTTCAAACCTATCTCAGGCCTCTGCCATTGCAGGGCCTGTGTGCGCAGTGTCACTGCCGCTGTGACGTGGCACCTAAAGTGTCTGCCATGTCCGTGACCCTACTTTTACTACATGTCAGTCACCCCTAAGGTAGGCCCTAGCTAGCCCTATGGGCAGGGTGCATTGTAGGTAAAAGATAGGACATGTACCTTAAGTGTGTGACATGTCCTGGTAGTGACATAAAGCCATTTTGGTTTCTCACTACTGTGGGGCTGCCCTCCCATAGGAATGCAGTGGGGATTCCCTGATAAGTGTTTCAGTGGTAATTCCTGATATGAGAGGCGCAGCATGGTCAAGTTTGGTATGTTTGGAATAGTGATAATAAATACTACGCAATGGCGTGCGCAGATTTATTATAACTATTTTTAAAAAGCCACTTTTAGAAGTTGGCATTTCTGTGTGCTATCTGTCTGCCTGCCTGATGTGAATTGCATGTCTGGCTTTTGAGTGACAGGGGCTGGTGAGGTGTGTGTGGCTCCAGAAGGGGCAGGGTGAGTCAGCGCTAGGCTGAATGGGACATCTGCATTTGGAGTGGTGGGAGAAGTCCCTGGTCCCTGAATAGGATTGTGCCTGTCCTAGTGAATGCTGGCTCCGCCCCCCTGTGGTGTGTCCTATGGCTGAGCCCCCATCTCCCAAAGAAGGGTGTGAGCACTGTAAACAGAGTGCTCCAGAACCAGTTCTAGCTGGTCCCGCAAGCCCTATGCTCTACAGACAAAGGAAAATGTGGTATAAATGTAGGGGCTGTGACCCCATGTTTGTTGTGCTGTTCCTGGACCTTTGGGGGTTTGCTGCTGCTGGGGCCCAGGAGGAACCGCCATGGGGGCTTGCCTCCCTGCTGGAGGGCCCTGTGTGCTGTCCTCCCTGGGCCCCGCTATGCCCCCTGAGCCCTAAGTACTTTTACTACTGGAGCTGTGGCTCCCAGCTCCTCGTGAGCGCTTTTCTTTTATTCCAAGGAGAAGAGGAGCCTTTATTTTGTGGCATCTACAGCACTGGGCTGCATCATGAGCGCGGTGCTTTATTTCCCCAAAGAAGAGGAGAGCGTGGGCTGCGCAGCACTGAGCTGCCCGTCTTTTTAGAGGGAATCCCCGTTGTAGGGATTCCCCTGTGATGCCGTGGAGCGGGTGCCCACCCTGCATTCTTTGCGTACTGAGCGGGAGCCCACCCCGCTTATTGGATATTTAAATTGCGGGTGCCCACCCCATTTATGCTTTTATTTTTTTCAGGGTTCCCACCCCGCATCTGTGCCTATTTTAAAGAAACGGGTCCCCACCCCGCGTTGCCGCCGAGGGAAGGTGCCGCCGGGCCGCTGCCAGTGCGACCCGGAAGTCAGGCACCACTGCCTGGTTGTGGGCGGAGCTGTGGCCGGCCAATTATAGCGCGGCCAGAAGAGTGGTGGCGGAAGGAGGACGGGAGCCTACCCTGCCTCCTTGACTGCGAGAGGCAGCTGAGTTGTCCCGTGTAGGAAGTGCCGCCGGCCGCCTAGGCCCGTCCGGAGCCTCGCGGGCTCCACCGTGAAGACCCGTGTCCCAGGAGAGGGACCGGGTGAAGAGCCAAGTTTCTCCCCTGCACCGGGTGAAGAGGAGCGGAGTCCCCAAGAGCGGAGAGGAGCCTGCAAGGTCCCAGTGAGTGGGGCCGATCAGGAGGCAGCCTTTTTGTTACAGAGTGCAGTGGGGCTCACACAGGCATTGTTGGTGCCATTCGGGGCACATTTTCGGTGCCCAGGGATTGTGGGCAGAGTCCTCCCCAGAGCCCCAGTGAGTGGGGCTCCGTTGTGAACTTGGTGGGGGTAGTGAGTCGGGGCACATTGTCGGTGCCCACCCCCCCTGTGGTCGCTCTTAGGGCACCGTGAGTGCCCGGGCTGTTTTCACAGCTGTCCCGCATTACAGTGGGCAGCTGCAATGTGGGGCAAATTGTTTACAGAGTCCCAGTGGGGCGCACAAGGCACAGTGGTGCCAGTGCCATTTCCAGCTGCCCTGCGAGAGCACAGGCAGCTGCCACGAGGGGGCCAGTGAGTTTTGTCTAGACGAGGGGTGAGTGCACCCCAGGCCCCAGTGCATTGCGCACTTTTTGTTTGCTGCATTGGCAGCCAGAGGGCCAGTATACGGTCCTGTAGGAGCCCTGACTTTCTGGACAGAGAGCATTTGAGCCCCGGTGTAAGGCCAGTTGGCCTGGGGTCATTGGCATGGGTGGTACTTGTGTGTACTGGAAGGGTGCCAGGCCCTAAGGATTGCATAATGTGGTCATGCTTATGAGGTCGGCGCATAATGTATTTTATGCCTAATGTGAGGTATATGCCAAATGTGATTTAGGCGCCCTGAGTTATGCCTAATGTGATTTATGCTTGTGATGCCTATGACATAATGTGTTTATGTTTAGGATGTTTATGCATAATGTGTTTATGCTGGTGAGGCCTAATGCGTAATGTGTTTATGCTAATGAGGTGTGGCTCTAATGTGATGTATTGCCTAATGTCATGCTATGATATCTTAGGATAGTGTCTAATGCTAATGTGATAATGCTTAGGTCATTATGGTACCAGTAGTTACTGGTTGTTTCATTACTTGTATTTTCTGATGGTTCCGACCGTGGCCCGATTGGCCTTGTCCTGTATATAATCCCCTGTGAATATTGCCTAGTGCCAGTTGTCACAGTGTAAATGTGTGATTATGTTTCTAATGTGTTTATGATAATACAAAGGCTATTTTTTATATAACCTTATGTGGAGTTTCTTTTGTGGTGTGCCTAGTGTGTTGCTGCTGTGTGTGTGTGTTGTGCAAACGCTTTACACATTGCCTCTGGGATAAGCCTGACTGCTCGCGCCAAGCTACCAAGGGGGTGAGCAGGGGTTATCTTCAGCGTGTAACTCCCTTGCCCTGACTAGAGTGGTGGTTTTTGCCTGGCTTTGGTGCAAGTCTTAGCCAACCAAAAATCCCATTTCTAACAGATTGTAATAGTAAAACCTATTTGAAAGAATAACTAATGAAATATTAAGGTGTTTTTTTATATTCTTGCATGCATGAAATATATATATGTAGATAGATATATAATTTAAAAATCTGAATATATTATATAAAACTCTGAATATAACAAACAAATTAATTAGACTAAAAACAAGTACAATAGACATTCATATTTTCAGTTCTCCAAATATTTAAAAGGCAAGATGTGTGTGGTGTGATGAGCTTAAAGTATTCAAATTCAATCCAGCATAAATAGGAGAAGTGTAGGTTTACTATAATAAACTCAACTCACTTTACTTTGAGGATAGTGCATATATTGAGGGGGTCCGATTCACCACTCTAACTCCAATACAACAACCATTGGGAAAAGTGCATATATTTGGGAGTGGGGGTGTGTTTACCCTGAAAGAAATCCCATGTAGCCCTTCATTATAGTGAAAGACTGTAGAGAAATGTGAACATGGTTAGGCATAATTACCTAGCCCAAAGTTCTCTGAACAAGGAAACAAAGTGAGCGAGCAAAAAATATTCTAAGGTAGATTGGGGGTTTCTCCAGCTGACAAAATTGTAGAAAACTGAGACCAAAATTATGCTTTTTGCACCGTATTTCTTAAAGAAATTGGATAAACATCTACAGACTTAAAAATCTATTCTGAGGGAATACTTTTGAAATATTCAGCTAATGGAGAATGTGCCCTCCAGATTTATTGTCTGCAGCAGTAAATACTATGCCAGCGAAACGCATACTTATTGATGAGTTTCCATACTGCCCCCATGTAATGTTTTTTCTTTCAGGTTGTATTAGCTGTCTTGTCTTTCAGTGCTTAGTTCATCACTAAATAGATATTTCACACTGGAAAATCCCTCTTACTTTTCTGGTAAGAGGGATTTGGTAAGATCCCATGTTCACATTGTGTTTGGTGCTCAAATGAGGAAGGAAACCTATCCTGAAGTGGGCATTTAGAACATAACGTGGGAGACAATGACATCAGGCCGTCTGATTTTCAAATTTAAAATTGACTCTAAAACAAAAAGGTTTTAGGGAAGGATTTATGGCCTTTGAAGCTGTGAGGGGCGGGCCTGTCTTACTATATCCAATATAAAGATAACCCTCTTGAGCTATGACTATGTATTCCTAATAATATGTAGGTAGAGAGGTGCTTTAAGTAACTCATGCAGCTGCATATTATCATGCTGTAGTAAAGCCATAAATTGTGATGCATGAGTAAATTAGGGATCCCCCATGCCTATACCATTTTAACAGTGTTCAATTTCAGTTTTGGTTGGCACATTCATACAAATATGGTCTTCACTCATAAACATATCGCTATAAATATCAATAATATCATTACAAAGTACATAAAATACATAAAAACACATAAAAGAAGAAAAAGCCACATATTGCACAATTTCCCTTTGACATTCCATTTGATTTAATTCACTGATTGGCTTCCTATGGGCTTCCAGCGTTTCTCAAATGTTATGAGTGTGCATGATCTTAAGGCGCAGCGTCTCTCCTGCTCTTTAACTTTGTGCAGTTTAGCCTGCCAAGCAGGAAAAGTGTGCACAGTATCACTCCGCCAATTCTGGAGAATTAATGATCTTGCCACAAGAGCCAATATAAATAAACATTCCTCTTGTGTTTTATTGTCGTTATGTTTGGTGAGCAACCCAGAACTGCAATATGCTTGTCGCTGGTCAGTGCATGTCCTAAAAGTGTTCTGAGGTGTTTCTCAATTGTTTCCCATAATTGCTTGATCTTTGAGCAATCCCAAACAATATAAGTCCAGGAGTCTCCTCCCTCTTCAGAACATCGGAAACATCTATCCTCAATCTGAGGATATATATTATGGAGAAAGGATGAAGTCCTGTATATTAACCATTTTGTATAGAATTGCATTCTCCTGAAATTGGTGCCTCTTATTATTGTGATATTCAATTTATTGATTCTATTCCAGACTACTCTAGAGATCTGGAGGTCTTCTTTCTCCTGCCATTTGTCTCGGGCTTTTTCATATACAGTAGAGATCTTATTCCCATTGCAAATTTTCACCCAGCTGCTTATTGACCGCTTGTTCATTGATTCTAGTAGCACCTCACTTAGGGCCAAATGTACGACCATTCCAAATTGCGACACGCAATTTGCGCTCAATTGCGAGTCGCAATTTGGAATGTACAACATTGTGTTTAACACTGTTTGTGATTCCCAATGGGGTTGCAAATTGCGAGGCTCATGAATATTAATGAGCCTCTCACAATTTGCGTCCCCATTGGGAATGACAGGCCCTCCCGGGGATGGTGGCCTGCTGGGCTCAGCAGACCACCATGTATGGGACTGCTTTTAAATAAAGCAGCTTTTAAAAAAAAAAAAAAAAAATGAAGCGTTTTTGTTTAATTTTTTAAGGGCAGGCAGTGGTCCCTGGCCCAGTGCTTGAAATTCTGTAAAAATCCCCAATATTTCCTTCTGGATATTCACCCCAGGTTTGAGAAATAGAACAATATCATCAGCATAAAGTTTAAATTGGTCATGCCTTGTAAAGGTGCAGTTTGTAACGCTTTTTGTCTGATGGCCATTGCAGGGGGTATCTTTATGTTGGATAATATAAAAAAGAAAAAAGCTCACATAATTCTACTAAGGAAAATGACACACTCTGTTAATCATGTAGTCAGAATTACCATACTGTGCTATTGGATGACTCAATAGATTAGCAGCTGACTCACTGGTTTGAGAGGCAATTCCATCAAAGCATTACAAAAAAATAGTCCCAATCAAAATCTGCTATTCCCAATCCGTGCATCAGATATAGTGCAGTGTACGTATGGTGTAAAATGCCATGACTGGGATCTTTGTGGAGCAAACATTCTAACCTGCAGGAGCGGCCCGTCCAGGTAAGAGCAGTGTGGTGGTGGGGGATGTGGGAGGGGATTCGACAGACGAGGACGAGGGTAAATTTAATAAATAATTAATTTTCCCTCATCTTCGTCTGTTGAATGACCCCCCACCCCACCCCACCCCACCCCACCGCTCCACCGCCCTTACCTGCATGGGCCTCTCCTGCTAACCTGTGACCTTGGGCGAAAATCAGATTTTCTGAAGTTGATGAAGTAGTCAACTGAGCTCCCATCATCGGTGGATCTACTTCATGGCATTTGTAAAGAGACAAAACTGTGCTGTTTGCTGACGAGGCCGCCATCACCCCTACCGGAAGTTGAAACACAGGGCTGATATGTTACAGAAGAAAGAAGCACAGCAACGGTGCTGCGCTATATTTTGTTCTGTGTTTTCACTGCCTCCCTTAACTTGCTTGGCCTAAAGATAGTAGCTATAAAGAGCAAGGTAACTATCTTGGCTACTGATTTATTTCCAAATAGTACAGAGTGCGAAGCCGCTTCCAGCCACATTAGGGCTGGCACTCCATAGCGGAACCTCCCTCACGGTGCTGTTTTGTTTGCCAGTCACATCCATTTATATTGTGATTGACAGAGCCTGGTATATTTGTAAACAACAAGACAGTTGCATTTTTTTTTTAAACTACAAAAATGCACTACATCTGTAAGAGGTAAGAAAAGCTTCTTTCATGTCAGTGGGTGAAAGTTTCTAGAAAACTATTCCAGCTTTGCGACTATATCAGCATTTGTAGGCATATTATACTTTCTGATCTCCTCTGAAAGTAAATATGCAGGGAATTGTTGAAGTTTCTGTAACTGCTTGGCGTTGGTCCAGTTTGGCTTGGCCTGCGCCTGTGACCCAAAAACGAGTAGGGCAATGTAAGACATGATTCACTTTAATGACATTTTATACATTTAGCTCAGTAAAGAAACGATATGTCTGATAATTACTTGGATGAATAGCATATTAATGTGTCTGTTGTTTGGGTTTTGACATCTGGCCTTCTACACTACATACATAGGCACGCTGGAACACATCAAACATACCTAACGATCGCCAGGCACACGAACACTTGTTTACATAAAAGCACTCAAGTAGAGGTCCAAATACAAACAGGTCACATGCATGCAGGCACACTTGCTATGGGAGACTGCAAGTGTACAAATATGCATTCAAATATGGGTGGGAAACGCATTTTTGCCAGGGTGGATTAGTAATAGATGCCTGAGTGTGAGTGGTTACAAGAGAAACTAGATGTAAGGCCCTGTTTGGTGGTCACCGAGTAGATAAGAGCTACTGGGCCCCGAGCGTTGTAGGTGAAGGTTGTGTACTACAGTTGTCCTACAGGGTCCGTCCTACAATGGCTCTGCAAACTGAGTCAAATACAGCCCTTCTGCCGTCGACTCTCAGGGTAGGGCGGGAGAGGAGTCAAAGGCTTCCTAGGTAAGTAGAGTAGGGGGCAAAATGTCAAAACTCAAGCAACAGACACATTAATATGCTATTCATCCAAGTAATTATCAGAAATATAGTTTCTTTACTGAGCTAAATGTTTAAAATGTAATTAAAAATAGAATATATTTGTCACCCAATAATCTAATATGTCCATTTATGGGTAGTTTTCATTTTTAACATGCCCAAAACATTCTCCGAGTCCTGCAAATATTGATTTGCTCTGAAGATGTCAAATAAAACGAAAACACTCATAAAGTGGGAGGATAATGGTCACAGGCCATGTCATCAGAAAAGCCTGGGCATGGACTTTAGGTGCAGGCATTGCCAAAGGCACCGTTTTGTCCCTAGCATCCCAGGCCCTAGCTAAAGGTCACCTAAGTAACTAAACATACATCCTGGTCAAAGGCCATGTACCACACACTGTGCCACCTCGAGTACACTGGGAATATGAGGGTAAGGTTCTAAGTATATAACATAACCTGTGTCTATGCCCATTGACCATGGAGAAAGGCTGCAGTAAAAACCTTGGGGCTCGAGAGAGCATCAGGCACAGCCCATAGCTCATACCTTCTGCCTGTGGCCTTGCCAAGTGAGTACTATGGGCATGGGTATTAGGCACAGCTTGATGGGAGGTCATGTGTCCTGTGCAACTGCTGGCAGGAGTAATGGACATAAGATGGCTACTATGTGCTTGGGCACTGGGTACAAGGCCTGGCTGAAGGCTATGCCCAGAATCCAGTAACTCTGGCTTTTAGCCTGCCCTATGCCCAGAGGGAAGGATGGCTCAGTGAGATAAACTCTCACCACTAACAAATGTGGTGTTCAAATCCCATCAAGGCAGACCCAGCCTTCCGTCCATCTGAGTTGGTTAAATTGAGCTCTGTTGCCTGAGGGATATTTGCTCTTTACAACACTTAGCGATATCAAGATTGTGGTGCTTAGTGCATTATTACTACTGTGAGTACAGATGTTTGATAACAGGGCATAATCAAGACCTGCTTATGCCTCGTACTCAGCATCCACAGGGCATGCCATTTGATCACTCCCTTCTAGTACTTTAGGCTTAGGTCTGGGAATAGTCAATATACTGAACCTGCAGAACACAATCATGTCAACATGTCCTGTGTGTTATATGCTACCAGATGCTGTTAATGACTACAGCCCCAGTAGCTGGGACTGTACAAACGCTGCAGGCAGGGCATGGGGGATGGCTGAAGGTCAAACATCCACAAAAATGGCCACAGGAAATTCCCTGCAATTATTACATGACCTGGTGCTTGGCAAAGGGCTTGATCATAGCCAGCATTCCACCTCAAAACTGACTCCAGAATATTGTTCTACCAGATGATCCGGAGCAAAACATTGAGAACCAAACTATTGTGACGTACATTCATATAGGTAAGTATTTATGTACCTTGGTGATGTGTACAGTTTCAAGGTACCTAGATTTGGAGCTAAGAATAGTAAATCTATACTTACCTGTATGCACTTACCTTAACAATATTTTGGTCCTCCATATTTTGTCCAGAATATTTTGGTAGCATGATGTTTATGTTATTGATATTTTGACATACACTCGTCATAGCCAATACTATGTGCCCAGTGTCACAGCTGCAAAAGAACACTGAAAAGCCCACTGACAGACTGTTGTTTCTGTTGGGCATACAGGTTTACTTAACATATCATACTATTTTTTACATGGCTGAGGAAGACATGTGAATGAATAGAAACATCCTCATTTTAGCTTCTGGAAGCTAAATTGAGGACATGTTTTCCATTCAAAGATCTTTCACCAAGACCCAGCAGAGGCAGATCATTTTTCACATGGTGAAATTACTGTAGATGGTATCACAATTCCTAAAATTATTATAGCACCAACACAACTTATTTACATGGTGAATACAATATTGTATCACGTTTCTTATATGTAGCTTTCTGTGACCCTCAAAACAATGCTTTTCACCACATTGCATTTCATTTGGACAAATATTGTGGAATGTTATCACCAGAAAAAATCACACATACTGTAACCTTCCACTTAAATTGCCCCATGAAAAACACACCAGCTAACAAACAATTTCCCTAATTTCACCCCAAATTTTAAGGGCATGATTTGCAATAGCACTATTAGTAAGAAGGAAGATACTCCCAGGTAGTTACTGACTGGGTTGGAGAAAAGCCTTGCGCAACCACCCAATTGAATAAATATGTGGGAGGGCCATCCCTCCCCGTTAGATAATATTGCTTACAATCTAATGGAAGCTGAACAATTGGCAGACGAAGGATGTAGCAGGCTGGAAGTGGAACTTTTGTGCTACCTTTGTGGAAGAATTTACCATGATAAACAAATGCTAACTGGAACAAATAAAGATGCTGCACTTTTCTACACCTGGAGCGTGTGCCTAACTAGGGGCATGATTACAACGTTGGACGGACCGCAAACGACTGCCAGACAGACAGGCCATTTGTCTGACCACCGCATCACAATGCAGGCAGTCGGACCACATAGATCGCGGGGTAAGACAGCCACCTCCGACAGGATCCAAGATCCCATCGGGGCGGCGGTCGGAATCGTATCCCTACCAAGGGGGCGGTGCCTGCGCAGGCACTGCGGTAGGGATTATGATGTCCCTATCCAACTGTTTTTTCATGGCAGTCCAACCGCCATGAAAAGGCTGCCTGAAAGGTATTTTGGGGGCCCAAATCAGGACGCCAGTGGGCCACAGTAAAGTGGCCCTGGGGGCACATGTAGTGCCCCAACACACATCCTGGCCGCAACACAAGCGTAAAGGACACTTTTCTGACTGCCACCACGGTGGTCATATCCAAATTTAGCATTGGAATGCCGACTACTTGTCGGGTGGCCTCCTGACCACCGCAGCAGCGGTCGACGGCCTGACTGCCCGACATTGTAATCGACCCCTAAGTTATGAGGGGATAGTAAAATTGCTATACTGGCATAAAGTGTACATAGGCGTAAGGGCAAACAACTATCCTTTCACAGAATTCTTGAACGGAGCATTTCATGAATGCAATAACACGTAGTATATGTTCAAAGTTGCATCTATCTCTCTTTACTTGCTACAGGCCAGTAGGTTCCTGCCTGCTGCTGATTTTCATTTCGTTCTCAGTACCGTGCTTTGCTGATTGTAAGGGCCCAGTTTTAAATGGATGTACCCCAACCGTTCCATCTCAGCATGTTCTTTCGTTAATAGCTGCTGCGATTAACCTGATTCCCAGTTCCCCATTCAGCATCTTGCACTGGAGACGGTTATGCTAATAATCCTCAAAAGGGTCTTTATCGTCAAACTTCTATTTGTTCCCCGGAATGCAGATAAGCTGATATTTATTTGTCTAACAGAGAAAGACTAGGCTCAATTTACATGATACTCCGATGGGGATTGCGCCTTGAAAAAGATCAAAACTTATAGTACATTTCTGAGCCAAAATGAAACTGACATAAACCATATTTATTTCTCAAACAAATACATTATATCTCTTGAAAAAACTTAGGAAAAACCGTTCCAAGTTTTGCCTTCTGGTTATTTGAAAAGACTGTATGACAGTAGAATGACATTGAATGTAAACTTCAACAGAAAATAAAAACAGGATTCATGCACGAGATCATTATGCAGATAGGCACTGCCTCCAACTACTTTACAGAGTTTGTGCCAATGTCATTAGGAGGACTAAAGAGAGTAAGCAATGCAAATGAGTCTGTGTAATTCAAATTGAGGCAACAAAATATATGAGTGCAGTAAATGTACACAAATACCTCTCATTGAGCTACACATAATGGAGGAGAGGACGATCTGCAAGATACAAGAGTGCAATTTACTGTCTGTGGTTGCAAAGGGCATTTGTGGGCTCGGTTTTTAAATATTACAGGATATTACAGCAAGAAACTGATTTAAAGCATAGATTTCCATTTTTATTTCCTGGAGAGCACGACCTGTTTTACAATCAGTGCAAACAGAGACATGTGTCTGCTGTGAAATTGCAGGAGTGCATCAGAGAGATTTTCTTTCAAAGCTGGATTTAGAAGGGTTATTGTGTGCCTGATATGATACCATGTTATTTACATAATATCTAAGACCGCAACAAGTGCAAGAAATTTAAAAAAGAAGCAAAATATTCGACAAAATATAGTCTATGAAATATGTATAGGATAAATACGCGAACAGATACATATATATACATGTATATATATATATATATATATATATATTCACTGAAAAAACCATAGGTTTCAGGGACGTTATAGTTACAAATTAGCATTTAAAAACCTTTGAAATTCACAGAAAAAACCATAGGTTTTAGGGACAGTTATAGTTAGTTGGACATTGCACTCGTACAAAACCCGTGAAATTCCCCCGTTATAGTTAGTCCAGCTAACTATAACTCGCGCCCCGCAATGCACTGCTGATGACGTCACATATTACATCACTCATGACATGGTCAGTGACATCACTGATGACATCACTGATGACATCTCAAATGACATCACTGATGACATCACTGATGACATCATCCAGTGACTGTGTGTTTCTGTAAAGTTTAAATATTTTTAATATATATAGGAAAAGACGTATTGAAGAATGAGTGGGTGTGTAAGTGTCTGTATGGATGATTTAGTAGGTGCGTGACTGACTCTATAAGTGAGTGATTTAACGTATCTTACTGAATGCATGGGTTAGTGACTAAACTGGGTGAATGTCTGTATCCGTCTGTCTGTTGCTGTGTAAGTGGCTGCATGTGTTTGTGAATAGCTACATGAGTGTCTATATGAGTTATTGAATGCTTGTCTGAGTATCTGTATGGGTGCCTGAGTGTTTGTGTGGGAGGGGTGTGTGCAACTCTGTGCATAGATGTGTGAGTGGGTGATTCACTGGGTGGATGGTTTCAAGAATGCAACTGTGATAGACTGTATGGGTGGGTAAGTGTGTGTAAGAGTGTGTTAGTGAGTGAATGTATGTCCCAGTGGTACATGTGTGAGTAACTACATATGTGAAAGGCAGTATATATGTGTGTTGGAGTATATAAATAGCTATAAGCGAGAGTGAGTGATTGTGATAGTGGCTGTATGGATGAGTGTGTGCTTGTATCAGTGATTGTATAAGAGCGTAAGATTGTGCTACTATTTGTATGAGTAAGTGAGCTGGTGTGTGTATAACTGTATAGGTTAGTAAATGGTAGTGTGTTTAATTATTTGCATGACTGACTAGGTGTGTGAGTACCTCTATGGATGAGTGGCGGTGTTTGAGTGTCTATATAGGAGTATGAGTGCATATGATAGTCCTGTACTGAGTGACCGTAAGTATGAGTGACTGTACGGGTGAGTGAGTGGATGTGTGCGTAGACCTAAGAATCAGTGAGTGGGTATGTAGTTATTGGTGTTGGAGTGTCTCTGGTTTTGCGAATGGCAGTCTGTAATTTAGAGTGGGTGTATCAAAGGTTATATTAGGGTGTGAGGAGGTGCATCAGATTATCACGTGGATGATGTCATCAGTGATGTCATTTGAGATGTCATCAGTGATGTCATCAGTGATGTCACTGACCATGTCATGAGTGATGTAATATGTGACGTCATCAGCAGTGCATTGCGGGCGCGAGTTATAGTTAGCTGGACTAACTATAACGGGGGAATTTCACGGGTTTTGTACGAGTGCAATGTCCAACTAACTATAACTGTCCCTAAAACCTATGGTTTTTTCAGTGAATTTCAAAGGTTTTTTAAATGCTAATTTGTAACTATAACATGTCTGAAACCTACAGTTTTTTCAGTGAATTTCAAAGGTTTTGTAAATGACAATTTTTAAATGTATTAATTGTTATATACATTTTTTTCATACTGATTTCCAAATTTTTTAGAAACAATTTTTTTTTACATATTTTATTTTTAAATTACATTGTAATTACATTATACATTACATTACAAAAATACTTTCTCAGAATGAATTACTTTAGTTTAATTACTTTGCACATAGGCAATAGACTTTTAAGTACACTAGTTACAGTTGTTGCAATGGGCAACACATTTTCAAACACAATGCAACATTCAGCTCAATGTGAATTTCTAGTTAAATTCAATTAGTTACTTTATGGATTACTTTTCTAACCACATTACTGGATCCTAGATTCAGTCCTGGGACATCTCCTGTAAACAGTTGAGTAAAAGCGTTTTGGTTACAGTCGTGATTTTTAAGGAATATTATTGTACTTTAAAAGTTCACACTTAGAAACTTTTTCTCATAGAATCACCAATGTTATCCTATGGAAGGAAATTCACTTAGAAGTTAAAAACTGTTATCGTTACTTTTTCTTACTCAGTGTTGGATCCTGGATCCAGCACTGGTGCATCTCCTGTAAACAGTTGAAAGAATGCGTTTAAGTCATACAGGCGATTTTTTAGGAATATTTGTAGTTTGTGAAAATCAACACTTTGAAACTTTTCTGCTGAAAACCAGACAATGATATCCTATGGAAGGAAATTCAAGTTACTGGTAAGTACGGTTAAAATTACTTTTCAGGACCAGTACTGGGCTGAAAGATGCAGCACTGAGGTCTCTCCTGATAACAGGTGAGTAAATCAGAATTCGGATTTCGGCTGATTTTAGAGGAATATTTGTATGTTTAAAAATCAACACTTAGAAACTTTTTCAGCAAAAAGCAGGCAATGATATCCTATGGAAGGAAATTCAAGTTACTGGTAAGTACGGTTAAAATTACTTTTGAGGATCAGTACTGGGCTGAAAGATGCAGCACTGAGGTCTCTCCTGATAACAGGTGAGTAAATCAGAATTCGGATTTTGGCTGATTTTAGAGGAATATTTGTATGTTTCAAAAATCAACACTTAGAAACTTTTTCAGCAAAAAGCAGGCAATGATATCCTATGGAAGTAAATTCAAGTTACTGGTAAGTACGGTTAAAATTACTTTTGAGGATCAGTACTGGGGTGAAAGATGCAGCACTGAGGTCTCTCCTGATAACAGGTGAGTAAATCGGAATTCGAATTTCGGCTGATTTTAGAGGAATATTTTAAAGTTCCAAAACTCCACACTTAGAAGAATTTCCAAGTGAAACCAGTCAATGTTAGCCTATGAAGGAAATTCAAGTTACCGGTAAGTACGGTTAAAATTACTTTTCAGGACCAGTACTGGGCTGAAAGATGCAGCACTGAGGTCTCTCCTGATAACAGGTGAGTAAATCAGAATTCGTATTTCGGCTGATTTTAGAGGAATATTTGCACAATGGTGAAGGGAGGGGGCGGGGCCTGAGGTGACATCTGTGCAAACGCGCCCCGTGGCGCGTTTTAAGTTGGGGGATTAAGTCCCCTTGAATCATGAGGGTCCCTACGGGCCAACTAGCCCACCAGGAACCTCCAGTATGCGCCAGGGGGCTGCGTTGCAGCGACATGTACAGAGGCCACACCCCTTTTTACACCTCTCTGCAACGCAGCTCTGTGGCGCTTTCTGGACGTACCTGTTGGGCTAGTTGGCCCCCAGGGACCCTCAGGATTGAAGAGGATTTAATTCCCCATCTTAAAACGTGCCACGGGGCCTGTTTGCACACATGTCACCTGAAGCCCCGCCCCCTCCCTTCACCACTGTGCAAACGCGCCCCGTGGCGCGTTTTAAGTCGGGGCTAGCCCACCATATACCTCCAAAAAGCGCCAAAGAGCTGCGTTGCAGAGAGGTGTAAAAAGGGGCGTGGCCTCTGTACACCTCTCTGCAAGGCAGCCCCCTGGCGCATACTGGAGGTTCCTGGTGGGCTAGTTGGCCCCCAGGGACCCCCAGTATTCAAGGGGAATTCGTTCCCCCTCTGCAAACTCGCCAGGGGGCGCGTTTGCAGAGTGGTGAAGGAAGGGGGCGGGGCCTACGGGCCCGATCGTTTTTTTGTTTTTTTTTTCCCCTGAAGGGGGGCTGTGTGGCCCCCTTCCTTTTCCTATTTTTAGGCCCTGGGGACCCCATCCCCCAGGGCCTTACCCTTTTTTTTATTAAAATAATAAAAAAACGGGAAGGGGGCCGCGTGGCCCCCTTCCCTGGGCCTGTATTGGCCCTGGGGACCCCATCCCCGGGGCATGGCCTCTCTTTTTTATTTGGAGGGGGGCTGCTTGGCCCCCCTCCTCAGGCCATTTAAGGCCCCGGGGACCCCATCCCCCGGGGCCGGCCTTGCACTTTTTTAAATTTTTTAAAAATGTTTTACTTTGGGGAGGGGGCTGCGTGGCCCCTCTCCCGGGCCACTTATGGCCCCGGGGACCCCATCCCCGGGGCCTGGACTCTCGTTGGGGACTGTGGGGGGGTCCACAAACCCCCCACAGTCCCGCCAGCTCCCCGTGTCCTACGGGAGCCGGCATTGCTTTTACACATGGGGAGCAGCTAACATGCTGCTCCCCATGTGGAAAAGCAATCGGCTTTGGATATTGGAAGAGAGAGCAGGTTTCCCTGCTCTCTCTTCCAATATCCAAACCAAGTTTGCAATGACAGGACGGGAGCCGCGAGGCTCCCGTCCTGCCATAGCAAACTACAGTGTCCCGGGGGTAGGCACCCCGGGACACTGCAGGAGCCGGCCCTGGGGGTGGCGGTCCCCAGGGCCATCAAGGGCTCCAGGAGGGGGGCCGCGCGGCCCCCTCCCTACATTTTGAAAGCCCCGGGGAGGTGGTGGTCCTCGGGGCTTGGGGTCCAAAACGGACCCCCATTTTAATTTTTCTTAGTGCCCCGGGGAGGTGGTGGTCCCGGGCGTGTGGGGACTGGAGCCCCCACACAGGTTTTTAATTTAAAAAAAGAAGCCCCGGGGAGGTGGTGGTCCTCGGGGCTGCGTGAGGGCTCAGAGCCCTCCCGCACCATTATACATAAGGCCCCGGGGGTGGTGGTCCCCGGGGCTTGGGGGCCCTTAGAGGCCCCCACACATAAAATTAACCCCCCCAGCATGCCCCCGGGACTTGGCCCACCCGGGGCCAGTGCTATCGAAGCGCGGGAGACCGCGCTTCGATTTTTTTTTCGGCAGGGTTCGCGCTCCCTGAGCGCATCCTGCCGATTTTTTAAAAAAATATATTTTTTTGCCCAGGGGTCCTTGTGGGACCCCCTGAGCAGACCTAGGGGTCAGGGTGTTTCTACCCTGCCCCCTTTGTGCGCTTTGCGCACTTGTTTCTGTCCCTCGGTTCTACCGAGGGACAAAATGACTGCCAACACTTCCTGGTTTGGAGTGTTGACAGCCAATTAACATAAAGCTCGTGCTCGGGAGGATCCGCGGCCCTAGATATCACTATCTTTTTACTTTTCATTTTCTCAGCAACTACTGAACGGATTTACACCATTTAACAAAAGGGTTCTTTCTGAACCAAGAACTACCTCTTTGCCAAATTTGGTGTAATTCCGTTCAGCAGTTCGGGCTGTAGCCGTGTCTAAAGTTTCCTATGGAAAAATGCATGGGGAAAACGTGTTTTGGGACCCCCTTTTTCTCGGCCCCGCTTGACGAATCCCCCGAGACTTTCAGGGTAGGAGCGGACCGGAGCGGGCCACAAAGTTTGAAAATTTTGCGAAGATACGTCAACCGGCAAGAGAGTTATTTCAAATAGAATGTCGTGGATTTCCTATGGATAATAGGTTGTAACTATAACTATCTACTGGCGACCGCCAGTAGATAATATATATATATATATATTCACTGAAAAAACCATAGGTTTTAGGGACAGTTTTAGTTACTTGGACATTGCACTCGTACAAAACCCGTGAAATTCCCCCGTTATAGTTAGTTCAGCTAACTATAACTTGCGCTCCGCAATGCACTGCTGATGACGTCACATATTACATCACTCATGACATGGTCAGTGACATCACTGATGACATCACTGATGACATCTCAAATGACATCACTGATGACATCATCCAGTGACTGTGTGTTTCTGTAAAGTTTAAATATTTTTAATATATATAGGAAAAGACGTATTGAAGAATGAGTGGGTGTGTAAGTGTCTGTATGGATGATTTAGTAGGTGCGTGACTGACTCTATAAGTGAGTGATTTAACGTATCTTACTGAATGCATGGGTTAGTGACTAAACTGGGTGAATGTCTGTATCCGTCTGTCTGTTGCTTTGTAAGTGGCTGCATGTGTTTGTGAATAGCTAAATGAGTGTCTATATGAGTTATTGAATGCTTGTCTGAGTATCTGTATGGGTGCCTGAGTGTTTGTGTGGGAGGGGTGTGTGCAACTCTGTGCATAGATGTGTGAGTGGGTGATTCACTGGGTGGATGGTTTCAAGAGTGCATCTGTGATAGACTGTATGGGTGGGTAAGTGTGTGTAAGAGTGTGTTAGTGAGTGAATGTATGTCCCAGTGGTACATGTGTGAGTAACTACATATGTGAAAGGCAGTATATATGTGTGTTGGAGTATATAAATAGCTATAAGCAAGAGTGAGTGATTGTGATAGTGGCTGTATGGATGAGTGTGTGCTTGTATCTGTGATTGTATAAGAGCGTAACAATGTGCTACTATTTGTATGAGTAATTGAGCTGGTGTGTGTATAACTGTATAGGTGAGTAAATGGCAGTGTGTTTAATTATTTGCATGACTGACTAGGTGTGTGAGTATCTCTATGGATGAGTGGCGTTGTTTGAGTGTCTATATAGGAGTAAGAGTGCATATGATAGTCCTGTACTGAGTGACCGTAAGTATGAGTGACTGTACGGGTGAGTGAGTGGATGTGTGTGTGTAGACCTAAGAATCAGTGAGTGGGTATGTAGTTATTGGTGTTGGAGTGTCTATGGTTTTGCGAATGGTAGTCTGTAATTTAGAGTGGGTGAATCAAAGGTTATATTAGGGTGTGAGGAGGTGCATCAGATTATCACGTGGATGATGTCATCAGTGATGTAATTTGAGATGTCATCAGTGATGTCATCAGTGATGTCACTGACCATGTCATGAGTGATGTAATATGTGACGTCATCAGCAGTGCATTGCGGGGCGCGAGTTATAGTTAGCTGAACTAACTATAACGGGGAATTTCACGGGTTTTGTACGAGTGCAATGTCCAAGTAACTAAAACTGTCCCTAAAACCTATGGTTTTTTCAGTGAATTTCAAAGGTTTTTTAAATGCTAATTTGTAACTATAACGTGTCTGAAACCTATGGTTTTTTCAGTGAATTTCAAAGGTTTTTTAAATGCTAATTTGTAACTATAACGTGTCTGAAACCTATGGTTTTTTCAGTGAATTTCAAAGGTTTTTTAAATGCTAATTTCTAACTATAACGTGCCTGAAACCTACGGTTTTTCAGTGAATTTCAAAGGTTTTGTAAATGACAATTTTTAAATGTATTAATTGTTATATTAATTTTTTCATACTGATTTACTACATTTTTAGAATTTTTTTTTTTACATATTTTATTTTTTAAATTACATTGTAATTACATTATACATTACATTACAAAAAATACTTTCTCAGAATGAATTACTTTAGTTTAAATACTTTGCAGATAGGCAATAGACTTTTAAGTACAGTAGTTACAGTTGTTGCAATGGGCAACACATTTTCAAACACAATGCAACATTCAGCTCAATGTGAATTTCTAGTTAAATGCAATTAGTTACTTTATGGATTACTTTTGTAACCACAGGACTGGATCCTAGATTCAGTCCTGGTACATCTCCTGTAAACAGTTGAGTAAAAGCGTTTTGGTTACAGTCGTGATTTTTAAGGAATATTATTGTATTTTAAAAGTTGACACTTAGAAACTTTTTCTCATAGAATCACCAATGTTATCCTATGGAAGGAAATTCACTTAGCAGGTAAAAACTGTTATCGTTACTTTATCTTACTCAGTGTTGGATCCTGGATCCAGCACTGGTGCATCTCCTGTAAACAGTTGAATGAATGCGTTTAAGTCATACAGGCGATTTTTAAGGAATATTTGTAGTTTGTGAAAATCGACACTTTGAAAGTTTTCTGCTGAAAACCAGACAATGGATTCCTATGTTAGAAAATATAAGTTAATGGTAAGTACGGTTAAAATTACTTTTCAGGGTCAGTGCTGGGCTAAAAGATGCAGCACTGGGTTCTCTCCTGATAACAGGTGAGTAAATTGGAATTCGTACTTTGGTTGATTTTAGAGGAATATTATAAAGTTCCAAAACTCCACACTTAGAAGAATTTCCAAGTGAAACCAGTCAATGTTAGCCTATGAAGGAAATTCAAGTTACCGGTAAGTACGGTTAAAATTAATTTTGAGGATCAGTACTTGGCTGAAAGATGCAGCACTGAGGTCTCTCCTGATAACAGGTGAGTAAATCAGAATTCGGATTTCGGCTGATTTTAGAGGAATATTTTAAAGTTCCAAAAATCAACACTTAGAAACTTTTTCAGCAAAAAGCAGGCAATGATATCCTATGCAAGGAAATTCAAGTTACTGGTAAGTACGGCTAAAATTACTTTTGAGGATTAGTACTGGGCTGAAAGATGCAGCACTGAGGTCTCTCCTGATAACAGGTGAGTAAATCGGAATTCGTATTTCGGCTGATTTTAGAGGAATATTTTAAAGTTCCAAAACTCCACACTTAGAAGAATTTCCAAGTGAAACCAGTCAATGTTAGCCTATGAAGGAAATTCAAGTTACCGGTAAGTACGGTTAAAATTACTTTTCAGGACCAGTACTGGGCTGAAAGATGCAGCACTGAGGTCTCTCCTGATAACAGGTGAGTAAATCGGAATTCGTATTTCGGCTGATTTTAGAGGAATATTTTAAAGTTCCAAAACTCCACACTTAGAAGAATTTCCAAGTGAAACCAGTCAATGTTAGCCTATGAAGGAAATTCAAGTTACCGGTAAGTACGGTTAAAATTACTTTTCAGGACCAGTACTGGGCTGAAAGATGCAGCACTGAGGTCTCTCCTGATAACAGGTGAGTAAATCGGAATTCATATTTCGGCTGATTTTAGAGGAATATTTGCACAATGGTGAAGGGAGGGGCGGGGCCTCAGGTGACATCTGTGCAAACGCGCCCCGTTGCGCGTTTTAAGTTGGGGGATTAAGTCCCCTTGAATCCTGAGGGTCCCTAGGGGCCAACTAGCCCACCAGGAACCTCCAATATGCGCCAGGGGCTGCGTTGCAGAGACGTGTAGAGAGGCCACACCCCTTTTACACCTCTCTGCAACGCAGCTCTGTGGCGCTTTCTGGATGTACCTGTTGGGCTAGTTGGCCCCAGGGACCCTCAGGATTGAAGGGATTTAATTCCCCATCTTAAAACGCGCCACGAGGCCTGTTTGCACACATGTCACCTGAAGCCCGCCCCCTCCCTTCACCACTGTGCAAACGCGCCCCGTGGCGCGTTTTAAGTTGGGGGATTAAGTCCCCTTGAATCCTGAGGGTCCCCGGAGTCCAACTAGCCCACCATATACCTCCAAAAGCGCCACAGAGCTGCGTTGCAGAGAGGTGTAAAAGGGGCGTGGCCTCTGTACACCTCTCTGCAAGGCAACCCCTGGCGCATACTGGAGGTACCTGGTGGGCTAGTTGGCCCCCAGGGACCCCCAGTATTCAAGGGGAATTCGTTCCCCCTCTGCAAACGTGCCAGGGGCGCGTTTGCAGAGTGGTGAAGGAAGGGGCGGGGCCTGCGGGCCCGATCGTTTTAAAAAAAATAAAATAATTCTCCCCTGAAGGGGGCTGTGTGGCCCCCTTCCTTTTTCTTTTTTGGGCCCTGGGGACCCCATCCCCCAGGGCCTTACCCCTTTTTAAATTACCTTTAAAAAAAAAAAAACGGGAAGGGGGCCGCGTGGCCCCCTTCCCTTGGCCTGTATTGGCCCCGGGGACCCCATCCCCGGGGCATGGCCTCTATATTTATTTTTTGAGGGGGCAGCGTGGCCCCCCTCCTCTGGCCATTTTAAGGCCCCGGGGACCCCATCCCCCGGAGCCGGCCTTTCCTTTTTTAAAAAATTAGTTTTGCTCTTTTTTGGGGAGGGGGCCGCGTGGCCCCCTCCCGAGCCACTACTTGCCCCGGGGACCCCATCCCCGGGGCTGGCCCTCTCGTTGGGGACTGTGGGGGTCCCCAAACCCCCCACAGTCCCGCCGGCTCCCCACGTCCCTTGGGAGCCGGCATTGCTGTTCCACATGGGGAGCAGCTGACATGCTGCTCCCCATGTGGAAAAGCAATCGCTTTGGATATTGGAAGAGAGAGCAGGTTTCCCTGCTCTCTCTTCCAATATCCAAAGCAGTTTGCTATGGCAGGACGGGAGCCGCGAGGCTCCCGTCCTGCCATAGCAAACTACAGTGTCCCGGGGTAGGCACCCGGGACACTGCAGGAGCCGACCCTGGGGGGTGGTGGTCCCCAGGGCCATCAAGGGCTCCAGGAGGGGGCCGCGCGGCCCCCTCCCATTCAGTACACAGCCCCGGGGAGGTGGTGGTCCCGGGGCTCTGGAGTCCGTAACGGACCCCCATATTAATTTGTTAGTGCTCCGGGGAGGTGGCGGTCCCGGGCGTGTGGGGAGCTGGAGCCCCCACACAGGTTGTTTAATTAAAAAAAAAAAGCCCCGGGGAGGTGGTGGGCCCCGGGGCTGCGGAGGGCTCAGAGCCCTCCCGCACCATTTTTAAAGAAAGCCCCGGGGGTGGCGGTCCCCGGGCTTGGGGGCCCTTTGAGGCCCCTCACACATAAAATTAAACCCCCACCATGCCCCCGGGACTTGGGCCACCCGGGGCAAAATACAATCGAAGCGCGGGAGACCGCGCTCGATTTTTTTCGGCAGGATTCGCGCACCCTGAGCGCATCCTGCCGATTTTTTTTAAATGCTTTTTTTGCCCAGGGGGTCCTTGTGGGACCCCTGAGCAGGCCTAGGGGTTAGGGTGTTTCTACCCTGCCCCCTTTGTGCGTTTGCACACTTGTTTCTTTTTTTCTCGGCGGGATACGTGCACCCTAAGCGCATCCCGCCGATTTAAAAAAATAATCTTTTTCTGCCCAGGGGTCCTTGTGGGACCCCCTGAGCAGACCTAGGGGTCAGGGTGTTTCTACCCTGCCCCCTTTTGCGCTTTGCGCACTTGTTTCTGTCCCTCGGTTCTACCGAGGGACAAAATGGCTGCCAACACTTCCTGAATCGGAATGTTGACAGCCAGCTGACAACCAATTAGCATGCAGCTCGTGATCGGGACGGTGCGCGCAGGGTGCGCTGAGGGTACGCGTATCCGACGCGCCCATAGATATATATGTACTTTTACTTTTGATTTTCTCAGGAACTACTGAACGGATTTACACCATTTAAGCAAAAGGCACCAGTCTGAACCAAGGACTACCTCTTTGCCAAATTTGGTGTAATTCCGTTCAGCAGTTCGGGCTGTAGCTGCGACTAAAGGTTCCTATGGAAAAATGAATGGGGAAAACGCGTTTTGGGACCCCCTTTTTCTCGGCCCCCGCTTCACGTATCACCCCGAGACTTTCAGGGTAGGAGCGGAGCGGAGCGCCTCAACAAGTTGGAAACTTTCACGAAGATTCGTCAACCGGCGCCAACGTTATTTCAAATAGAATGTCGCGGATTTCCTATGGATAATAGGTTGTAACTATAACTATCTACTGGCGACCGCCAGTAGATAATATATATATATATATATATATATATATATACATGTTTCTAAATCCTAAAATACAAAATCAGAATACACAATCACGACATGGTTTGGAATCATATGTGTTTTAAGCATTGCATTCTATTTTATTGTGGAGATTTACGTTAATTTACCGGAACAAACAACACATTGGTCAGGAATCAATGATACTGATATGCATTCAATTTGATAATATGCTACTTTTTTAACCGCTGGGGCTTGCTTCACAAAAGGAAGGGGGAAAAATCAGAAAAGTTGCCAGTAAAATTACTTCTACATTTTGAGTATATTATTTCAATTTGAAGGGATTCCCAAATAATCCGATGAACAGCCGTGCCCATTTCTGATAGTCTCAGATTCCAGGGACTAGTCATATGTGTATTATTTACATCTGCAGATTCACAAGGACATTTACACCTAACTTCAAAAGCATGCAATTTTATGCAAAATGTGTGTAACATTCCATAGCAGTACACCCCAGGTAAGTAGTAAGGATTGCGTGGATTAAGTCCAACCTTGCCTTAGGAATTAATGAATATCCATAATTTAGTGCATTTGTGTACGTTTACAAACTCCTATCTGACTGAAATTATTGGAATTTTAATGCATCGAGTGCCTGGAGTTCCTTCCCTTCTACAGTCGGAAGGGGATAGAACATCCCCAAATTTACTGGGGGTGTTACCAGAGGTTTCTCCATGGAAAGAATTTGCCCTGTGGAGGAAAATTGCACTTGCAAAGTCCACAACATATTATTGTACAATATATATTCGGATATAAGGCTCAGTTTAATGTGATCAGATTAAATAAGTGTTTTTCTAAAACTCGCAGAGACTCTGTCGTTTCTGTAATGACCTATAGTGAAAATGTGCATTGGTAAAAAAAGACATACAGTAAAACTTCACGATTGATATACATTGAAACTGGTAATTAAAATCTGTGATTACTGTAATATTTAACGAATGTGAACTTTACCACCTGAGGAAAATAAAAAAAATTCTACCTTCAACATGAAAAGCAATAGAAAATATAATTGAAATTTATAACCACCTTCTTGCATGTGATAAATAAAACAAAAGATGAATGGCATGATTTACAGTTTGTCAGACAGGTACTCAGTCACAAATGTGACTGATATCCAGTCTGCCTTACTACAAGTGCATTAGGATAGAATTTTCTCTAATAAAGCGGATGGGATAATCCGTCATGTTGGTGACAGAGTACCAACCCACTAAGCACTAAATCAGGCCCTAAGTTTTAGAACTGTTATAAAAAAATGAAAAGCAAAGACCACAAACACAAATAAAAATGCAACATTAGCCACTACGATTTACACACCATGAAAAAGCAGCCTATAAAAAAAAAAGCCCATTAAAATCATCAGAAAAACCTATGCACATATTAAATGATTACAATACGGGTAAGCCAAATCAACTGCCTACAAAAAACATACTGGCATGACAGCTGTCAATACAACATCAGCATTGACGTACCAATACTGAGATGATTAGTGATGCTGCGTCAGAAACCTGTATTTCAGCTGCATGCCATGCACTAGTGCACATAAAGGCAGGCAGCGCTGCAATGTCCTCTGGAGCAAAGACATATGATGGCATGCAGGATGCAGACGACGTGGCTAGATCCACTCAATCTGACATAAATAGAGGAACTTGCAACCTACAGGCATGACATGAAAACAAAACAAGATTTTCTATACTCATTAGGAGATGTCCTTGAACCCAACATTGGCAAAAGCACTGTCATTCTTCCACTCCTTAAACTATTGACAATCCCTGAACTCCTTTCAACAAGCAGTACACATTACATAGTGTCCATGGTGCATCGTATGTCTTTTGGAAGGTCATTTATTAGTAGATGTGGGTAGAGTCCTACGTCTAATAATATGGCCACAATCACAATATAAGATTCAGTCAAGGTCTCAATAAAGTATTTCCTTGCTCAACCCTTGGAAGCTGACAATGAGCAGGCAGGCTTAATTTAGGAGACAGGTATGTAAAGCATTTAAAAATACCAATACATTAAACAAGTGAGACACAACACACATTGAAAATTAAACACCAATTTAAAAATAGGAAATATTTTTATCTTTAAAATGACACTAAAACGATAAAAATCCAATGTAGGGAATCTGTAGATATGAATTTGTAAAGAATAAACACTTTCTAGTGCCTAAAAAACAAAAGCATCAACTTGGGACAGCTGGTCGCACTTGACCAGGAAAATGTCAAAGTTTGAGACCAACCGCGATGGAGAGTGGGTTGGAGACACTGAGCAGGAGGCCTTGGTTAGGTTTTTACCTTCACACTTAGTCATTTTTCTGGAACTTTTTCTCTCGTTTTCGAGCATGGCACCTCAACAGTTGAGGTTTGAAGTCGACGATGGAGGATTGGTTCAGCACGAGGCCTCTGTGAAATCGTGGAAATCTTGAGCTCTGGATCTTTCAGCGGGACAAGCCTAAAATTCATGCCGGGTCTTTGTTCGACAACATCGCCTTGACTCTTCTAGACAGGTCGATCACCTTATGGAGTTTTTTTGTCATAAGCAACCTACCTGGATCCCAGGTGATTTCAATGGGGTGGCAACGGTAGTTCCCGAATCCTCTCGAGACTTGCCCTCAGTTTACAGAAGGAGACACTGCTCTGGTGGCAAATCCCAGGGGGAAGGGGTTTGGGATGGAGAGAGCATGTGGAGTCAAAAAGATGCTGTGGCTCGTCTACTCAACCGCAACACTACAGCAGGCATTCACACCAGTCTGATGAATGGTACCAGCAGATATGTTATCTATAAACAAACAAAAAACAAGACTTTAGTCTAGCATTAGCTGTATCTTTTAAGGTATCACCTCACAAAAGCTTTTGATATCTCAACCAACCTTTAGCTTTGTTGTCAGTTGTTTTAGACAGTCCATAGATGATCCTTTGTCAATATTTAGAGACTGTAGTATGATTCCAGCATCAAACCCACAAGCTAGTTTGGACAGAGTTAGCTTCACCAAAGTTCTTTCTGGCAGAGACCTGCCAACAGAATATACAAGTTGAACAAAAACACTGGTTACATTTGTTTGCAGCACGATGTTGTAACTGAGCTCAGCGCGTAGCGAAATCAAGTCTGTTAATGCATCCCTCCTTTTCTTCCTGTTTTTCCATCCAGGTGTGAAACTGATGCGGGACGTCCTTTGCGGTGAGGTCGAAGTGGAAGGAACAAGCGAGATGGCAAGACAGATTTACTGGAAGCCGGGAAATAGGTAAGTGGCAGGCAAGGAGGCTAAGCAAAGGGGAGAAGTGTGGACGGTCTTTAAATAAGACTGCTTTAGAACATTCAGAAGGGTCACATTCTAATGTTTGTAACAAGGAACAGGTGCAGATAATTAACTTGATGAGGCTGCCTTCTAGAAGGTGCTTTAGAATGTTCACAAAGGTCAATTTCTAATTGCTTATAGCAAGGAACAAGTGAGGATGATTAATTTGATGAGGCTGTCTTTTAGAAGGTGTTTTAGAATGTTCACAAAGGTTGCATTCTAATTGCTTAAAGCAAGGAACTGGTGCTGGGGATTAATTTGATGAGGGCTGTCTTCCGAAAGGTTCATGTTGAGGTCATCTGTGCTGGTTGCTTGATGCTTATTCTGGTGGATTTTCTGGATTTCTGTGGTGCCTGAAACCTGTCCTTGTATATGTAGGGTAAAATTTGTAAAAGCTATTAAGCCTTTTCAAACAAACCGGGGAACACCAGCTGCAGCCAGCTATTACCAATAGCATGTAAAGTCAGGGAACAAGACGTTTGTTCATTAATAAGTGTTGGGAGGAATAATATGAGTTATGATGGTATATTGTGATAGTCAAGATAGGTGAGCTGTGCCAGGAATCCTGACATTTTTACATGAGTTGCTTCAAACTCCTCCAAATGTCTGGATTGTCTTCCTGAAGTTCCCCTTGTGGGCTTAAAGTGTCCAAAACACCAATACAAGGGTCTAGAAGCTCTGTGATGGTGCTTGGGATATTAAGACTACATTTCCCTGAATGCACCTGGCCAATTCCTTAAAAGTCCCCAGAACAGCTTTCGGCTGTGTTCTTCTTGGTGGAGCTGATGCAGGTGGAGATCTTTTAACCTGTTGCTTTCAGGAAGTCCACTCCTTCACTTCTTGAAGCAAGGCAACGTCCTTAGGGCTGTAGTTCCACAGTGTGCAGCAGGTGCGTCATTCAGACTGCAGTCCTTTGGGGTGCAGACCAGGGTTCCAGCAGGGCAGGCCATCTTCTCCTTGTAGTTTCAGGAAGGGATCTGAGCTGCTGGGCAACACTCCCATATTTATTTACATACCTGGGTGCCAAGCAGGGGGGCACCCCTGATCAATGGGGTGCAGGGTGCTAATCTCAGGTATGACCATTTCCTTCAAAGTGTGACATATTCTTGACCCAGAAAACACTATTCTTCCAAAATCCAAAATGGAGAAACTCTCTCCTGGAGGTTAAGATTTGGCTAAGCCATCTCACTGACGTGGCTAAGTTTCCCTAACACTCCACTTCCAGCCCCTCTGTTAATCTAATTGCAGGGACCCCTGTCTGGCTGGTGGGTGCATGATGTGAGGGTGAGCCTGTGCTGCCCTAAACTGTCACTCCCTCTTTAAGACCTGTTTGCCTACTTCACACCCATCCTGCCTTTTGCTCTGCAGCTGCAGTTCTCCTTCCACAGGATGTCTTTTGTCTCTAGTCAGGGCACTTTGCACCTCATCAAGGCAGCATGGCTCAGCCTGGATTTTGTTTGACTCATCAGAAGATAAAGTTCTATAACTTCTTTCTGTGATAGTTATCACAACTCCAACAGTGGCAAGTTGTTGGATTTATTCTCACTATCATTTTGATACTTTGTAGTATATATTTAGCTCCTTTCTTTCAATAGTTATACTTTATGAAAGTATTCCCAAGCTATAGAGCCATTGTGCTACAATGGGGAACACAAAATTGGCAGTTTTTCCCTCACCAGGGACATATAAGGTACCTTAGCATGGGGCACCTAGGGGAGACCTTAAGGGTGACTTAATGTACAAATAAGACAGTCTAAAACTTTGGAAGTACCTTTAATTCCAAACTCGAATTGCATATAACTTTATTTTGAAAGCAGCCTGCAAGGCAGGGCTGACTATTAAAATGGCAGCAGGCACCCCAGTAGGGCTCACTTAACTGCATTAAATCTGCTGGACCTCTAAACCTACATGTCCTACCATATGCTAGGGACCTACAGGTAGGTTGTCAGTACTAATTATAATTATACCTAATTACCATGTACCTTTTACGCAGAACACAGGCCCTGGGTCTCGTTAGCAGAGCCCTGGGCTCAGTCAGGTTAAAAGAACCAGCATCTAATAGTCAAAATGGGGCAAAAAGTAGGGGGACACTGAAATCAGGTTTCGATTTCTCACAATGTCACAACCTATGTTCTCCAAAATACTAAATGAAGTGCTTTGAGCTTTGCTGAAACTAAGCAATCAGCTCATTGTATTTCCCCTTGACTCACCTACAAATATTGCACTTTAACCTAACATTTACCAATATCTAGATTCCTACACATCCTAGCAGCTATAGACAACACACTCATTGCTCTTGTTGCACCATGCACACATGAAACGGTGTATCATAATCATAAGATCCAGCATACAATAAATGTTCAGATGCCATGTGACATGGACTTATCTTTAGCCTACTGTTGTGCCAAGCACCCTGAATTTACTCATGATGCCATGACACTTTGTCAAAACTGCCTTTCAAATACCATGGAAAGATACTACCCACATAGCAGCTTGTTACTATTTTTTTAAGCAATTTTTATTGAGTTTCATCTTGGCATCACAAAGACATATAATAAACATACAGATCTGTGTTACATTTTCATGCTGAGTTTTGGTTATATACTTGCAAACAAGCATTACCCTACAGCTTCTCAGGTTTAGGGATAGGGGAGGAGTGGGAGGCTGAAGGCCAGTGGGTCCTAGTGTTGGAAAATAATCGTGCCCTATCGCATCACAGCTGAGGCGGTCCTCTCTGAACTCTTGTAGCTCATGCAGCAGATTGTCCCAGTCTGTTTCTATGAGGGCCCTGTGCATTCCCTGGGTCTACTCCCTCCTAAGCACCACTGTTTCAGCCTTACCACATTTAAGAGTTGCTACACAACAGTGTTTCAATCCGGGTAGCGTGTTAACTTTCCAGTGCATGGTGACGGACCTACAGATTATAAGCATCGCTAAGTCTATGAAATGGTTTGCAGCACTCCCTGTTGTTTTGTGCTTAAACAAGCCAAGTACTGTGCTCTCCGTGGTGTATAGGTCTGCGCACCCTGTCTTATCCGACAATATGTCCATGACCTCCTGCCACAGGGCCCTAGCCGGACTCCCCTAGAACATATGAGCCATATCGGTAGCCGGCGCTTGACATCGTGGACAATTTGAGGCAGACCCAAATACCATGTGTAGACTCACTGGAGTGAGATAGACTCTGTGTAAAATGTTATGTTGAATGTATTGAAATTTGGCTTTACAGGAGAGTTTAAGCAAGTAGAGGCGGATCCTGTCCCATTATTTTTGTGTCAGTTTTCAGCATGGGTCTCTTTCCCAGCACCTTCAGGTCGGTAGCATTGGGTCCTGAGTAGGTATATTCCAAGGCCCACATGAGCCAGGTGATGAGCCAGCTGCCCCCACAATAGTATGAAGTGCATGAACCAGTGGGTGTTATTCCAGTTCCATTTAGGCAACCTGCCACAGAAGACCCATCTCGGCTACAGCTGTCAATGGGATAACTAATGGCCTACCGGTAACTCCCAGTAGACCTGTAACTGTTCAAAGGGTATGAACACGTCATTGTGGAATAGAGTACCTCGAATGCTCACACCAGCAGCCTCCCATGTCATTAGTCCCTCCCTACCAATGAGTTCTCCGAAAAGCTCAATGGAGCTGACACAGATCTTCAAGGAATATTGTGGAATACGTTGCATTAGTCACAGGATCCTGCAAAAGTTAGCATTTGTAACCCACAGCAGATTGTTGGCTTCCTGGGGAATTCTGTCATGTAGCAACAAGGTCTCTCAGATCATGCGTTGTGCCTGATCAGTAAAATGCAGTCCCAGTTCATCTAGCTTGCACCCTGCTAGCCAGCGGTTAGGCCATTGCAGCTGTGCTGCTAGGTAATATTGTTCAAAATTAGGGGTCCAAAGCCTCCTTTGTCTACTGGAAGCTGCAGCTTGTGCAGAGCGACTGCCTGCCTTTATTCCAGATGAAATTCCCCAGCATAGTGTTCAGAGTGTGGAACGTGCTACAGGGTATGGTTCACTGGAGGATTGTGGAAGAAATGTAGCAGATGCGGGAGCATCACCATTTTAGACAGGGATACCCTCCCATGGACAGTGAGTGGGAGCATACTTCAGAACATAATTTGGTGGAAAAGGGAGGCGACCACCCTAGTGAGATTGCTATCTATGTGATACTTTGGTATGGTAGATGTTGATGTCCAAATATCGCAAGGTGCGGGTTTCACAACGAAGAAGATGTGAGTCCACCAATAACTGCTGTGGCAGACAATGCGGGTGGATCTGGAACAGACATGGCTTTGCCCAATTCACTCCCAAACCAGAGGCAGATCAGAGACTCCATCAGGATATCCCTGATTTCTGATAGGCCATTTCAGATATCACGGACTTAGATTAAGACATCATCAGCATACAGGGAGGCAACATGCCTCTCTCCTGCTAACAGTATGCCCCAAGCCTGACCCTGCGGTCAGAGCAACTGCACCAGTGGTGAAGAGGAGCGGAGACAAGGGACATCCATGGTGCATTCCTCTGCTCACCGCATTGCCCAATCTTCACTCGGGCAGGGGGCTCCATGGAAAAGAGTCTGATTAGTCTTTTGAGTCTGCCAGTTATGCCCACGGATGTCAAGGTTGAAAACAGGTATCCTGTCCACCGTATCAAATGCCTTCTCCAGGTCTAATACTATGCAGGCCACATGGGGCCACTGAGTAGGGGCCATTGCCATCACTCTGTGAAGCCTGCGTAAATTGAGTGTGGTGAACTTGCCAGGGATGAAGCCATTTTGGTCCGGCTGAGCCTGATGTGGAAGGTGTCGGGCTTGGGGAGGTATACAAGTAGTGACTCATGAAGCAACAGTAGGAGCCAATCTTCTGTTAGCATGGCCTGATACAGTTCCATTGTCTTAGGAGGCAGAAGGCCCTTATAGGCTTGTAGAACTCAACTGGCAATCCCTCTAGTCCTAGAGTCTTATTTGTGGCTGCGCCCCTGATGGCTCCCCGAATTTCTTGCACAGTGATGGGTGTGTTGAGCCCACCCTGTCTAGAGGATCAATTACGGATGATGTGACCATGTCCAGAAATTCCTGAATGGTGGCCTGACGGTCTGTAGTGGGGATCATATAGAGTTCGATAATGTGTGGTGTATGCAGTGTGAATGTCCGCTTGGCTGGTAACCAGGCATGTCAGAGTTATTCTAAGCATGCTGATAGGAATGACCAGTATTGCACTTCTCAGGAGCCATGCCAACAGGCTGCCAGACTTGTCTCCTTCTGCATGCAATTTAGCCTGATTGGTCCTGAAGTCCAAGCAGTGCAGCTGTTCAATCAGTTGGGAGTGACGCTCCATGGCCTTTGCCAGAGCCGGTCAAGCTATGGGGTCTGCACAAGCTGCCACTTCGAAGGCCCCTTATGATGTCTCTGTCTGGATAGTAATTCGGTGGTGGGAATCGTTTTCGGACCGCAGCGGTAGCAAAGACCGTCCACCACGGAACCGCCACAGGCAATCGTTACGATTGCCTGGCGGAGCGGTCAGCATCCTTAAAATGGTGGCGGAGCCTAGCAGGCTCCGTCTGTCGAATTACGATGCTGGCAGAAGCTAGCCTTTCTGTGGCAGGTAAACCGCCATTGAAAGGCTGGCTGGGATTGGTTTTGGGGGCCCGTTGCGGGCCCCCCTTGTGTCGGGGGAGGTGTTTGTGCACTGGGGGTACCGTGGGTACCCATGGTACCCCCCTACATTTCAGTGCACTAAGTGGCAGGCACCGTGTGGTGCCTGCCACGTAGTGCAGTGAAATGCACAACATGCATTTTCAACATTGCGGCGGGTTCTGCTGTCAGCAGCAACCACCGCAATGTTAAAATGCAAGATGCGGCCACCACAGTGGCGGTCGCATCATAATTTGGTGTGCGGAACCGCCGCATGTATTGCGGACGGTCCCAGTTACCACCACGATGGCGGACGGACCCCAGTCCATCCGCCATCATAATCAGCCCCTAAATTAGCATGTCTACTGGATCCTTAGATTCTGTAAATGGTACAGTTTTTTAGCCCTGATATTCCATACAGAAAAGAAGGTGAGACAGCTGTTGATAAAATACCAGAACCATTGGGCTCACCTATGGACTATGGAAGCTATCAGTTACGATCAAGCACAGTTTCTTAGCTAGCTGTACTTTAATGCATTCCTTCATTTGGTCCAGCATCTTGTCATTTTGTTCTAGCAAGAGGATGTCTTCATGTGCCAATGCTATAGACACATATTTTCTTAAACTGAGGGGGCAGCACTGCATTGAGCTCAGTAATTTGGTCAAGCATTAGTTCAAAAACAATATTTACTCTCTCTATGTATATATCATTTTTCTCCTGCTTATCATTGAGAGGCTAACTATTCATCTCAGCCTATTTAGTGGCAACAAGCAATGTTGTAGATTTACATGGTACACCCATTGGAGTTCCATGGGAGCAGTAAGATAAACTTAATTAACGTTGATCATCTTCCTTATGACACAGTTGGGGCCGCCTTACCTGTGTGGATCTATTCTCATAAGCACTAAGGAGGCCATTCTGATCATTCCATTCCTTTATCAATTCTTGACTGGCAAGAACTTTTTCGTTAGCCTTGTAATCGAGTTTTATCTTGAGGAGCCAACACATATTTACCCAGATCATTGGTGTGTGACTCTAGGTTTTAATCCTGAGCCTCTTGTGCCAAAGCAAGGGATCAAATATCTGCTGTCCATAGAGGTATTCAAAGATAAACAACCCATCTCCTTTCTGGGATACCCCCAATAGACCAGTGGCAAAAGAGAACAGGGTCTCACTTCATATTCAAGACTTCCACCAAAGCACCCACCATAATTTAGTAGCATTTCTTTGTTTCTATGAACTCATTTGTGTGTTGGTGGTAGGATCCAGAGAGGCTTTTATATGCATTGCACAACATTGCCTCATTTTTTGAGAACATACAGCAACCCCTCCTGTCCGAGATAATGTTTGTGAGAAATCAGACATTGAACATCATGCTAAGTAGTGGTCTAGCCACCACATAGGTAGCAGCAGTCCTTAGGGGAACAGCCTCAGGGCAAGAAGGTTCATAGTATAAAAAACAGCAAGGATGTACCTATTACCTGAGGCTGTAGGAGGCTCCAGGGACCCAAAAATGTTAATCTACAACATCTCAAATGGAACCCCAACAATAGGTATGGATAACAGATGTGACCTCATTTGAACCCCAGACATACCACTCATTTGGCAAGCCCTAAGGGCTATAGACTTCCTGTTTCATACTGATCCGAAAACAGACCTGTCAGCCTTCCTTTGGTCATATTTTAAGCCTGATCCTTAGCTGAGGGTATTTATGGCCCACCTACATCTAGAAATTCCATCTGGGGGAGCTATACCTAGGGTCAGTGTAACATAGCAGCACTACCAATGCATAATTGAAATTCTCAGCTGATTGGAGAACTAAGTGCCATACCCATCAGCTGGGATTTAGTCTGTCTTTTATTGCATACCAAAATGGTACGCTCTTTCAGGGCTTTACCAGACTCTACCTCATTTAGCTCTGTCAGTAATCCATGCAGCAGCGCCAGCTCCCTTTTGTTATAAGGAGCTGCCAATCTCCTAGAACTAGAAGTGTTGGGCCATGCACCAGAGATGTGCTACACTTTACACTTTGTCTTTCATTTCTGGAACGGCTCCTCTTCATGAGTCAGTTCTTGGGTTGTCAGCAGATTATAAGCAGTCTGTGAGTAATTTGGGACAGCTTTTACTATGTCTAGAGGACTGTGCATGTGCATTTATTGGCAACTTATCCCCAGCATGACTTAGCTCATGATTTTCTTCGGGCAACCCAACTTATTGGATTTTAACTTTTGCCTCTGATCTCTGGAGGCTTAAGAAGCTGGTGTGCTTGTGCCAAGACCCACAGCCCACCAGGGGCATATCTCTTTAGGGGTAGTTGAAACAAACCCAGCCCTGTAGAGGTAACTACCCTGGGGACCCCTGAAGTCCAATGAGTCAAGTGGTAAGGAGAGAGTCTTCTGCGGGAGTGCTGATGGAGGGATGGTCAGGGAGAGAAACCCCTCAACCAGGGATGAACATATGTGGTCCGGATGGCATCAGTGGGGGCTCAAAACATCTGATGAATCAATTTACCAGTGACCATTAAATGACTTAAGAGCAACTATTGAGAACCCAGGAATTTAAGTTGCTCACTCTACAGTGCAATGAGCATAGTACTGCTTGGGGTCCTATGGTGTCTGCTAGGTGTTGACAATTTCGAAGATCCACAGTTTTTGGCAACATTCTATGATTTACCATTATCAGTTTGACTTTTAATCGACCTTCCAGAGCTGCTGAAATTAAGATGTTTACTGAGAATGCCTATCAAAGCTCTAAGGTCTCTACAGTCTTATTGAGGAGCAGAAGCAAAGCTGGGCAGCTGAAAATGTGATCAGCCCCATCCCTGACACCGAACTTGCGGGAGAAATTTGTCTTCCTGCTGTGCTTAACTAACAGTGCACGATGGGTCTTGAGTTGGCTTCTCAAGGCCGGTCCCTCAGTCAGCCCAACCAGTCAGTCCTCTCTCAGTATCCCTACAAATGTTTGTTGTCTGAAGAAAACTACGATTGAACTCCAACTCTCCAAACAAGCTGCGGGTTCCTACTCAGAGGCACATGACCTTGAGCCACAACCAGTTTGAGAACCTGCTGACTTGGGTCCAGACTCTATTTCATAAATTGAAAATTTTGAAAGTGTGGATCAGTCCCTAGTGACCTCAGCTCTGAATTCTGGCCTCTTTTCTGATAGTAGGCCTAACAATACTACTGGTTTGAATAAAGAAACAGCTGATTTTATTAACAACTCCCTTTTAAACCACTTCCTGAAGTTTACAAATTTTTTTTTTTTTTTTTTTCTTCGATTTTGCTATCAGTAGTGGCTGATATTTGGGGTTTGCGTCGTGTGTTTGTTCTCTCTTGGTGAGTTTCTCCGTGGCTGGCTGCCCACCTTCTGGTGTGCGGTGGTCATGCATTTGTGGTTCTGAGGTTCTTTGGTTTCAGTGACTGTTGTCCTGCCCTCGGGTCCTCTTGGGGTGTGGTCTGCCCACCATTGTGAGTGGTGTTCATGGGTGTATTCACACATTCATTCTTCACCCTCTCTGATTGGTCCCTTTCTGACTCTCTCCTGCACTGCTTGGGTACTTGTCTCTTTCTGTCTCTTAAGTTTTTTCGGTCTCTGGTAGGCGCTTTTCTCATTTGTTAGCTGCGCCACTCCGGATTGAGGAACTTCCTGTGTCAGATCGTTTGTCACTTTTGTCGTGCCTTCAGCCTTCTTCGGCTCTCTGCCAACGCGGAAAGAGGAAGTCCCTGTCGAACGATCGCAGCTGCCCTGCAGCTCCCCTAGCCCCGCCTTTTCTCTTTGTTTCCTCGCACTCTGTTCTTCCTCACATTGATGGTTTTCGTTTTTCTTCAGGAATGCATTTTCATTTATTTAATACTTGTTTATTTTTTGTTCATTGTGTCTGTTTTTGTGTCTCATCTTTTTGATGATAGTTCTGCCTGTTGTTCCACGCTCGCCCCCCCCCCAGTTGTTGCCGTTCTGCCAGCTCTACCGAACATAGCCGAGTGGCAGACTGCCAGTTACTTTGGTGCTCAGTTGCCCACGCACACACACTTTCTTCGGTATGGTTTAGCGGCGACTGCGCTAGGTAGCTGTTGTCTGGATTGCTTTGCCTTTTAATTTTAGCTGCGATCCCGCTAAGTAGTTGCATTATTTTTCGGCCTCGTTGCACCGCACTTTGCGCCTCTTTTCTGTCTCTCACACATTTTGTCTGCCTCTTGCCTTGCGTCCAGTGGCAGCCAAAAGGAGGGTGGTGGTGTATCCCCACTCCTCTTGTACTGTCCCCTTTTATTACCCCCGTTATGTCCCTTGACCCCCACAGATCATGTCTTCTCATTCATTCAGTCCGTGGTACGGCCACTGCAGTCTATCACACCTCCTGGACCGCTTTACCCCTCTTACACGCCATCAAAGTGACATTCTTGCAGCCGCATGGAATACTTTAGGAATCACCTTTACCCCCACTACTGAGCTACGCCTTGCCCTCCTGTCTCTCGTAGACTATCCGCCCTCATTCAACGTCTCCTCCCAGTCGCTGCCTCCACCAGATACCACCCGCCCGGATCTGCTGTGGCCTGGCCATTCCTCTAATTCCTCTTCATCCTCCCCACC
This sequence comes from Calotriton arnoldi, assembly GCA_963921515.1. Lineage (NCBI taxonomy): Eukaryota > Metazoa > Chordata > Amphibia > Caudata > Salamandridae > Calotriton > Calotriton arnoldi. The sequence goes on along the minus strand of CAWUFW010015231.1, from coordinate 245,839 downwards.
CTCATTAAGTTCTTCTGTTTATTTTGTTAATTCTCCCCCGTCATTTACACAGGCAACGAGTCTAACTCCGCACATTCTACAGCACTTTCTGAAGAAGCAACACTCCCTCGTCTTTCCGCTCCTGCATCTCCCACAGCATCAGCATCCAGTAGTGCTCACCCTCAACCATTGTCTTCAGCTGATGAGTCCCCACTCCTTGTGGCACTCCTGCAGGACTACTCAGTAGACCTACAGGTCCCTGCACCTGGACGTTCCCACTACTCATCCCCCGACCTCTCCATCTCCGCACTTCCACCCATTGTAGGGAATGAATGACTCATCCCCTGATACTACAGCCTCTCCCATCATCGTGTATTTAGTGAACAACAACGTGGTAGGTCTCTCCACTGGTCACCCATCGTCCTTTTGTTACGTCACACCTTTAGCAAACACTGTCCTTCTCACTATATTTCAAGCCTAAGGGATCGATTATGCTCAAGCACAGCAAATAACGCTTTCGCTTGCACCAGCTTTTCCTCATCCTATCGTCACTAAGGTCAAAGAACAAAACATTGCAAGCACTGACACTTTAGGAAACACTCTAGTCTCTTCAATTATTATTAGTCCCCATGAACAGAATCCTGAGTACCTCTGTTCATAAAACACCACATTATATTTACATACGTATTCGTTTAATAGCACCAGGCTTAGAGATACCTACTATCTTAACCTCATCCTACCCCCGCAACCCACTGCAGAGCAAGATCATTGCATCTCTCTCTGACAACCAACTCCATTTCTGATTTCTCCCCCAACGGGATATACACCGGACCAGACGAACAGGACTTGAGGAAAGCACTGTGTCACTTTATTATTAGCGCCATAGGAGAGGAGCTAGTAGAAGACGTCCCTACCCCTACCCTTGACACTCACTCTCCTACCGCTGAATACTCGCCTGACATCTAAGTGCATCCCTTTCCAACAAAAAATTGACTTTCACCCTCAAAAACATTGTATTTTTAAAACAACATTCATGAATGGCATTTTGAGCTCTACTGTGTATAAAACTTCTACCCACTTTCACATCTTCTTCATTATACGTCCCCATGGATCGCTACTGACTGCCATATTATCTAGCACATGGCCAAGGCACCCACTCCAGAGTTATATTGCTGAAGCCTGCTTCGACGGCCAGCTTCGCTTCCCCCTTTATACTCCAGCACAAGAGTGGGACCTACAGGACGGGGTATATGATATTGTCATTCAGGCAGTACAGCAAGAACTCATCAGAGACATTGTCCCTAGCACCTGAGAAAACGCGATCCTGTAATTTAGGCCTTGCCTAAAGCGCCTAGGATTACGCATATCCACATGGCGACTCCACTCCATCATGTTCTAAGAACATTCGGAGGCCAGGAACACCATATCTTAAAGCACTGCAGTGAGCTTCATAAGCATACGGCAAAAATGACTCATCCTTGGCCGTCAGAGGGAAGCTTTGACCCTATAATATTGGAGCATACCACCACCTTTCTAGATACAAAGTACTCCGGTACTAAACTACAGAAGAGAAAGGCTACTCTAGACCTTTGGCGCATTTTTAAAGATAAGGTTAGAACACACTCTGACCCCACATCACCGGTTGTACCCAATGCTCCGCCCCACCACCTTATCACTTTAGCGGTATGTATACCGAGCTCACTAATAAGGAGCAACTGGAACTACCAGTCACCACTAATGAGTCCCCGGCTGTAGGTTTTCAGCCATTACCCACCGAGGCATCTTCCTCACCGCACCTCGGCCCAGAATTACACGTCACACAGGTTGAGGAATTTCAGGCTTCCCACACGTCACCTAGTCACCCGTACCACCACATGACCAGATCACTGACCCCACCCATGCCCCCCGGGCATGTATACCCTCACCTCACAGAACTGCGCAGCATGCACTTGCCTCTCCCTAACGACACAGTAAGGGACACAGCAGTATCTGGTATCCCAGGTCTTATAGATGCACAACTGTCACTAAAATTTACACCAACAGTCAATACTGCACACCCCGGCCCAGGTGGAGACGATGAGGAAGGCTCTGACTCTGTCTCTCAGACATCATCTCGTCACTCGCATGACTCCGTCTTTCAAGCCCTGCCCTGTCCCTCGCGCTCACCTGTTATTGTCACCTATGATCTCAGCACTAAACAATCCTCTAAATCAAACCCCTTCCGTGACACGGACACTAAACAACAACATGACCCCAACCCATTCCATGACACCGATACACACCTGGGTTCAAATTCGCACCCCCAATTGCAAAATAACATGCCCTTCATGGCTGCTGCCCCCATGCTGAGGTATCAGGATCTGGCCTTATGACAGAGCAGCGACAGTTCATTGAGTTCCCCGACCCGCCACCACTGGACATAACAGACAGACAGTGTGTTCCTCTCACTGGTCTTCCATCCGCGTATGGCAATTATAGACAAAATGCAGACTTGAGCAAAAGCACCAGCCTGGAAAGTATTTCATCACAGCACCTTGAAGAAGAACAGTCACACATGCATCAATCACCTAGTCACGCAGATCAGGTGAACTCCATAAGACGCTTGTCATTTAAATTAGAGAACATGAACAAAAGCGTTGTGGACATGCTCCATAAAGTCAACACCCCAACATCACCCTCACCCACGCTGCACCGCCTCGTGAAACACCACCCAAAGACAAATATCAGTAGGAATGGGGAAGGAGCAGACAATATCGCTTTAATGAGCACCCCTCCCACCGTGACGTTGCCGCCTCTGGAATGACACAAACATTCACTAACACACACCAAGACCACCACTTCCCAACAGCATTAGGGCGGGAAAAGACACCTCCACGGGTGCTAGAAGGCCACAATCCACTGTTTGGTGACATCCCAATATATTGTGAACACCCGCAGGAACATGACCCAGTGGTAAGAAGAAAGGAAAGGACCACCGAGGCACAGAGACTTAAAGTCTTGGGGACACATGGACGCCCCGACGACATACTATATGACGTCTCGGGCTCTGCTTCCTTACGCACCATTAGGATGAAAAATAGACGTAACATGATGTATCTCAGTAGACCCATTCCACCAAAAGCTAGTAATGACCTCACTCCCAATGAGATAGTGACATTGGGGGTAGGTTCAGATTATGCAGTTAACCCTTTTACAGACGATTTGGCAGGTTGGTCAGAGCCCTTGGCGCCACAAATGCGCCAAGGGAAGGCTCTTTTGAACCTCAGTACATGGCGACAGCAGTTGAATGCATCCTCAAAGGATTAGGAGATCAGGATTGGGACTATGACTACATGAGGGAGAGCCTCAAAGTCTGGCAGAGATATGCTCGCCAGTATGATTCTACAGGACCCACAGCGCAACGCCCTGGGGTAACACGCCAGATGCCACTGCTCTATAAAAACATCATTGATCCCCCATCTATATCCCTGGTCTACATTAGACAAAGAAAATGTCAAAAGGCGCTCCCACCCCTCACAGAGGGTGCGGGAAAATGGATTGCAGCTTTTGAAAATTGCACCACGGGCAACAACATAGCAATAGGAGATGTAAAATGCCTGCTGATCTCCCTCATTGGAGAAGATGCAGAAGATCTTTTCATACGTATTCATAAAAATCTTACCAAGACAAACACCAAACATGATGGGGTTTCCTTCAACGAGATTAGAACAGTAGCATGGGCTGAGTTGCGCAGGAAATTCCCTGATGTTCCTGACATTGGGGCTCTGTTGTCACAGACTATGCAACCAAATGAGGACCCTGCCAACTATCTTTCTAGAATGAAAGAAAAGTGGCACCAGGAGTTAGGGCAACGATGGGACGCAAATGGAGGATATGGGAGACTATTTTACCACACAGTAAAGAAAGGTTTGCCAACTGAAGTGCAGGAGAAATTAGATGGCATTGTAGCAATGGAATGCAAGCCATGGGCAGAGATACAAGATCACATTGTACATTACTGCAAAAAGAGACAGGAACAGGAGAAGAATAGACAGCTAGCAATAGAGAATGCCGCTGCCAAACTAGTACAGCAGAAACTCAATAAGAAAAAGACAATGTTGACACAGTCATGCTCGCGGCACCCGTCACTCAAATGACAGCAGTAACATCCTTCCCTCAGGCTGCCATGAATGCTCTTGCAGGCAATGCCCAACTTGCACCTCAGCAGGTACAAGCACCACCTGCAGTACAGTACATACAAGCTCAACCCCAACAAGCCATACAGTATGTCCAGCAGCCACAACAGGCAATGACACAATACATGCCAGCACCACCTGAGTACAGCACCAACATACAGCCCTATTACAATAACAGACCAAATATGAACTGGAACACGGGTGGACAAGGAAGGGGGCGAGGGATGGGACAGCAAAGGTTTCCACAACAGCCAGGACAAGGGGCACCACCAATAATATGTTACTATTGCCAGAAACAAGGCCATATCCAGAGAGACTGTAACAGTAAAAAGCGCGATATGGGTCAGCAATATATGCGTCCTGGTTACCAAGCACAGGCACCATTCCAACAACAACAGCGCACACAGCCACCCCCCAGCAGCCCCAAGTACTATACTCATATGTGCAACCAACACAGCAACAGCAAGTGCAGCTCCAAGCGCCCCCAATGCTTCAGGTTCAGCCAGCGGTACAACAAATGCAGATTCCAATGCAACAATCACAGCCACAGCAACAGCCTACTTACCAGATGGTCCCCCAAACACAAAACAATGTGCCTCTAGGAGGAACAATTGTTGCCTCCAGCAACCCCTTTACTCAGGGCACCATCCAGCAATATCAGCATGGAGGATACACTGGCTAGGACAGCCCACAGACAACTCTTGTGTGCCCAATTTTGTCATGCACAAGCAATACTGAAGAGGACCCTATTGCAAGTGTTATGATAAATAACAAAATATACAGTTTTCTTGTTGACACAGGTGCCACATACTCCTGCATTACAGGTGGCCCTCTGCCCATTTCAAACAAAACAGCGGACACACAGGGATTTTCTGGGGCAATAGCAAGGGTCCCCTTCACCAAGCCAGTCTCAATGGAGATAGGAGGCCATACAGTGGAGCAGCCTCTGCTCTATTCACCCAGCTCCCCAGTCAATCTTTTAGGACGCGACCTCATGGCCAAACTAAACATGACCATCCACTTTGATGACAATGGAACAATGATTTGCTCCATTCCAGGTACTCCACTAACTAGGATGATGGCAGTCACTGCAGTGTCTTCCTTAGATAGCCAAGTCAGAGCACGCCCAGTCAATGAGCAGGCCTTCTCTGCAGCTGTCCACACAATTGTCGCCACCACTCCCGAATTACGAGGTCGCACAGTTCAGCTACCAAAGAATTTCTCTTTAGACCCCAAGTACCAGACTCACCAGTATTAGATAAAAACTTGATTTTTGACATCTGCGCCCTTGAAATAACACCCACCTATGGTGCCTTCCTGGCATGCGATGACAATGCCCACACATGGGCTTGTGTCATCTTCCTTGAACAGGAAGTATTGGTCAGACACATTTCAGATGCTCAGCTATTTGGATCCCCTGAGGAATATTCTAAAACCGAGATTATCTATGATAACAATGTGCCCGTCTCAGTGATAGTGGAAATTAGAACACCAACGATCACCCCTGACTATGATTCTGTGCGAGAAGCTGATTTGGCTCAGGTACCAGCACATCTTTGGACAACAGGCCCAAATGATGTGGGCCTTATCAGATCTGCCAGGCCATTTAAGATAACACTCAAACAAGGTGCTATCCTGCCCAGAATAAAACAGTACCCCTTGTCTAAAGCAGCAGAGGAGGGCATAGCCCCACTATACAGGCATTACTAGAACAGGGAGTAATTTATCCTTGTATCTCTCCGTGTAACACAGCCCTTTTTCCTGTGAGGAAGGGGAAGACAAATCAATGGCGTTTGATACACGATCTTCGCAAGCAATTAACAGCATAGTTATACCAGAATTCCCTATTGTCCCAGACCCCTCTGTCATTCTCACCAATGTCCCCCCGGATGCACAGTACTTTTCTGTCATCGACCTGAAAAATGCCTTTTTCAGCATTCCTTTGCACCCAGATAGTCAATACCTCCTGGCGTTCTCATTCAGAAATGTGCAATTTTCGTACACAAGGTTAGCTCAAGGGTACTGTGAGTCCCCTAGTGTTTTTAACAGGGTCGTCAAAGAAGACTTGTCCAATTTCCAATGTGACAGCACCTTACTGCAATATGTCGATGACATACTGCTTTGCAGCCCCACCGAACAACAATGTAGGAAAGACACCATCCTCTTGCTCACCACGCTGGCACAAAGAGGATATAAAGTTGACAAACAAAAAGTACAGTATTGTCAGGAAGAGGTACACTACCTAGGACAGCTACTGTCTGCATCAGGCAGGCGAGTGACTCCAGGTCGAGTTGAGGCAATAAAAGGCACTCCTGAACCCCAGACAGTTAAAGACATGCAAAAATTCCTCGGCTTGGTTAATTATGTCCGCCAATGGGTTTTTGATTTCGCAACAATAACTGCCCCATTGCTGAAAGCTGTGAAAATGGGCAAAGACAGACATAATAAAATTGAATGGACACCTGAAATGAGAACAGCCTACACCCAGCTCAAAGATGAGATAACAAATGCACCAGTGTTAGGATCACCTGATTACACAAAAGAATTCTACCTCTTCACTCACTGTGATGGGTTAGTCATGACAGCAGTACTCACTCAAAAATACCCCATGGGCCATAAGCCAATTGCTTATTTCAGCGGAATGCTGGACTCTGCCATGAAAGGCCATTACCCTTGCGAACAGGCCCTTGCTGCCGCAGCATTTGCTGTTGAAAAAGTACCCCCATTGTAATGGGTTCCCCACTAACGATGTACACTGAACATGCTGTTTTTGCAATAATACAGAAAGCTAAAACAACACTGACAACGCAAAGAGTGTCAGGCTACGAAGTCATACTGTCATTACCTTCTCTGAAAATTGTCAAATGTCACACCGTAAACCCCGCCACATTTTTTGCCCATCCAATTGCCACCTCAGATGATGACAACCATGATTGTGCCACTTATTCACCAGATGAGTCAGGAGCAGCCAAAGAAGATCCCTTACCAAATAGTACTATATACTTTGTTGATGGCTCCTCTACCATTGATCAAGAAACAGGCATAAGATACACAGGAGCAGCAGTAGTTAAAGCACAGCAAAATGACTCCTCTGATTCCTTAGACATCGTGCAGCAGCTTACACTCCCATCACATTATTCTGCCCAGGCAGCTGAACTGGTAGCACTCATAGCTGCCCTAAACATTGGAGCTGAGGACCGCATTACAATTTATTCAGATTCTGCATATGTCACTACAACAACTCACTCCAGCATCCTCCGCTGGAGAAGGCGCGGCTTCCTTAAATCAGATGGTACACCTGTCATTCACAAAATGTTACTTGAAGAACTTATTGAGGCCCTTACACTACCAGCTGAAGTAGCCGTAGTAAAATGCACAGCGCACACTAATGGCCAAGATTTTGTCTCCAGAGGTAACGCTCTGGCTGATTGGGCAGCTAAAGCTGCAGCCAGAGGCCCCTTAGTAGCAGGCCCATCAATACAAACAGCACCGGAAGTCCAACTTGCACCTATCTTTTGTCCCAAACAGTACCTCCGACAGAGCACGACACCAGCAGTGAACACAGTTCAGACACACCACCCCAATTACCAACACCATTTGATATTGACAAAACGCGACAATACGATCATACTGCACAACTACACCTCAGAGAAATGCAAGAAAGTGCACCAGATCAAGAGAAAGAGTTATGGAAGAAGAGGGAGTACAGCAGGACTCCGCCGACTTCGTATACAGACAAACAGTAACAGGGAAACCTGTGATGCCACAGGCTTTGTTACAAGTGGCATTAGATCAACTCCACCTTCCCACACATGTCACCCGAGACAATATGTCTGTCACTTTGCAAACAGACTGGTTCATCCCCAATGCCTATGAACAGATACAATTGTATGTTAATAAATGTCTCATTTGCCAACAATACTCCCCAGCCCCTACGCTCAAAACTGTTGCCTCTACAATTCCTAGACCATCAGGCCCCTTCAAAGAGTTACACATTGACTATGTCGATATGATCGATCGCTGTCAAAACTATCGCTATCTCATTGTGGTAGTATGTCCATTCTCACGCTGGATCGAAAGTGGACCTTGCGTCCACTGCGATGCCAAAGCAGCTGCCACATTTCTATTACGTGATGTCATTCCTCGCTGGGGCATCCCAGACTCCATCCGGACCGATAACGGAAGTCATTTTTCAAACGCCATCTTTTCCTTCCTGACCACAATGCTAGGCATCAAACACAAGCTGACCTCAGCTTACCACCCACAAAGCAACGGCATTTGTGAGCGCCTTAACGGCCTGCTCAAAAACAAAATAAGTAAGATAAGTGCCACAATAGGAAAGAAATGGCTTTATTGCCTGCCCATAGCACTGTTTGCACTAAGAAACTCCCCAAGTTCGGATCATCACCTCACACCCCATCAGCTTGTCACTGGACGATCCATAAATGTAACAGTTCCATCCACACGCCCCAAATTAGATAGTGAGTCATCATCTGAGATAGTTAAGGCAGAACTCTACCACTATCTGTGCCAACTAACCAGCGCAGCGCAGTTCCTTTCTATCCAGATATCCAAGAGAAAGGGAAGGGCCCCACCGATCCTGAGCTCCAACCAATCTGTCCCGGGACGCAGATCTTCATCCGGAAAAACGTTAGACGCTGGAGGGACCCTAAATTCGAGGGCCCATTTAAGGTGGTCGACTCGTCACCAACTGCAGTACGAATAGCTGAAAGAAAAGCATGGATCCATCGCAGTCACGTCCGCTTGGACCCCGCACCACCTCCGCCAATCGACTAGAGGAGGGACAGGACATACCCTTGGTACAGCTCCACGAGGACAGCGGGTTTCCATCCTCCTTTGATGACGAAGATAATAACCGCCATGAGCATAATATCGAGGACCTGAGTGGGAATGCAAAGTTATGTATTTCACTTGTCTTAACATTTTGCCTTTTTTCCACTATAACGTTGGCCGCACTTAATTGGTACTTGTTTTATGTTGCAACTTTTAAGCCACATTTGTCTGCTAAAATTATTGTACCATTCTCAAAACAACCAGTTGTGCCAGAAAATACAACTGCACAAAAACACTTCCCGCCCCACACTGAAGATTCATCACTTCCACAGCATACCACTGATAGTGCACACACTAGTACACACCCCACACGCATAGCTACTTTCACAGACCCAAGTATTACTACTACTCCGTGGGATAGGCTTCTAGAGATTACAGTAGGTCCCCCAGTGAACCGCAGTCCCAACTCCCGCAACATTCGCAGATTTAGAAGAGGTAGACCAAGGTTCTGGAGGAGTCATAGACCAACAAAAGATAATGACAAACAAGATTTGGCCACCGCTCTCCAGGACACAGTGGTCCACGTTGCACGCCAACATCCCAGACCTGATTTCCACTCCATACGTCCTGACACACTTAATAACGACCATGAAGCCCATAGTGCCCTGCTAGATAACATGTGGTACCGGCACATGTTTCAAATAGGGAGAAAGGTAACATAAAGAAGCATGCTTTGTGTGCTCACACATCCCGCATGCAGTTGGCGCAGACAAAATGGTGTTCCCACAAGAAATACCACCCCCAACGGCCAAATGCCTCCTCCATTTGTTTCTTTGCCGTATCTACGGCCAAATACAGCTTTTCTCAGCAGAGATAGACACTGTGTTTCTAAACACCACCGCGTGGGATTCTAACTATCTAACACACATGGTTGTCACTGATGCATTGCAATTCGAGACAGAAAATGAGAATTTGTATAGATGGGAATCACCTAGATGGGAGACACCGCTCACAACTCATGAGCATGAATTCAAAGCATCAGGGTTTTTATGTTCACATCCCCCGGCACTATGTAAGGAGACAATAAACAAACAACTCCATAACAAACCCCGATACACGAAAATAACAGTTCACACGTTGCCAACTGTCCATGTCAATATAGGTCTGTGCTGCTCTTGCAGGCCCATGTGTATTTTGATAACAAATGGCATGGCCCAGACGCCCTGGTATGTAAGGCAGCTTCCTTGGGAGAACCCTTTGCAAAAACAGAATATCAACAGAATATTGATTGGGATGTTGAGACTCAGTGTGAGGAGGTGTGGGCAGAGGAAACTAGACGGTACACCTCTGGGAAGGGAACAGCTTACAAATGGAAGAGAGCATATAAACTAAAACATCCTCTTCTTTGCTTCCTAGGTAACGGTACTCGCCCTGTGGGCAGCAACACAAACTGTAACACAACAATTTTTAATTTGGACCTCCAAGACGGCACCGCCAGCCTCATGGACATCTTTTGGGCATGTGGAGAACGCATCTACCCCCAGTTGCCTCCTCGATGGAAGGGCCTATGCACCATGGTTACCATGCACGAGCTGCATCTCGTTGTCCCGGCATCCAACATCTCTGAAGTGTTTGAGCACCCCATGACAAATGACGTCACCCTGCTTCACCGGCACCGACGGAAGGCTCAATACTTCGCTAACGATGCCTTCGCCGAAATTCCTGAAGAATTTTGCCTGTTCAATGGTGCCCAGGAATTCTTTGGAGGCCTGTGGCCCATTTGGCAAACATCAGCTAATGCCCGGTGGCTACAGGTCACACGATACGAACTAATGACTCTGATAAATAACACCCGAGATGGGTTCAACGCCATACAGGAATGGTTAAGGCCTTTAAGGCTTATGGTTCTAGAGCATAGATATGTTCTAGATCAACTCACAGCTATGCAGGGTGGTGTATGCAGTTCCATCGGAAAGAGCTGCTGCACTTTCATACCGGCTAATGATGCCACAAACGGGTCGCTCGCTAAGGCCATTGAGGACTTGGGCAACCTGGGAAAAAGATGCGTGACGAAGCGGTGCCGCTGCAGATCCTATCACGGACTGGTTCAACTTGAACTGGATGCCTTCATGGCTATCTGCTATCTTGAAAATTGTGCTACCTATTTGTTGTGTTGTCCTGGTAATGTGTTGCGGTGCACAGCTAGTAATTAAATGTGTCAACAGATGCAGCACCAAAGCAGTAGGAATGAATTACGTTCACACTGGAATTAATAACAATGCACAGTATCAGGACATGGACCGTGCTCCCGGGGATGGGAATGGGCAGATCCATGTGCAACTCTTAGAACAACCTGCCCCTCATGCCTCTTCAAACACACCTACAGCTCCACCGGTTCCACCACCTAGATACGCCTTAAGGGAGGAGCATGACATTAACGGGTATGATGAGTTAGCTCCCGAGGATGGGGGAGAATACGTTAATATAACACCTGAATTGCCACCACAGACAGTATGCATGTATATTAGTGACCCACTCGGTATGCACCAAGCCCCTGAGGGTCCAGCAAAGTACTGTGTCACAGACGTGTTCAATAATGAACAAGAGAAGGGATGTGTAGGAGGGTCCCGTTTTACCATCTAACAGACACCCACACCCCATTCTGCAATACCCTTCAAACCTGGCATCCCTAGATAAGCCCCACCACTGAGGCCTAGATAAAGGGTCTTTAAGTTGTCCACGGTCCTTCACTTTCTTACAAATCCACACATAGGCCCAAGTTCACCTTCTCACAGACCTACATACAAGACCAACCATACCTTTGTAAGAGATATGTATAGGCCCAATAACTTAAGAACTGGTCTCATAGACTTCACTAACCTGACAGCAGAGGCTTGCGCCATCCTCCGCGACAAACTCTCCCCCTCCCCCTTGTAAATTTCTACAGTTACGAGAATTAGATTAGCCCACACACGTAGGACATTTTTGGTACATCTGGCGGTTTCACAAGTACATGTGCAATATTTTTAGTTAAGAAACTTTCCGCGCTTGCTTAATCGAACCTGTGAAAGACGGGCTACGTGACAAAGAATTAATGTATTAAAATGTTAACTCTGAGCTTTCTTATGGTAAAAATTATCCTTTGTTTACTTTTTGCGGTCAGGAGCACTGACCACCTGTCAAAAGCCCCTAATTTCACCATGATACCACTTCTCAGTCCTATGGGTGGAATTTTCCATAGTTACAAGAGGGCGGTCAAGGGCTGCGTCAGGACCTACGTCAGAGAGGGTAAAACTTCTGCATTCAAGCATATAAAACAGCTGCACCCAGGGTGTGGCTTCAATTCTCTTCAAACCAGCACCCAGGTGCCGTGTGAGGGTTCCCGACTGATCAATCGCTCCTGACTGGGCCCAGAGCTCCTATTGCCAAGGTGATAATGCTCCTACTTAATGATTTTTGCCTATTGACTTTGTCAGTCTATCTGACTTAATAATTTTGCCTATTGGCTTTGTCAGATTTTGCCTATTGACTTTGTCAGTCTATCTGACTCAATAATCCTGCCTTTTGGCTTTGTCAGATTATTTACTTCAGGTCATCTGTACCCAAGCAATTGCATTTATTTCAGTTTAAATGTGTAGTCTTGAATATTGTTATTTTATCTCAATAAGAAGTTTGTCCTCTGAATGCTATCATTTGTATCACTCTTGAATTCAGGGCTGCCCCTTGATCGGCTGCTCATGGATTAATTTATAGATATACATTTCTGTTTGAATTGAACCAATTGATCTTTAACATTGTTGATGCAGTTATTTCTGATCTTACCCATATGTTGATGGGCAACACTTAAATTGAAGTATTTTCTTTTATGCTTTTGAATTGTTTAATAAACTATGATATTTTAACACATGGTTCTTTATTGCCAAGTGACCGAGCAAAGTGTGAAAGAGACTCTGAGAGGGGAGAGGTACGCAGAAGAGTGTGACCAACCACAACGTTCCCTCTAACAGTGGGGGCTCAAAACATCTGATGAATCAATTTACCAGTGACCATTAAATGACTTAAGAGCAACTATTGAGAACCCAGGAATTTAAGTTGCTCACTCTACAGTGCAATGAGCATAGTACTGCTTGGGGTCCTATGGTGTCTGCTAGGTGTTGACAATTTCGAAGATCCACAGTTTTTGGCAACATTCTATGATTTACCATTATCAGTTTGACTTTTAATCGACCTTCCAGAGCTGCTGAAATTAAGATGTTTACTGAGAATGCCTATCAAAGCTCTAAGGTCTCTACAGTCTTATTGAGGAGCAGAAGCAAAGCTGGGCAGCTGAAAATGTGATCAGCCCCCATCCCTGACACCGAACTTGCGGGAGAAATTTGTCTTCCTGCTGTGCTTAACTAACAGTGCACGATGGGTCTTGAGTTGGCTTCTCAAGGCCGGTCCCTCAGTCAGCCCAACCAGTCAGTCCTCTCTCAGTATCCCTACAAATGTTTGTTGTCTGAAGAAAACTACGATTGAACTCCAACTCTCCAAACAAGCTGCGGGTTCCTACTCAGAGGCACATGACCTTGAGCCACAACCAGTTTGAGAACCTGCTGACTTGGGTCCAGACTCTATTTCATAAATTGAAAATTTTGAAAGTGTGGATCAGTCCCTAGTGACCTCAGCTCTGAATTCTGGCCTCTTTTCTGATAGTAGGCCTAACAATACTACTGGTTTGAATAAAGAAACAGCTGATTTTATTAACAACTCCCTTTTAAACCACTTCCTGAAGTTTACAAATAGGAACAGGCCTCAATTATCATCATCACCATACCATAATCCTTGTAAAGAGCAGGGGGGATGGAGACAAGTCAGTCCTCCTAACTCTGCTGCTTATTTGTCTTCTGGGGCTCAGCAGATCCCTAATGCTTTGACTAAGACTCCAGCGAATGAAGTGAACCAATTTTGTAATATTGACCAAAAGCGAACCTCACTTCTAAGTTCTAATGACGGGGGGGGGCAGAGGAACGTTTGCTGCTCAATAATCTTTCCTTATTGCAAACTGTGTTTAAGGGCTTGTTTAAAATTCTGGTTTTATCAACTTTGCAGCAAGCTAAACAGATTACTCTATTGGAAAGCATAAAGTCGGGAGTTTAAGGAAATGCCCAAAAACCCACTATCGTTCTCCTGGAACAGAACCCAGCCCCAGGTTTACCAGAATGTCTGTTATCACATGAAGGGAATCGATGGGACAGAATGTTAATATCTCACAATTTCCTTCCTTGGTATATAAGATAGGAGTAAGATATGGAAGAAACAGGGTATTTGTCCATCATATTTGGCTCAAAGGTGAAATTCCAACTCAAAATTAAAAACAAAATCATCTCTTGTGGGGAGATCATCTAAAAACAAAGCACCTAGTATCACACGGTAAACAGACAGCATATCGAGTAGGAAATGTCGACTTGCACTAATATCGAGTGCAAAATATTGTGATACAGAAATATCGACTGCCAGAATATCGTGGTCAAGAATATCGAGTGTAAGGTAAGAAATATCATTTTCCAAAATATTGAAGTCATTAATATCGTTTGCAAAAATATAGTTGTTAAAAATATCGGTTTTTTAGTTAGTGTTATGTATTTTAGTATGTATTTTAAATGTATGTGCTATATTTTTTTCTCTAAGGATTGCATTTTTTTTTTATGTATGTGTTACATTTTTAGAAGTTATTAATTTTATGTTAATTAAATTTTGCGTTTTATTTCCGTAGCGGGTTATGGGTTTATAGGGGAATAGTGTGTGAAGTAATTTAGCTATAATAAATTGAATATTAATTTTATTTTAATTACATTTTGCGTTTTAGTTTTGTAGCGGGTTGTGGGTTTATAGGGGAATAGGGTGGGAAGTAAATTAATTATAATAATTTGAATATTAATTTGTATTTATTAGTATTTATTTAATTTTGATTTTATAGTGTTAATTAGGGTAATTAATTTATTATTAAGTAATTAATAATTGGTTGTTAATTTTTATTGATTAATTAATTGGTAAATATGTTAATTGTGCTTTGTTTTTTAGGAGCGGGTTGTGGGGTTATAGGGGAATAGGGTGAGAAGTAATTTAATTATAATTAAATTATTCATATTTCTTCATAATTAATATGTATTTATTTAATATTTTATATAGTTAATTGTGGGAAATAAGGGGCACATTACGATGTCGGGCGAAAGCACAACCGCCGTGCTGGCGGATGCAAAAACCACCAGTTACCGCCGGCACGCAGCAGTCCACACGCCCGCCCAATTACGATGCGAAAAGTAGGCCAAACACCGCCGGCAAGCCAGCAACACCGTCCGCCATCAAAGTGCGCCCGTACACGTAGCGGCGCAGCCCAATTGACACACACCGTCCGACGAAACACGTCCCGCCCGGCGTATAAATTACGATGCCGCAAACAAACGGCTCCCACGGCCAAGAGATACCGTACGACAAACCGAGCGGTAACACGGACGCCGAGCACGGACAACGAAGAAGCGGCTCCCCGAGCATGAATCCAGCACTGCAGGCCCTCCCCATGCTCCTGCTGATGCACCACCAAGGACGCAACGTACCGCGGAGACGCAGGTAGGCACACACACAACAAGTGCACGCAAACAGCGCACACAGTGCAAGGGCGGAAAAGCGGACAACCCCCCACCAGCGTGTGTACACTACACATCCACCATTGCATCCAAATATGACACACAGGCCAAATCGTAACATCGCGTAACACATGTGTACACACCACCTGGGACTAGGAACCAACCACCCCGTCACGGCCCCAAAGCGCCGATGACGCCGCCACACATGCGCACAACGCAGAGGCCAACCGCAGCGCCATGCATGCGTCGCACACAGACACAGGGACACAACCAAGCAGCACACACATCAGCCCCACCCCGAACGCACATGACACGTGACAGGCCTGCCACAGACATGTCCCCAACGCCCAATTCACGGACAACACCCAACGCCACACAACCGACGCACACATGTCAGTGAAGTCACGCAACAGCAGGACACACCCCAGTGTAACAAACATGGCGTAGCACACAGCGGCGGCAACACCAACTAGGAGAAGCAGGGCCCCTTCGGGAAGAGGAACGCCAGTACCACACTGAAACACCCATACCACCCTGCACATATGAACAAGACATATAAAACGGAACACCAAAGAGCCCGGGGACCGACAACAGGTGGCCCAAGAATAACATCCACACACAAGGCCCAACGCAGAGCGGAAAGGCAGCCTGCCGCCCACACAAGGGAGAGCAGACAGCACTGAATGACCTTCCATTCCAACTCCGAAACCACAGCCCTACGACAGAAGCCGGTGAATACAGCCATTGTCCAAGAATAGACCAACACAGGCATGCCGAGGAGACCGACCACAGGGCAGATAGCGCATATCACAGAAGCACACAACGGACGGGGAAGAAAAAAAGAAAACACTCCCCCATGTCGGCCACATGCAAGTTAATTGGAAGGAGTCACACATCACTGACCTTGAACTGTCTGAGAAGCATGTGGGATGAGGGCCCGTGTCCTCCGCACAAGCCAACAGAACACAAGTCCTGTCTCCCTACGACTACACAGAGCTCACAGCAACCTTGGAGCGTGCACATTGCAGACTGCACACACAGCCGGAGCACGCCACCACAACGCACCGCTGCGAAATGGCAACCGCAACACACCTACCCAACTACGCCGGACAGCTCAAGCTGAACAAAACCAACCTGTTACATACATTGGGATGCGATCTCCTGTCCCTGCTGAACGTAAGTTACCGACTGACTTACCGCATCACATTGTTCAGCTGCGTCATGCCCGTCTTCTACTGTCGGAGGTGTCCCTACCAGCATCCAGTGGAGATATGCCTCTCCAACCCGGCATGTCTGAAGGCGGACCTGCTACCACTACTCCTCCCTCTGGACGCACACGACAGGGCCTGCTCTGCCTATGGGGGCATGGCGTATGTGGCCAACATCGCACCCGCACTGAAATGGGACCACTGTGCCTCCACACGACGGATCATCGAGAACAGCTACATCGAATGTCACCCAGCATGCCCCATCATGGTCCTCCAAGGGACAACTTACGAACAACACCTTGACAGCCACCATCCGCTACATTGGCTGGCAAACATGTACACCACCAATGACATGGAAGCCCTGCTGGACGGCATCGCATACCTGACAACCTGTAAATTCGTCGGACCACAACGCAGGTTCCCGATTGACCTATGATGTCCAACCCCGCACCCATGCTTAGCTTCCACACGGACTGGCCAGTCACCACCACAACAGCCATACCAAGCGACCGGCAACTGTAACCACACCATCAACGACATCGCCATGACATCGGATATGACCGGGACATGCACACTGTTCCCCATCACATCCAGGAACACCGCATGCATCGTGGGAGGCAGTGGCATGGGGTCTGTGTATCACACCCACATGGACGGAACTGCACGAACAACCAGGACACGACATGGATCCAGCGCCCATGGACACACACACCGCTCAGTGGACATGAATAGGTCGCCTGGAGTCTGTGGGTGCTGCACCCCTCCCACCCCCGCCCCGGGAAACCCATACCAGGACCTTTGCATGGAAGACAAGTGCATCAATCAATCAATCACGGCATTTATAGAGCGCGCTACTCACCCGGGAGGGTCTCAAGGCGCTGGGGGAGGGGGTAAGTTAGTGCTCGAACAGCCAGGTCTTGAGCTGCTTCCTGAAGGAGAGATGGTCCTGGGTTCACCGAAGGTGAGTGGGGAGGGAGTTCCAGGTCTTGGCTGCCAGGTAGGAGAAGGATCTTCCTCCGGCGGTGGTTCTGCGGATGCGTGGTACGGTGGCGAGGGCGTGGCTGGTTGATCGTAGCTGGCGTGTGGGCGTGTAGAAGGTCATGCGGTCGTTGAGGTACTTTGGGCCCAGGTCGTGGAGGGCCTTGTGTGCGTGGGTGAGGAGTCTGAACGTGATTCTCTTGCTGACGGGGAGCCAGTGCAGGTCTTTCAGGTGTCCGGTGATGTGGCTGTGTCGGGGGATGTCCAGGATGAGTCGTGCGGAGGCGTTCTGGATGCGCTGGAGTCTCTTTTGAAGTTTGGCTGTGGTTCCGGCGTAGAGGGTGTTCCCATAGTCCAGTCGGCTGGTGACGAGTGCCTGGGTGACGGTCTTCCTGGTTTCAGTGGGGATCCATCTGAAGATCTTGCGGAGCATGCGCAGGAGTGTTGAAGCATGAAGATGAGACGGCGTTGACTTGTCTGGTCATCGACAGGGAGGAGTCCAGGATGAAGCCCAGGTTGCGTGCGTGGTCCGTTGGCTTGGGCGCGGTGCCCAGGGCCGGGGAGCCACCAGGAGTCGTCCCAGGCGGAGGGGTGATGAGCCCAGGATGAGGACTTCCGTCTTGTCTGAGTTCAGTTTAAGGCGGCTGTTCCTCATCCAGTCGGCGGCGTCTCTCATCCCGTCGTGTAGGTTGGCTCTGGCGGTGGTGGGGTCGTTGGTGAGGGAGAGGATCAGCTGGGTGTCGTCGGCGTAGGAGATGATGTTGAGGTTGTGTCGGCGTGCGATGGCTGCGAGGGGGCTCATGTAGACGTTGAAGAGGGTTGGGCTGAGTGAGGATCCTTGTGGAACGCCGCAGATGACTTCGGTGGCTTCGGATCTGAACGGGGGAGGCGGACTCTCTGGGTTCTTCCGGCGAGGAACGAGATGATCCATTCCAGTGCTTTCTCTCGGATTCCGATGTTGCTGAGGCGCTTCACTAGGGTGCGGTGGCAGACGGTGTCGAACGCCGCGGAGAGGTCCAAGAGGATGAGGGCAGCTGTTTCCCCGTTGTCGGTTAGGGTTCTGATGTCGTCGGTGGCTGCGATAAGGGCGGTCTCGGTGCTGTGGTTGGCCCGAAACCCGGACTGCGAGGGGTCGAGGATCCATTCGTCTCGAGGAAGGCGGCAAGCTGTCTGTTGACGGTCTTCTCGATGACTTTGGCCGGAAACGGAAGGGAGCGAGATGGGACGGTAGTTCTTGAGGTCGGTGGGGTCCGCCGTTGGTTTCTTCAGGAGGGCGGTAAGCTCGGCGTGCTTCCAGCTCTCCGGGAAGGTGGCGGTGTGGAAGGAGGAGTTGATGATGTCCCGGAGATGGGGTGCGATGGTGGCGTCGGCTTTGTTGAAGACGTGGTGTGGGCAGGGGTCGGTTGGTGATCCGGAGTGGATGGAGTTCATCGTGCGGGTGGTGTCTTCGGTGCTGATCGGGGTCCAGTTGCAGAGGGTGGTGGTGGCGGGCGTTGGTTCGGCGGTAGGGTGCGTTGTTTGTGCGTCGAAGCTGTTGTGTATGTCGGTGATCTTGCGGTGGAAGAACGCGGAGAGTGAGTTGCAGAGGTCTTGCGAGGGGGTGATGTTGTTGTTTCCGGCGCTGGGGTTGGAGAACTCTTTGACGATGCTGAAAAGTTCCTTGCTGTCATGGGCGTTGTTGTCCAGTCGTTCTTTGAGTGCCGACTTCTTGGTGGCACGGATCAGCTGGTGGTGTTTGCGGGTGGCGTGCTTGAGGGCGGTCCTGTTGTCTGTGGTCTGTTCGAGTCGCCAGGTTTTCTCGAGAGTGCGGCAGTTCTTCTTGGATTCCTTGAGTTCGTTGGTGAACCAAGGGGTTTTCTTGCTTCCGGGTCTGCATACAACAACAACACGACCCCAGTGACTGTGACATGTCCAGTAACCACCACATTGCAACAACAAGTGGCACGCTGCTGCATGCACGCAAGCCCATGCCCTGATGTCATCTCACATGCACGCGTGCATGAGGAACAACCGCAGCAAACCTGTCACATGGAACTGAGATGGACTGTGCCCATGATGCCAAGCGGTCTGGTAGGCTACATGTATACCGTCTGTGTCAAAGTCCGCAGCTCCGCAGCTATACGTAAATGTACATTAGCACAGCCTTGGCCAAGCAGATGTAACTCTGAAGCCCACATCCCACATGCAACAGCCAATCACATGTAACCCCACACCCTATCCCATTTGCAATCATGCTCAGTATATCCTCAACATGTATTCCGCTGCCAGTAGTGTCCACTATACTGCATCACAGAGGACAGAAGACTCAATATAATGTTTGAAACCAAAACTGTCTCCGCTGACTCATTTCACAAGTACGAATGAGAGAGGATGGGAGTATGTGAAGTACACGGCAGTCGTGACATGACCATGTAGTCCACTGGTATTGGATGTCAACGCAAATGAGTAGCACAACTGTGGAAGACACACATGTGTCGTGTGAAGTCGTATGGACGCAGTGCTCAGGTGGGTGGGTGTGACGGGTAGATGCGCACATGCCAAGTTGGAGCACGCCGTGTTGGGAGGGGTCATGAACAGTACACCACCGCTTCCCTGGGCATTGTGAGAGGACACCTGTCGGGGGAGTGAACACGTGTGTGCACAGCAGCCGGGCACACGTACAAAGCGGTACCAGGCGCACCTCAGCCCACCCTCTGTGGACAAGCTGGATCCTGTTATGCGCCCGCCATGCCCCTTGACAAGGCACACACAGCCCCAGTCAACCAGGTGTAACCCCAACATAGTCAATCCGCACAGGCGATACAGGGCACGGGATGGCAGTGGAGCATGGTGTGTGAGAGGTCTCCTCGCGCTCCTCCTGGTCATATCACGCAGGCAATAGAACCTCAACGTCTAGCATGGCACAAGTCAAATGGAAGTGTAGGGGGGACGCACCACAGCACGAGCAGCACTGACGTCACGGGAGGTGGCTCGCACCATCCCATCCATTGCCCATCATACCAACCACGCCACATGCCATTGCGACTAAGTGCAAGAGCGTGCGCCACCACCCCCGAGCCCTCCCCAGAGAGGCCAAAGAGTGAATGTGTGGGCCATCAGTCACAGACGGACGCGGCATGGCCGCAAGGGCAGCCACAGCCACTGGGTGTCGCAGGTGGCGGATCCGGAAGGCGAAGACTGTGATGCATAGTCCATGCAGGCCGGGTCTCCATTTGGGGCACCACGCAGGTGGACGGCGTCCCGCAACACATCATACCCTGAGACAGCCCACTCGTGCAACTGGACCCACACATACACTCCTTGCCCTCTCTGGTGCGAGCTTGGGACTGCCTGTGCAAGCGCTAGCCTCGCAGGTGAGCATGCATATTGGGGGAGCGAGGGGAGGACATGAGGGCTGGGGCGAAGATGACTGTATCACTGTCAGTGAGTACAAGGGATGACCCAGATGTGGAAAGGAAGAGACGTGTCCCGTGTGTACTGCAACTAGTCGCCAATCCAACTACCCCCATGTCCGGAATGTAAGCCCGCACCTAGGCCCGCCCATCCGCCACATCGAATATACCACCAGCACGACAACCTTCCCATTCGGAACACTGACTGGGGGTGGCGACCAGTGAACAATCATGTGTAGCCTACCCACGCGTACATGTGGGCCCTCCATGATCCATGTCACCTGCGGCAAAGTCATGACATGCGCAATGAGGGAAGTGAGGAGAGCTGTCCGCCCCACGCACAGAAGGTGCATCAGCTCCACAGACCCAGCAGCGAGTCCAGCAGGGGTCACATGTGCAGGGGCAGCTGTGCCTGGTGTGAAGGCACATGCATATAGACAGCACATCGACCAATGTGTAGTCTGCCCACATCTACAGTCCATCATCATGCGGACATAGGAATTGAACACAGGGCAACACATCTTAGTGGGTGCACCCACCGTGACCAACAATGCGCAATCATCGACGTACCCGCCCTGTGCATGGCCCCCCACCCAACGGAGGCACATCCAGTGCCACCATCCCACACACAAGCCTTCCACGGAACATGCTGTGTCCAATGCTCAGTACAGACTCAGTGCCCATCTGGTGGATCCTGAACAGGAGACACATGCACACACATGCCAGCTCCCACTATGTACGTCTGCCACCTGGCACGTGCAATGTAACCTCTCACCTGTGATGTGTGACTGCAAGCACACAGCCGTCTTGGCATGGGGCTGTCAATGTGGACACCTGTCAATGTTTCGGGAGGTGTGATCCGTACAGTGCTGTACATAGGGTGCAGTGCTGACACCTACTACTGTCTCATATCCCCTCGTGCCACAGGTCCCACTTGTTTTGGCCGCTCAGCCTGTGCCCACATCGTCATCGTCGTGTGCCATACTCATCCAGCCTCGGAAGCAGTTCCATGCTCAGCAGACATTCATGTTGCCGTGGCGTTGCCGCTTGACGAATATGCAGTCAGTCGCCATCAGCACGCCCTGCAAGTCATTGGGGCCTAGATCCCCATGTGCATGCACATGGCAGTGGTCTGTATCACTAGCCATTGCCATTGTTGGGAGACCTGTGTAAGTGTATTGTGGCCGTGCCGTCCCAGCTTGACAGCTGGGCTGTGGCTCATGTGCTTGCTCAGTCATGTCAGTGATGTGTATGCGAAATTGCTATGTGTCGTGTTGCTTTGACATGTGTCCACTGCCATTTTCCCTAGGCAGAGACCGAACATTGACCGCCCATACCAATTGCTGGCGGACATGGACGATACAGAGGTCATTAGGAAGTTTCGGCTGGACAGGCCAACCCTGCATCGACTGTGTGCCATGTTAGAACCCCATCTCCGTCCCCGCAGGGTGTATCCAACAGCTGTCACCCCCACGGCTAAGGTGATGGCCACCATGCATTTCTTCGGCACTGGGTCATTCCAGCACACAGTGGGCAGTGGAGGAGGGATGTCCCAGCCCATGTTCAGCAAGGTGCTGAGGGATGTACTGGCAGCCATGATGCTGTGCCGAAACAGGTACATCCGCTTCCCCAGGGCTCGTGAATTGGCGGCAGTGAAGGGTGCATTCTATGCCCTTGGCAGAATCCCACACGTCGTTGGAGCCATTGACTGCACACATGTTGGCCTTGTTCCACCACAGGCCACTGAGCACCTGTACCGCAACAGGAAGCACACGCACTCCCTGAATGTGCAAGTGGTGTGCCTTGCGGACATGGTGATCACCCACGTGTGTGCAAAGTTCCCAGGCTCGGCCCATGACGCACACATAATGCGCAACAGCATCTTGCCACGACTGATGTCCAATCTGCAACAGGATCGTGGCTGTATTGTCGGTGAGTATGTGGAGTGGTGTAGCGTGCTGGTTGTGCGATGCTGTCCCCTGTCCAGTTGGAATAGCAACGGTTCTCTGTGTCCCTCACACCCAGGTGACTCTGCGTACCCGAATGGGGCATGGCTGCTCAGTCCATTGAGGAATCCTCGCACCCCAGCAGACGATCGCTACAATGAGGCACATGGGAGGACCAGACGTGTGGTCGAGCGTACCTTTGGCCTCCTCAAGTCCAGGTTCAGGTGCCTGGACCGCACCGGGAGTGCGCTGGCGTACTCCCCACAGAAGGTGTGCCAGATAGTGGTGGCGTGCTGCATGCTGCACAATCTGGCCATTCGGAAGCAGATCCCCCTCATCGTGGATGACGGAGATCAACCAGGGCCCCAGCCCGCAGACCAGGACAGCTCGAGTGAGGAGGACAGCGGAGAGGAGGAAGCTGGGAATGTGCGGCAGCAGCTCATCGCCCGCTAGTTCACTTGACGGTGAGTGTCCATGTACGACGGCTGATGTGGCTGTATCTGTGCAGGTGTGTGTGTGCTGTGTCAGGGTGGCCGTTTGTTCACTGCGTGCTGTGTGTCAACGCTCCATGGCCAGGGTAGTATGCCACTGTTGGTGGCTGTGGCATTGTGCCCTATTGCTCTGTGCGATGTGTGTACATTGCTTGTAGTTGTTGACATGTACTGTGTGATGGGTGTGTGACACACTCATTGAATGTGCTCCTGTTCTGTCTCCCACCCCTAGGTCCCTACAGGCCCTCCGGTTCCATTGCCATGCCACGCATCAGGTGCCTTTCCGCCCAAGGTGGCCGTTGTATTCCGTACAAATAAAACACAGTGCACAAACAGCAGTTTGTGTAAGAGGTGCATTTATTTCAAACTGTGACATGTGATTGTGTGTAAGGTGATGACAAAAGTGGTGCGTGCAGTGACAATGAGCTGTCGATCATGGCTGCGTGATGCTCAGGGTGTACCCACTGGTTCTATGTCCATAGTCCAACACACACATGCCATCCAGATGGCTGTGTGGAGTGGGATCGTAGTCCAAGTCAATGCAGTGGGTGGTCAAGGAAGGCTGGCTGGCTGCCTCACTTGCGTCTGGAGCGTGCGAAGTCCTCCCGGGAGATCTGTTTCCACTTCGGACGGCCCCTTCCAGGTTTGCGAGGGGGTGCCTGCTTGCGACATGCTGGTGGTTGAGGTGTGCTCACTGGCTGTGGACGCAGGGGAACTGGACACTGCTGCTCGACCCTGCGCCCCGGCAGGTGGTGGCGGAGGGGAGCTGCTGTCCCTGGCTGTGACCTCACCGCCACCACCAGCTGGCCCATGAGGTCCACGAGTTGGCCCATACGGGCGTCCATGGACCTCAGCACCCCCAGCACCTCACGCGTGTCTGTAGCTGACCTGGCCCATTGTCCTTGGGCCTCTTCATAGGCCCCAAGGACTCTGGCCATTTGAGGCAGGGCATGGCTCCCAGGGGAGGCTGGCGTTTGCCTGACCCTGCTCCTCCTACCAGTCCTGCTGCCACCGGCCTGCCCACTAGCCACATTGCTCACCACGGTCCTCGCTGTGGCTCCCAGGGTGGATCCAGTCGGCCGGGCCACCACCTGCGCTGGGGCTGGTGCCAGCGAAGACGTGGTGGTGGTGGCGGCGGTGGTGGTCGGTGTGGCGATGGTGGCGGTTGCGGCAGTGGTAGTGGCCGCAATGACCGTGGGTGTGGCCGCAATGACCGTGGGTGTGGCCGCAATGACCGTGGGTGTGGCCGCAACGACAGTGGCAGCAGGGGGCTGGGAATGTTCAGCAGCCCTGGATGATGGGTTGGTGGGTAGGAGGAGTCCTGGGGAGCGGCTGGGCCCTGCCACACCAGATGGGCCTGCTTGGTGGTCCGTGTCCGAAGAGGAGGACAGATCCTCCACATCCGTGTGTCCTCGTTGGGGGCTTGTAGGCTGGCTGTGCTGGCTGCTGGCTCCATCCCCAGCATCCAGCAGTTCGTTACCTGTGGAGAGAATGAGATTTGTTATTGTGTTGCACCTTGCGAAGTATGTATTTGTCGTCTGACATTAACAGTTCGTGCAATCTCGTACATGGGTTTCCCGGAGGCGTGTGTGTGGCTGTACCATTTGTAGTTGTGTGTGCTTAGCAATGGGACTGTGTGCTGTGCACATGTGGCATGGGACGGATTGGCCATGCCGATGGGTGTGTTGCTGTGCCCCTACTTATTGTGACTCTGGTGTATGCGGGCTCCTGGCCCATCCTGGGTCTGGTTTGTACTTTGCTTTTGGGGTTCAAATGGAACGCTTAGGAACGCATATGGCAACATGGGGGCCATGCCCCAGATTCGCATTTGGGATGGAATATGCTTTTGGGGTTCAAATGGAACGCTTAGGAACGCATATGGCAACATGGGGGCCATGCCCCAGATTCACATTTGGGAGGGAATATGCTTTTGGGGTTCAAATGGAACGCTTAGGAACGCATATGGCAACATGGGGGCCATGCCCCAGATTCACATTTGGGATGGAATATGCTTTTGGGGTTCAAATGGAACGCTTAGGAACGCATATGGCAACATGGGGGCCATGCCCCAGATTCGCATTTGGGAGGGAATATGCTTTTGGGGTTCAAATGGAATGCTTAGGAACGCATATGGCAACATGGGGGCCATGCCCCAGATTCGCATTTGGGATGGAATATGCTTTTGGGGTTCAAATGGAACGCTTAGGAACGCATATGGCAACATGGGGGCCATGCCCCAGATTCACATTTGGGAGGGAATATGCTTTTGGGGTTCAAATGGAACGCTTAGGAACGCATATGGCAACATGGGGGCCATGCCCCAGATTCGCATTTGGGAGGGAATATGCTTTTGGGGTTCAAATGGAGCGCTTAGGAACGCATATGGCAACATGGGGGCCATGCCCCAGATTCGCATTTGGGAGGGAATATGCTTTTGGGGTACATGCTGTGAGCCATGGGTGCCGAACGTGACATGTGTTGTGGCAGCATGACAGTGCATGGTCTGAGGTGTGTGCATGCCTGACATGGCCTGCATATTTGCTGTCTGTTGTGATTACTGGACATGGCATTGGACGCATCGTTATGAGTGAGTGTTGGTTGTGTGCCAGCCAACGTATTGCAGTTGTCCCATCTCCTTGGTGTGCGTGCTGCCCTGTGCCATGTGCATCACTGCAGTGCTCGTGGGGGGTGTGGCCCATGTTGTGTGTTGTTGCTCACAGTGTGGCGTGCGCTTCATTGACTTCTGGCACATGGTTGGTCATGGGCATGTATCTTAGCGTGACTGCTGTATGTGTGGCAGCTGTGCGGATGACATGCCTTTCATGAGACTGGGGCTGACGGATGGGATGGATGGTATGTTGTATGTGCATGGTGTGTCTGTGTGTTTGATGGGTTCAGTGGTGTTCGTGTGCATTTATGTTGTTCCGCTCTGTTGCGTCTAGTGTTGTTTGTCTTACATAGGCGTAGTTGTGGGGTGTGTGGTTGACAGGCAGTAGGGGCTACATGGACAGGACTTCAATGGTGTTTCGGTTGTGTGTGATGAGTTGCACAGTGGCTGCCGTGTGGTACTATATTCAGTGTGGCTTGTGCATGCAGACGTGGCTCCTTGGGTGTTGCTGTGTCTGTGATGGGTCATGTGAGGTGTGAGTCTGTGGTTCATGTCCGTGTGCACATTGTTCACTTGTTCGTGACGGTGGGCGGTGCTGCGTGTTCGTCTGCTACGTGACATGTCCCATGTGTTGGTCGTGTTACGGTCCTCATGCCTCCAGTAATCCAGCCCTGTCCAGTTTCCCACCTGCAGGTTGTTCGGGCGTGCACTGTACTGGATGCCACATGGTTCTAAGCGGGGGTGCTCCATGTTGCAGGTCTGTGGGGGTGGGGGGTGTTGTGGGTCGTGGTGGTGGCTGGACACCCACTGACACCGATTGTTGTGGATCGTGATGTCTACCTTTCGGCTGTCGGTGTGCACTGCGGTGGCTGACACGTGGCTGTGGGGGGTGGGGGATGCTCCTCCTTGCTGTGCTATGGGACTAGGGGCCTGGTGTGTGTTGTACTTGGGCTGTCCACCCTCCCACCCACTGCACTTTGTGTTCCTGCCACTTACCTGTTACTTGTCGGTTAGTGCATCTATGGCGGACACATGGGTGTGGTGGGTGCTCGTTGTGGCGCTTCTGGCATACTTGGGGACCTGTTGGTGGTTACGTGGCTGGCTGAGTGTACACATGTCCCCACGCATCTTACAGTTGTTCTGTTTGGGCTGTGTGTGGTGGTGTCTGTTGCATGTGTGTGTGATGTGTTGTGTATTGTGTGCTGGACATGGGGGTGTTTGTCCCTGGGAGCTGTGGCATGGTGGTAGTGCATGTGAGTACATAGCGGTGTGCTGGTATACATTAGTTTGTACTTGCCAGCCTCCACTCCCCCTGCTAATCCGGCGAGGATCTCGGGATGTATGATGACTCGCACCTTCTCCTCCCACGCTTTGAAGGTCTTGAAGAGCGCGGGATTCCCTCCGCCAGTGACGGCTGCCAGCTCTCTGTTCTTGGTCTCCTTCTTCTTGACCAGGCTCTTGACGTCATTCCACCGTTTGTTAATTTCTACTCTGTTCCTGGGCAGGGTCCCGACTGCATTGACCTGGTCTACGATCCGGTTCCACATTCTGTTTCTGGTGGCTAGTGGTGTGTGCTGGACCATGTTCCCATAGATTTGTGGGTGCACCTTGATGATCTCGTCGACCATGACCGTCAGCTCAATGGGCGTGAACTTGGGCATTCTTTGTGGTGCCATGGTATTTGTGGTGCTGGTGCGGTGTGTGTTGTGTAATGTGCAGGGGTTTGTGGTGGTGGTGGTGGTGGTGGTGGTGGTGATGTGTGCGTTTCTGTGGTGTGCTGCTGTCCTTGCTGTGTCACTGTGTCCTCTCCTCTCCTCTCTGGTTTGCAATGTTGCAAGGGGTTGTGGTCTGTGGGAGTGCTGCTTTTGTACTTACCTATGTGGGTGTGTCCTCATGGTCTGTTGTTTTCAGGGGTGTTGTGTCTGGGGTTCTGGCCTTTGTAGTTTTTGTTTGTCCAGGGGGGGTGTTTTCGGGATGTGTACTGTGCTTGTGTATTTGTGCATGCCTTGCTGTGTGGACTTGTTGGCCATGTTGTGTGCGATTGGTTTTGTGAGCGGATGGTTTCTGTGCAGGGACGTGGGCGCCATGGCTTCTGCCGTGTCGATTCTCATCGGCGTTGTTTGCGCTGGCGGGCGGTATATTTGTAGTTTTCCGCGCTCATGGCGGTGCGATCGTAATCTCACGTGCGGTGTGTCGGCCGTGAGGGCGGGCGGTTTTGTGTTGTCGGGCGTGTTTCCGTCCGTGGCGGGCGGTTTGACTCCGACTCGGACGATGGCGGGCGGTATTTTGTGTGATTTTCCGCCGATGGCGGTTTTCGGTTTGTGTAATCGTAATGGCGTGGTCGGTGTTCAGACGGTGTGTGCGGGCGGATTTTTGCCGCTTTCATGCCTGGCGGATTTTTTTACGCCGGGTATCGTAATGGGCCCCTAAGTTATTAATAATTATTTATTAATGTGTTATTAATTATAATTAATTCATTGGTAATTGTGTTAATTGTGTGGTTTTTTTTAGGAGTGGGTTGTGGGTTGATAGGGGAGTAGGGTGGGAAGTAATTTAATTTAAATAAATGTAATAATATTTTTTATATACTATTTATTAATTATTATTTTATAGTGTTAATTGTGTGAATAATTTTATTAATTATTATTTATATTTTGATTTTTAATTGTTAATTAATTATGTTAATTGTATAATTTTTTTACTACATTGTTGGTGGCATTTATAGGGTAATATGGTGGGAGGTAATTTATTTTGAATTAATACATTCTTTGCTAATTGTTGATAATTATTTATTTACATTTTAATTTTGTCATTTGTGTAATCATTTTGATGTGTGAGTTGTGGTGTTTATAGTGGCAAATGGTGGGAAGTAAAGTATTTACAATTTATTACTCATTTGTTGTTTATTGATATGAATTTATTAATGTAAAATTAGTTATGGAAATTGTGTAAATATTTTTGGGTGTGTGTTATTGTGTTTATTGGGGTAGATGGTGGAAAGTAATTTAGTTTACATTAATTAATCATTTATTGATCATTAATATTTATTTATTAATTGTTAAATATTTTTGGTAAATGTTTATTTTGTTTTTGTTTGGGGATTTATGTTGTATAGCTGTAATGCCTGGTTACTACAATAATGTTGACCTTTTTAAATATGTTTTTTAATTATGAATAATTTTTAAAATGATCATTAATTGTGTTAATTATGGAGGTACACTTTTTAATTTAATTTAGATATGTGTTGTAAATTGTGTGGTGTTATAGGGTAGGAAAAAATATTACATTTATGTCATAATTATTTTTTAGATTACAATTAATTTCTACATTATTATATGTTTCTATGTTTTTAAAAATATATATTAGATATGTTTTGTTTTTAGGTGTTTTATTATATGTTGTATAGTAGTTGATATTTTGTTTGTTTTTAAATTGGATTTTTTTTAACTGTGAATAGTAATTTGTACCCCTTTGTATACAACACTTTCCCTGCCGTTGCACTAGCTGGAGTGGGAATAGTAATTTTTACCCCTACGCTATCCAACACTTTCCCTACTGTTGCGCTCGCTGGAGTGGGAATAGTAATTTTTACCCCTACGCTATCCAACACTTTCCCTACTGTTGCACTCGCTGGAGTGGAAATAGTGATTTTTACCTCTACGCTATCCAACATTTTCCCTACTGTTGCACTCGCTGGAGTGGGAATAGTAATTTTATCCCCTCCGCTATCCAACAGTTTCCCTACTGTTGCACTCATTGGAGTGGGAATAGTAATTTTTACCCCTACGCTATCCAACACTTTCCCTACTGTTGCACTTTCTGCAGTGGGAATAGTAAATTATTCCCCTCCGCTATCCAACACTTTCCCTACTGTTGCACTCGCTGGAGTGGGAATAGTAATTTTTACCCCTACGCTATCCAACACTTTCCCTACTGTTGCACTTGCTGCAGTGGGAATAGTAAATTATTCCCCTCCGCTATCCAACACTTTCCCTACTGTTGCACTTGCTGGAGTGGGAATAGTAATTTTTATGCCTACGCTATCCAACACTTTCCCTACTGATGCACTTGTTGGAGTGGGAATAGTAAATTATTCCCCTCTGCTATCCAACACTTTCCCTACTGTTGCACTCGCTGGAGTGGGAATAGTAATTTTTTCTCCTCTACTATCCAACACTTTTCCTACTTTGCAGTCAATGTAATGTAAAGTGTAGGTTTAAAAATATTACATATTTTAATATTTTAATTTATAATATAATTATTATTA
Source organism: Calotriton arnoldi (assembly GCA_963921515.1). Lineage (NCBI taxonomy): Eukaryota > Metazoa > Chordata > Amphibia > Caudata > Salamandridae > Calotriton > Calotriton arnoldi. The sequence continues at coordinate 215,375 of CAWUFW010015231.1, read as the reverse complement.
TTTTTTATGTTACAGGTGTATGTATATATGTATATTTATTTATCAATTTTAATATATTTCTAACATTTTATAATTAATTAAAATGATCATTTATTAATTATTTTTAAGTAAATATATATATATTACATTTTAAATATGTATGTATAATTTATTTTTACATTATATTTATTACTTATAAATGTTAAAATATACAAAGAAATCTAACTATTTTTTTAAGTTAAATGTACTATTTAATTTATTTTACATTATTTTTATACATATAAAAAAACTATATTTTCTACAACAATATTTTTTTCCAATATTTTTGTACTTACCATTATGAAGATAGGAGGTCGATATTTTTGACAACGATATTTTTGTCACGATATTTCTGTAGGTCGATATTGCTGTTGTCGATATTCTGTCAGTGATCCGTATCACACAATCTAATTATTTCTCTGCCAAACCAAATCTTAAAGCCCTTACCTAAGTCTAGCATCAATTCTGACTCAAAACATTTTTGAGTCGAAAAAAGGTGGCCTCAGGAATTTTAAAACCAACTTCTTGGAGCTCAGGCCCAAAAGTATGTATATCGATATTTGGTAATGAAAAGTTCTGTCCTAAAAGCTCCCTCCACCAGTGGAGCATCAAGTTAAGTAAGGATGGCCTTAGGATAAATCTCTCTCCAATCGAGAAATATACGAGGATTGCTGTTGTTCTCTATTTTAAGCACTTAAAAATGAGGAAAAGAAAATTAAAGATTTGCCCTCTAATTTGTTCAGGTCTTCTAGAAGCGTTTATGGTATTCCAGAGTCTGAATGTGCTTTCTTCAACAGGTTTACTACTAGTGGGATTTGCCATGCATGATCAGTCCAATTCCAAACCAAACTTATCCTGCATGTTATTCAGGAAACTGTGCTGGAGCTCCGTGCCTATGGTACTGAAATTTTGGAGGACTGGCCGCAGACAGAGGTATTAGGGCCCAGCCTATACTTTGTTCCTGTCTAACTAAACATGGAGGGCTACCTGTTACCTAAGTGAAAATTCCTTCTCTTCCATTTTCTTGCCCAAAATTCAAAAGGAAAGGAATCTTGGTACCCTCAACCACTTGGGCATGCTGCTTACAATTTCATTCTCTAATGACTTGTACAGCAACAACTCCTATCAATCACCGTTCTTTTCTGTACCGTTAAATAGCCCCGTAAGGAACTAGGGAGACTCCTGTTTATGTATCTTACATGGAATGTTCATGGATATAATAACTTTTTTAATTGACTTTAATTCCAACCTGTAGGACCTATACTAGATGATATTCATTATCCAGGAAACTAGGCTGCAGAAGAGCCCTCATCTAAGTTGAGTTTAAAATGCCTACCCAAATTTCTATGGCTTTGGGGGTCCAGCTATACTTTGGCATCTGTTATTAACTGTAAAAATGTGGAGATTGTAGATACCACTTGTAATTGGCTGTTGGTCTGTTACATTGAGATATTAGCCTCCTCAGGCATTCTAGGTCATTGGCAAGTATCAAATGCTACAGCTTTCAAGGAAATTTTAAGTAAGCTTGATAGCAATTTGTTGATGTTCCATGAATATGTTTGACTGCTTTCTATTATTCTGGTGGGAACCTTGAATTATAAAAATGTATTTGCATTGTTTCGATGAATTTCAGGATGAATTCATGACTTTGCACGCATTTCCGCAGTAGCTCCTGGATAGGGTAAACCTATGAGTAGAGAACGGCAGCTGCTGTCTTTGTCAGCACAACATAGAATATTAAATTTAAATGGCTAATTTGCAGGCAACAGGCTGGCTAAGGCAACTTTTAGAAATAGTGGGGTTGTGACCATTAATGATATTTTTTAACCCACTGAGCAATTTTATACAGTTGCTGAATGTAGGTTGATTGATCTCTTTTCTAGTGACCATTGGCAATGTAGTGTCTTCAACTGATTTAAGTTTCAGTTCTAATCATAAATTGCGGATCACGGTCTCTAATGACAACCTGCAAGAACGCGAGATCCAGTTCATATAAGTGCTGGCAACATTCACAATTTAGAATGGTACAATGCATTTTTAAAAAGAAGTACTTTTTCTGCTAAAGGCTAATTTTAGACCCGGCCATTTAAAAAAATCAGGCAGAGAAAGGTTTTCTTTAGGCTGGTTTGATCAAAAATGTCTCCTTAGGAGGAAACATCTTAATAAGGTCCACACACAGGGGCCGATTCCGATCTCGGCTGGTAGGGCATCCGAATCGGAGCCCTGTTTCCCGACCGATTCGTACGTGCGTCCGGCCGAGCGAGTACGATGCGAGCGTACGCGAAATCGCCGACCGACTTGTTCGCGGGTCCGACGCGCTCCGACCGACTTGCACGGACACGACTCGCACCGCGCAATGGAGACGTTCCCCGGCCGGGTAAGTACGATGCGCTCCGCGAGCAGTCCGACCGACTCGCGCCATCCGGCTCGAAGGAGCAGTCGGAGCCGCACTTCGGGGGTCCGTGTCGGACCCCCCTGTATGCCTAGCCACGAGAGTCGCACACAGAGGGGACCCATGGGTCCCCCCTACCTGTGCATGTACGCCGCGAGTTGCTTCGAGGCGTACCCGCTGTAGGGGGCACCCTTGTTCGCCTCGCACCCATTGAGACAATGCGAGCCCGCATACGCGTTGTACGTCCGGCTCCCATTGACTTCAATGGGAGTCCGACCGACTCGAGTCCGAGTGCATGCGTGCGCATCGTACTCGGTCGGTCGGACTGCCAGGGTCCGATTCGGTCGGAAATCTCTCCGGGTCCGGCTCGGTCGGAGTGATTTGCGGACCGAATTGGAATCGGCCCCAAAGTCTATAAAAAAGAATAGTGACAAAATCAATCATGAGCTTATTATTCAAAAAGAGGTATTGAATCCTCCTACTGGTGAAAGAACATAGATTTTATGACTGCCATTGGGACTTAATGAATCAAGCTATTTTCCAGGGCAGCATGTTAACTCAGAAATAACAGTCGCTCTGAGTAGTCTTGAGGCCCAGTTTTGTGAATCACAATGAGTAGATTATATTGCAGTTATATAGATGGTATATAGATGTTCATCCGGCTTAGCAGAAACTACATCTGAACTGAAACAGGCAGGTCCCTCCTTACATACAAGCACCTAGGTAGTGGCATTTCTTTGCTGATTTAATTGGCAGAATGAAACTTTCCCATGCTGGCTGCCCAGACTCTTTTTTCTCTGGCCACATTATTCAAGGCTAACCCCTTAGGGTGGGCCAATATTCTTAGCCACTTCTTAAAATTGTTGACAACTAGGTGATTCATGACTTACTCGTGGTGCCACAATAAAACCAATTCACAAGGCAATAGATTTGAACCGTCACCTATTGCTTTATTTCCATACTAGACACAACTTTAGAGATCTATATTAAAACCCTTCGTTTACATCTTGAAAACTGGGCTTTCAGAGAAGGTATTGTTCTAAGAGAGCAGGGCTGGTTTAGGGACATTTATTCCACGGAAAACTACTGCCTGGCCCTTTGGAGGGTGGCGAGTCCATCAGTAAGCACAGTTGGTAAATTAAGCATGTACTTTTCCAGTTTTCAAGCCACTTTTCTCTGGTCAACCGTGCAATATTATAGAGTCTTAAAATACCTCTTGAACTTCTTATTTGATCTAATAAGCATACACAAAACTGGGTGCAAGTGAACTTAAATGGAAACTGTATTCTGTCTGATAACATACCTGTTAGAAAATGGCCCTCTCTGAAAGGTCACCCCATACTTTTTGCTTTCCTCCTCCTCTTTTTCTAACCTTGTTTCTGTTGGCTTTAGGACCGTGGACACTTTAGCACTGACAACCAGTGATAAAGTGCATGTGCTCACTCCCTAAAACATGGTAACTTTGGCTCATACCCAATTGGCATATTTAATTTACTTATACATCCCTAGTAGAGTGCACTGCATGTGCCCAAGGCCTGTAAATTAAAAACTACTAGCGGGCCTGAAACACTGCTTGTGCCACACACCTAAGCAGCCCTCTAACCATGTGTCACGCCTTCCACTTCAGGGTCTGTGTGTGCAGTTTACTCCCACTTCGACTCTGCATTTAAACCTACTTGCCAAGCCTTAAACGCCCCTTATATTACACATAAGTCATCTCTAAGGTAGGCCCTAGGTAGGCCTAAGGGCAGGATGCTGTGTAACTGAAAGGTAGGAAATGTATTTTTATGTGTTACATGTTCTGGTAGTGACAAACAGCTACATTCATTTTTCACTACTGTGAATTCTACTCCTCTCATAGGCTAACATTGGTAATTCCTGGAAATACCTTTAAACTTGAATTCCTGATTAGAAAAGAGTAGCTGCATCATGTTTCATATCTTTGGAATGGGAATGATAAATCCTCTTTACTGGTAAAGTCAGATTTAACATTACTTTTTTAGAAATGCCACTTTGGAAAGTGGACTTTTCTCTGCTTTCACTGCTCTGTGTGCCTTGCAGCCGGTCTCCAATACACATCTGGGCTGGGTGACAGTTACACTTTGTGCATTCCCTCCAGACAGCCACAAACACAGGAAGACTAGTTGTGGCTGAGTACCCATCTACATACATTTGCATTCTGATGGCCCTTTCCAGGCAGGAATTGAGGAAGGGGCTCATACTCTTCAAAGGGTAGTGTCCTGACCTCACACAAAGGATTGCTTACTTCCCACAGATAGCCTGGCAGACATGACTGGGTTGAAAGGGAACTGGTAAGCTTCAAAGTCATTCTCTGAAGTCTTTCACACTTCAAGTACATATTTGGGTATAAGTACTGGGCCTCTGACCCCAACAAATCAGACACTTCTGGATGTACACCTGACCCTCTGTCAGAAAAACTGCTGTGCTGCTCAAAGTACTCAAATGGACTGCTGATCTGGAAGGCCTGCTTTCCTGTTTGAAGGAGAATTGGACTCTGGCTTCTTCCAAGTGATCTCAAGGGCTTGTTGTCTTACCTCCTGTTGCTTGAGACTAATTGATATCAAAGTCTCTGCCCTTGCTTCTGTGCCTGGCTCACAGGAAGTGGCCCAGATACTTGCAACATGGATTTTGATGCATCTCCTGTCTGCATGCAGCAGAACCGGCACATCAGCCCGGTTGCAGGAGTAAAATCGGTGCATTGCTTTGGAAACAGAACTTTGCCTCCAGAGATCGATGCATCGAACAGCGTATCGTGCCACCCCAGCTTGGTGATATTGTTGCATCCACTCGCTTGCGTGGCAGAAACCGGCGCATCACTCGACGCCTCTCACCTCTGGCACCTGTCTTTTGAACTGATGCATCGGCCTCACTGCTTGGAGAAGATCGATGCATCTCGCCACTTGCGGCTGGTGCTCCATTTGGATTTTTATTGTTCTGGTCTTATTTTACTCGGATAAATATTCTCAAATTTTCTAAACTGTTGTGGAGTCTTTTTGTGGGTTTGCCACTGTGTTACTGTATGAGTTGTTGCACAAATACTTTAAACATTGCCTTTTAAGTTAAGCCTGCCTGCTCTGTGCCAAGCTACCAGAGGGAGAGCACAGGATAATTTAGTTTTTGTTGTTACTTACCCTGACTAGGACTGTGGTCCCTACTTGGACAAGGTGCATACTTCTGCAAACTAGAGACCCAATTTCTAACAATACCCATCACAAATGGGCTTAGACAGGGATGTGTCTTAGCTCCCCTACTTTTTGATTTATTTATTTCTGGTCTCCCTACTAACCTTGTTTTGTCTAAATCTTTTTCTCCTAAAATCCGAGGTTATTATGCTCCGTGTCTTATGTATGCTGAGGTTCTTTTCCTCGTGAACTATACTTAGCAAAAAATCAATGTCGATCATGCATACTGGGAAAATAATGAATTCACAATCAATAAAGACAAAACAAAAACCTTTATCTTCTCAGGAAGACCAAAGACCAAATACATAGGAATTCACTTCTCAGAAAATCTGAGATTGGACACATATATGAACTTCCTTAAAACCTCTTTAATGAGTACCACAAATGCTCTAATAAGATTTGATGCCCAATATCATGGGTTATCGGTTTGCCCTTTTAAAAAAGCGATCCAAGGCAAGCTCATCCTGCAAGACCTATATGGGACAGAGTTGCTATGCCATGACAAATGAGTTAGCTGGGATAGTATGGAAAGTACGTGTCTTAAGAAGCTTCTTTTTATACCTTTGAATGTAATGATTTAAGCTTTATGCATTGAACAAGGTTTGATCACGTGGGACTTCTTAGCTAAAACCCGTGCCCTGAGGTTCTTATTTTCCTTGAAAAAAATTATAAACATTCAGTTTCAATTGTGAGGAACACTCAGGGCCTCATTCACAAAGTCATGGCGGATGCCCCACAGTCATGGGGGAGTCTCCGCACTCGGGCAGAATCTCCATAATGAGAATTCTCATTGCGGAGATTCTGATTTGGGTGCGTAGACTCCACCATGACTGCTGGGCCATTGCCATAAGTGTGGTGGTCCTTTGTGAATCAGGCCCTGAGTCTCACTCAGACTGCATTTCATGCCAAGTTGTTAAGCTTGCTTCTAATTCTGAGCTTGGTCTGGATATTTCTTAATCTTGACAAGCAAACGAAAATGGGGAAGGTAAAAGCTTTGCTTAGTAAATCAGCAAAGGATGATCAACTTATCGTTAGATTGGGGCTATCTGATGACTAAAAAGTCTGTTACCCATTCAATTGAAAATGTATGAGAAGAAGGCAGATCTCCTTACCTTACTAAAGTTCTGGATGAGAGAATGAGAAACCAAATTTTGCAGAGTTGCATAGACATAGACCCTATCTGGAGAATGACGTTTTTAATAGAGTCTGTTATGAGAGGAGCGCGCGCGGCGCCAAACAAGATGGCCGCCTAGCTCCAGAGCTCCGCGTCGCGGCGGAAATGTCGCGGTAAGTTTCGCGGCAAAAAATCATTTTTAGACATTGAAGCAGAGAGTTTCTGGCATCGGAACCGTTCCTGAACAGCCTCATATGCCTGATATGGGTGTCCTCTCTGGTTTTTGAGGTAAAACCTCTCTTTATTGCTCTGCCTCCTCGGCCGCCATTTTGGATTCCCTGTGAGGATTTCCTCGCATTTTACTTCAGTTGCCATGCTGCTTTCCTGACTTATGGGTGATACTTATTAATTTCTCTATCAATTTTTACCTGACCAGACCTATTTTGGTTTTTGTTAACAATAGTGCTGTACTTTTAAACTGTTTGCGCATACACCTGTGGAGCCTACCTCACATACTGTGAGACATTTCACTTCCTCACTGGTGTTTTCCTTCTACTGCACGTAGTTTTTTCCTTCCCTGCTCTATGGGCAGGAGCAAGAAACTATTACTTACACAGAAGAGATCCACTAATCAGTCTCCAGTGTCAGTATCTTCTCCCTCTGCTCCTGTAATTAGGAATACTACTACTATGGCGCAATCCAGCTCTTCAAAGTCAACACCTTCGTCACCAGCGACAATTAAACCGCAAGTCTCATCTTCCGCTAACAAACGCCTCAAACAGGACCCTCCTTCTCCACCAAAGCCTGCTTCCCCGATTTCTCTTGACACTATCTTTGAGGAAATCCGCGCTTTGCGCCCCTTTATCGAGGAGACTAATTCACGCCTACAGACTATGGACACCAAGTGGGCTTCTATGGACTCTCGCATTTCCACAGTGGAACAGCAGGTTGATGAACTTCAAAGTGTCTCTACAAAACTAATTGTCCTTGAGAAGGAGGTCCTTTGGTTGAAGAAATCAGCGGAGGACTTGGAAAACAGAAATAGGTGCAACAACTTGCGCTTATACGGTCTTCCGGAGAATTTAGAAGGTGATGATCCAGTTCCCTTCTTTAACAACTTTCTCATAAAACTTCTGGACCTCCCTGCTTCTACAAATCTGAATATACAGAGAGCACACAGGCTTGGCCCTCGTTTGTCCTCTTCAGCTGCTCCCTCCAAGCCACGAGGTGTGATTTTTCTGTTTTTGAGGTTCACGGACTTGCTACTGGTTTTAAATGCAGCTAAGCACAAAAAACAACTTGTCTGGTCAGGTACTAAGTTATCTTTATCTCAGGATGTTTCCTCTGCAACGGCTAAACGGCGAAAAGAGTTTTTGGATCTTCGACCCCCTCTGCGCACGCTTGGAGCTCGATATGGACTTTTTCACCCATGTCTGTTCAAGGTTACCTACCAGAATAAAACTTCGACCTTTGACGAACCGGCAGAGCTGAAGAATTTCATCCAGTCACTTTCCACATCGTCAATGGATGTTTCTGGCCCTCTCTCTTCTTCGTCCTCTATACCTTGACTTTTTTCTCTACTGTTTTGGGTTTACTCAGCTTGGTCTTACTCAATGTTTTTTATCTTTTAAGGTTACTGTTCATAGTTATATTGTAACACTATGTTGTCTTATTTGGTTTTTCATCATTTCTTTTACATCCTTCTTTGTTTATAGATACTTTTTTATCCTCTAACGCATTTTTTCTCTCTGTTTCCTGTTTATCGCATATGTTCTCCGCTGTGACGCTTCCTCCCCGGTTAGTTGTGCCGTCTTCCTCGTGTCGCCACTCCTCGTATTCTTTCTTTGTCTTCCCCTAAAAGGTACGTATCACAGTCGTCATCCTCTTTGTTTTTTCAATTTACATTCACTTATTGCATTAGTGGTTGTCATGTACTGTCTTCTCTTACTGTCTCTTTCTCCACTTTTTCCTTTTTTCAGTCCTTCTCCCTTTTCTTCTTCCCTTTTCCTTCCCTTTCCCCCCTTTCTCTAATGTTGTACTCATATTTGGATTGTAAGTTTAACTACAGTATTTATTGCATCTCTGTTAATATTACACGTTTTGTTGTTGTTGTTGATTTTTATATATTTTTGACGGTTCTACATTCAGAGTTATTTTTTGGAATGTGAAAGGTTTTATTAACCCTATTAAGAGGCAGAAAATTTTATCGCATCTTGCCTCTTATAACCCTGACCTGGTTTTTCTGCAAGAGACCCATCTGACAGACATTGAGGCCTTAAAATTGAAGAGGAGCTGGGTAGGATCAGTTTTATTCTCTCCCACCTCTAATAAGAAAAATGGTGTAATAATTCTATGTCATAAGAAATTAAATTGCAAAATTGTTTCGCAAGAAATCGATACAGAAGGTAGATGGATATTAGCTAAGTTGTTAATTAATAATATTTCTTTGACCGTTTTTAATGTTTATGGCCCCACCCACCCTGATTGTTCCTTTTGGCCTATGATCACACAAAAATGTATTCAGTTTAGAGATGAAAATTTCATTTTAGGAGGTGACTGTAACCAAGTTGTTGACCCATTCCTAGATCGGCAATCACAGACACGCTTTACACCCCATAGATCTCATAAACAATTTCTGGATACTATTTCCCAAACACATCTTGTTGACTCTTGGAGGCTCACTCATCCCGATTCCCTTGACTTTTCTTTTTCTCTCCCCCTCACAACTCTCTCTCCCGCTTAGACTATATCTTTCTTTCTCAATCCTTATCTCAAAACTTGCTATCCTCTTCTATTGAACCTATCGTTATTTCTGACCACTCCCCAATCATAACTGACCTTGACCTACTTCCGCCACATCCCAGGTCCTCCCGCTGGCGTTTCAACAACTCTCTTCTACTTGACCCTTTTTTCTCTTCTTCTTTCACCACCTTTGCTGACGAATTTTTTGACATTAATAATGTCTCTACTTCCTCCCCTTATATAATTTGGGACTCCTTTAAGGCTACTGCAAGGGGTTTCATTATAGACTTTGTCTCAAAAAAAAAGAAATGTTTTCTCCAACAACATAAAGCCACCCTGGCCCACATCAAGGTTTTAGAGCACAAATGTTATACCTCATCGGGCAACGCAGTCCTTCCAGCCCTGATTCGCGCTAAATTGGCATTCAATAAAACTTCGACGGACAACGCTTCTTCCATACTTCTCCGCAGTAGTGCTCGGTATTATGGTGGTCGTAATAAAGTTGGAAAACTTCTAGCAAACTATCTTAAATCTCGTAAAGATCGTATGCTGATTGATTCTGTTTATTCTGCGGACGGCTCTCTTCTTCATAAGGATCAAGATATCCTTAACGAATTTAAACTGTTCTATGAAGATTTATACAACCCGGAGTCCCCTCCGTCTAGTTCCCTCATTCAATCCTATCTTGATGGAATACCATCCTCATCCAATTCTCATCTTAATCTGTCTGGTCTTGAGGTTGACCTTACTCTTAATGAACTTTTCTCTGCTTTGTCCGCTCTAAAGAAAGGGAAAACACCTGGCCCTGATGGTTTTTCTGTTGAATTCTACCTGCATTTCTCTAACTTACTCCTTCCTAAGATTTTAAATCTCTTTCATTTCTTTTTTCTCTCTGGCAAAACAGAAGGTACCTTTCAAGAAGCCACTATTTGCCTTATCCATAAAGAGGGACAGGATCCTATGTTTTGCAAAAATTATAGACCGATCTCTTTGGTTAATGTAGATTACAAACTTTTTGCCAAGACACTTGCTTTACGTTTAGATCCTCTTTTACCTCATTTGGTTGGTAAGGAGCAATGTGGTTTTGTCAAAAGTAGGTTGACCTCGGATAATTCTCGTCTTTTTCTTAATGTTTTAAACAAAGTCCCCTCTCTTTCCACATCTTTAGCGGCCATTTCTGTTGATGCTGAAAAAGCATTTGACAGAGTAGATTGGTCATTTTTATTTACATTCTTGAAATGGCATGGATTTGGTCCCAAATTTATTTCTCTTATATCTTTGTTATATTCAGCCCCCAGAGCGTCAGTACTAGTTAACGGTCGTGTCTCGTCCTACTTTCACCTCCAGCGTGGTGTCCGTCAGGGATGTCCTCTTTCCCCTCTTCTTTTTGTTCTTGCTCTTGAACCCTTTCTATCCGCAACAATGCTTCTATTTCTGGTTTTTCGTACGGTGGGCAGCATTTAAAACTCTCAGCTTACGCAGACGACATCCTACTCTTTATTTCTGATCCTGACAAATCCATTCCCCCTTATTACAAGAATTTGCTTCCTTTTCTCTTGTTTCTGGTTATAAAATTAATTCTGACAAAACAGAAATTCTTCCCCTCACTAAATTCTGTCTTCCTCATTCCTTTTCTTCCACTGGGTTTGCATGGAATAGTTGCAAAATCAAATATCTAAGTATATGGTTCTCCAATTCTATTGCCTCTTCTATTAAATTAAATATGACTGCGACCCTGTCTCGGATTGACAAATTACTTTCCTCTTGGAATCCTCTCTTTCTTTCATGGTGGGGTCGGTTGGACTCAATCAAGATGATGATTACTCCTATTTTGCTTTATACTCTCTCTATGCTTCCTGTTCACATTCCCGCCTGCTATTTTAAACAAATCGATTCTCGTTTAACTAAATTTCTTTGGCAAAATAAAAAATCAAGGATTTCTCTCTCCTCTCTTCGTAGGACAAAATCTAATGGTGGTGTAAATTTTCCTAACTTTCGTTTATATCATAAGTCTTTTTGCCTTCGACAGGCCTCCAAGTGGCTCCTCTCTGACTACTCCCCCTTCACTCCCTTATGGCTCTCCATTGAGCGAGCCCTATCATTACCGTTCTCTTTAAAGGAAGTCTTGGCCTTTTCTGCCAAAACTCCTCTTACCTCTCTCCCATTGTTTAAACACACTTGTTCTCTACTGAAACCTTTATTACATTCCAATCCTATCTCTAGAGAATCCTTTTTAGGCTCTCCTATTTGGCACAACTTCCTCATTACTATTAATGGTAGACCTATTTTTTGGCACTCTTGGAGATCACGGGGTATAGCCTGGGTCAAAGACCTGTTTGATGGTCTAACTCCTTGTTTATTTCCCCAGTTTCAATCCACTTTTCAATGTCCCCGCTCCTTTCTACAGAAATTTACTGCTCTAATGACGGTCATTCTCGATACTTTCTACTCTCTTCCTTCCTCATCCTTTCCCCCTGCCTCTCATTCTCTTCTCAAAATTCTTCTCTTAGCACCTAAAGCATCTCCTATATATAAATATTTCTCAGCTCCTAATCCAGAACGTATCAAAACCAAGTTGGAACTTACATGGGAATCTGACCTGGGATGTGAATGGTCTATTATTTTTTGGGACAAACTTTGGTTGCGTTCTCTCAAAATCTCTCGTTCCGCTTCTCTTACTCAATCTATGTTCTTTCTCTATCATAGACTATATCTTACTCCCACGTCTATTGCTAAATTTTCTCACTCTACTAATACAAACTGTTGGACCTGTGGCTCCCCTAATGCCGACCTTCTTCATCTTCTTTTTCTCTGCCCTTCAGTCTCCTCTTTTTGGAAGAAAGTTTGGTCTTGTGTGTCTCGCCTATTTTATTTAATATCTCTATTCCCTATTCCCTGCCCCTACTTTTCTCTGGAAGTCTCTCTGATTCCATAGACCTTCTCTCTCATAAAAATGGTCTCTTTGACCTTATGCTCGCTTTGGCTTTCCAACACATTACTTTCAATTGGAAAACACTAACAAAACTCTCCATTCAACACTGGTGGAACAGCCTCTGTCATATGCATCGACTTGATATTGCTTTTGCCTCCTCTTGTAAACCTGTGCTCAATAGAGATCTCTTTTGGCTACCTCTTGTCACTTATTTAGACCATTTAGTATTAACTGATAACACTCGTTTAAATGCTGAAAATTTCAAGCCTCCTTGAACGTTTATTTTCTTCATTCCTTACCTTTTACAGTTCTTTGATCACCATGTATATTAACTTGATTAGTTTTATCTTTTTTATCCTGATGTAAGATGCAATTTTCTTAAATTTTAATTTATTAGATTTGAAATGTTTACCTTCCTTTTTCCCCCTTTTTCCTTCCCTCCCCCTCATTCCCTTCAAAATTTAAAATAGCTTTATTTTCTTCTTTACATAAACCTCTCATTTGATATGTTTTTTCTCTCAGATTGCAGTAAATTTGTATAATTGGTTTCTTGTTATTTGTACTACCTTTATTCGAAATAAAACTTTTTAAACATGAATAGAGTCTGTTATAAAAAGGGTTACTGCCCTTGAATGCTATGAGTGAAATATAATATGTCATTTGTTACATCATTGTATTTTAATTGAAAGTTTGGAGCTTTCTAAATTCAATTGAGGCCACCCATCATCCATACTTAATTCTGTTTGATACACATGCAGTGGTCTCACAAGGCAATCTGAGGATACTAATTAATTTTTAGCCTCATATTTCAAATTCCTTTACATTTACAGAACGCTTTAAAATTTAGAATTTTATATTTAGCTTTTTTTATAAACACTTTATTAATTTGTTGATATTATTTAATATTTTAAACAGCCGCTGACAGCCTGAGTAAGCATCGCTGACTCCCAGGGTTCCCCCGACCACAGGTTAAGGACCACTTATCTAGAAGATTAATACAGAGACTTCACTTTTCAATCCCTCTTAACGTTGTCTGAAAAACCGCATACTTGTAAGGAGGACAAGAGTTCTGTCTTATTTCCATTGTGACCCTGACTATTAGAACCATTGCCATTAGGTTTATGTGTTGCTTTGCAACTATGGATACTGTCACTGCCATTGCTCCAAGGTTTCTCACTAAGGTTTAGGCAATTCTTGCCCTCTTTGATTTGAAGTAGTGATTCTTTTTCCCTCCTGATTAAATATGTTGACTGCCAGAACAAGGAAAACCCTAACCTGAAATGTTCCAGGCATCTGCAGGAGTGAAGCCGAGACCACAAATTCCCCTGAAGGCTGGCACCATGCACACGGCACCGACAACTGTGTACAGGGATCAGTCCCCAAGATAAAGGGGGTTGGGAAGGAGAAAAAGAAGACAGTCATCCGACTTCTTCTACGACTTGGGTGAGTGTTGTCTGACTTCCTTGGTTGCTGATTTCCAAGGTCGCAACTTTAGTGGAGCTGAGGATCCCTTCTGTTAAGACTTAGGGGCCGATTCCGATCTCGGCCGGTAGCGCACTGAATCGGATTCGGCTTAACCGGATCCGATTCGGAGCCCTCTTTTCCGACTCATGGGTCCCCCCTACCTGTGCGTATGCGGCGCGAACCGCATCAACGCGAACCCGCTGTAGGGGGCGCCCTTGTACGCCTCACACCCATTGAGTCAATGGGAGCTGGCGTACGCGTTGTACGACCGGCTTCCATTGACTTCAATGGGAGTCCGACCGAATCGAGTCCGATAGCATGGGTGCGCATCATACTCGTTCGGTCGGACTGCCAGAGTCTGATTCGGTCGGAAATCTCTCCGGGTCCGGCTCGGTCGGAGAGTTTTCCGGCCCGAATCGGAATCAGCCCCAAAGTAGAGAAAAGGCTATACTCCCTAACTATTACATTGTCCCACCAGGTTCCTCCCGATCCCCCCTTCACAGTTGTGCACCTTGTCTCTATGAGGGATGGCGTGTTGGGGCTCCTAATGACTTCTTCTGTAGCGGTGTGTCAGTAGGTAGCATGGCTGATAGTCATGTATGTCTCTCCCAAATGAGGGTCTGCCATTTTGTTATCCCCTAAAGACACACGGAGTGAGTTAGCCTCAGAGTTAGCTAAACAAAACCATACAAGTGTGTGTTCCCTTTTAATCAGTTACCTCATTTTTGTACTCTTCACTGTGTCTTGCCAGTTCTTAAAGTTTAGAGGGGCACCTTGCCTCCGGGGTCTTCTTAGTTCTTCTCTTCTGGTTTAATTGCTGTGGTGGTCTTTTAGTTGTGAATGGCTTTGAATGCTGCTCTAACCTAAATACCTAGAAAATACCTCACCATACCATCATCCAACAAGCCATTTTTCAGTTACTGCGCTTGTTTTCCTGGCTAGCACAAGCATGTGGTAATGCACCTTGCAGTGCATGTAATGACTGTCTCTTTTGCTTTTGTTGCAGGTGATCACCTTGAGCAGAAAACTTTGACTCCAGATGTCAGGACAGAAGGTAAATACCGCAACAGAGTCCGGTCCTCAGGATTAGGCAAGGGGTGTCAAGTCTTGAAAAAGCAAACAGGACCTTGGGACAAACAGACTCTCTTCTTGAGAAGCCTTAAAGCCAAGCAGTTGGCGCATGCAGGGGCGTGGCTTTTATACAAGATCCCGCCCTTGATTGTAGCCACTCCCCATTGCCATGGGAGTAGGAAGGGTTTCCAGGGGCTGTAGGAAGGAGGCCAAAATTAAATGAGCAACAGCAGTATGGGCCCATGGAGAGCAGTACATCAGGAACAGGAGTATGGGGAGGTGGGAGGGTCAAGATAGCGGGAGGAAGAGGGTGGACTGGATCTGCGGTGACAGGAACGTAACTAGGTACCACAAACCATGCAGGCGGAGCGAGACACAACACTGGCAGTCCACTTGTTAGTGACTACTGACTAGTGCCTGAAACGTAGGATCAGTTTCATGCAAGTCAACTAAACACTGCTTGCTCTCAAGCAGAGGACTTTCATCCTAACCTATGGTGATCGCTTTGAGATACATAGTTATCAGACCCTCATCATTCATTACTGATTCTCTAAACATATTAAGTCATTATAATCATTTCACATATATTGCAAGAACTGCTGAGGGGTCAATGAGGTATAACTGGAGGATGGGAAGACCTTCCATAATGCCCATAATGCAATTGTGCAGTTTGGTCCGATTATAGTTAATTGAGATGTGCATGAGAATTCTGTTGCTTTATATGTGGTGGGTAGAAACTGTGTTAGGTGCTACTCTGTTCTCATTAACGAAATTTAGAAATAGAAATAAATGTGAATTGATAGTTGTAAATTATTCTTTCAGTCCCATTATTTTATTGAAAGTAATAGAATAAGTGATGCTCTCAGGGATAACTATTGTGCATTTATGTTATTGACCCAGACTCTTTGGAGTGGAATGAGCAGCCCAGTTCCTGGGTTGATTAGTACGGCAGCTGTCACTGATCACCAGTATCAGGGGTATCGGGCATAGGGGCAACTTTTGCCTGAGTTGGTAAGTCTAAAGCCTGAATAAGACATCGCTAGTGCAATCCAACACTCTGGTTCTACAGCATCTTGCACTTTGGCTCCAGTGACAGAGTTCTGCTATTGGTAGTGCCATGTCACTGCAAACTCCAGAAAGATGACTGTGGTCTGTATGATCAGCTCATAATTCCTCGAAGGTTGGATTAAAGTAGGTTCTCATCCTTGCACTTATTTCACATGCCAACTTGCAATGTCCTTCTGATAAATAACCACAGTAGTCCTGCCCTTGAATAGATACATTCAATACAGACTAACAAGAAAATGTGATAACTCCATTAACCTATGTATTTGTTTTCAGTCACTGCCAAAACTTTGCTGATGTTTAACAATATAGATAATTGAAGTCTCAACTACTACCAATTTATGGAACTCACCTCATCGGAGGACTGAAAATGAAGTTATGTTTTATTCTTTAAAATAATTAATGGCAAAAGTATTGTTTTGAGGTGAAAAATAATGAACTTTTTCCTGGAGGTACAAACCAACATTATTAAATGCACTGGATCCTCCAGAATGCAAACAAGTGCTTCTACAGGATGAATGTTATGCTAATGATGTGGGAACTAAATGTACTTGAGGATCTCAAGATAATGTAAAGGAGCAATCTGTGTAAGACTCGTTTAAATTAAATAACAAATTAAAAATGATATAGGGACATATTTAGTAATCTGGCCGGCGTGGCGGGGATCTCTGTTTCCTCAGAGGAGCTGTTACTACCGCTGCTCCTCTCGAAG
The DNA here is from genome assembly GCA_963921515.1 of Calotriton arnoldi. Lineage (NCBI taxonomy): Eukaryota > Metazoa > Chordata > Amphibia > Caudata > Salamandridae > Calotriton > Calotriton arnoldi. The sequence goes on along the minus strand of CAWUFW010015231.1, from coordinate 198,662 downwards.
GCATTAAACGTATGTTGCATGACTGTTATGCTTAATACATGCGCTCCACAAACTTTTTTTTCACAAAAACAAACAGCTAAAGCAGCAGTTTGTTTTTGTAAAACAAAATACTAATGACCCTGACATCCTGGGAGTTTCTTCCCAGGTATGGGGTTGTTTTTCTTTTTTTGTGTTCAGCCAAGCTTTCCGTTTTCCCTACAATCCTGAAGAGAAAGAAAATGCATGACTGCCCACTCTAATTAAGGTGGATTGCCTGTTGCACTTTCACAATCAGCCCCACGTTTCATCAGGCCATCAGTGTGAGGTTTTGGCTGACAGAGCCAGCAGGGGGCTTCGCTGGCACATACATGACTGTCCTCCTGACTCTAGAGAGGATGGACTATCATTCTGGTGGGTAGACTACTCCGCAACAAATGCAGTGGTGTACCCCGAAAAGCGAACTTTAAATCAGGCCCTTAGTTTTGCAAGTAATGGCAGCTTAAACAATTACACATTCATTTCTAAGGTGTGCCTCAACTGCATTTCAAGCCTAACAATGCTGATGCTTCACTACATTGTTAGTCACTGAGGTCAATAGAAAATACAAAGCTATACCCATTTGAAAGATCCCTACTGCAAACATTAGAGGGCCACTAGAAATTGTCATAGACAATTTCGTCCAAGCTGGCCCTTCGCATGAGTACCACTCTGACTGTCTAACAGTAGGGTAAGGTGTTCGCCTATCAAGTCCCTAAGGTAGTGCCAGCTGTACAAGACAAATAACAAATATCATGTTTGCTACTATTTTCAGGTTCCATTTCACGCCAACTTAGGTTTTGGTTTATCTAAGACTATTCATCAATTATCTGGCATGACTATATTCAGGAAATCCCTCTGCTGCCCTTTTTTAGAGTGGCAAGCTTGCCTAGCTCAAATTTTCATTCAGTTGCGATCCCCTACATAACACAGCTGCTCTTGGTGTACTGTGTAACCCTGGGCGAGCTACGTGGAATTCCGCGAAGTTGCAGAAAAACTCCGCGAGCTATGCGGAGTTCCGCGAGCGCGCAGTGTTGCTTGCTCCGCCCGTTCGCGATGCGTTTTTGCAGTTCGGGAATGCGTATTGCGTATTCAGGGACGCTTATTGCGTGCTCGGGGAGAAATATCGCACAAACTTCACCACGTGGTCGCCGATGGGCGTGGCCATCTTGTTTTTCACTTTTTGTTATGGTTCTGGGCCTGTTTTTCTATCCTCCCTATATCTTTTCAATCCTTTGTTTCTAGAAACTTTTTCTGATCTTTTTTATTTATTATCTATCCCTCTCTATTCCTGATTGTATATCTGTTTTTTTTTCTACTTTTTATGTGTTTTTAGTGCGTTTTACACTCTTTTTCTATTACTTGCTTTTTAAATTTTTTTACTTACTTTCTTACTTCCTACATTTTCTTTTCCGCCCGTGCCTACCAAGAACCATGGTGAAGAGTCTTAAAAAGACTAATGGCCAGGGGAAGAGGTCGAGGAGCGAGAGCCGTGACCGCCTTCCTTGCTGAAGGCGGCGCCCAGAAGGGGTGCAGCCACGGGCCTTATGCTCTGAGGTGGAGGTGGCCGCACTTTTTTTTTTCCCAGCGCCACCTTCCCTTAACCCTGGCAGCAGGCAGCAGGCCTGGGTCCGGGTACGGGCTCCGGGAGTGCCACCGGAGGTGGGAGAGGGTGCGCGGGGCAGTGTTTCCCTGCTCTGGGGTCTGGCGCACCCATAACCAATTGACGCATCGGTGGTCCGACATCCTGGACCAGGAGCAGGACCTGCTGGACCTGCTAGGTGTTGAGGTCCCGGGGTTTGGTGAGTAGCTAATTATATTACTAATGTGTTCTTCTATTCTGTGTTATTGCGAATATTATTTTTTTCGCAAATAGCTTACATGCTGCTGCTGCTTACATGCAGGTAACTTATGTTTAAAAATCTTATATTATGTGATTGTTACTTCCAGACAGGTGCTCGGCACTACTAACTAATCGTACTTGTTTGCAACTTTGCGCTCTCTTGGGCTGGTTATGCAAGAGAGGTTAGAGAATTTAAGTTAGGTAATGCAGATAGGAAAGACTCTAGTCCTTTCCTTTGTCCTGTCAGGCTGTCCTGTCCTGTCACTAAGATAGTGGTAGTGGTTAGTTAGTTAGTATTGTTTGGTAATTTAGGGGCCTGCATGACACGTCCTCTCACATGACTTCAGTCCTAATGGAACCTTTTGTAGTTCATATAGTGAGTGAATTGCAACCAACCAATTTGGTGTATGCAAATGCATTATGCATGCGTCCATCTATGCATTAAGAAGAATAAATGCAGACTTAGTAATTGGCCCGTCAAAGGGGTTGGAGTTGAGACTGAGAGATGATTGGGAATAAGATCGGAACTTAAAAGCAAATATAATTTTTTTGCAATTCATTCCAAAGTCTGGAATAGGAGGGCTAGGTATGTTTAGGATTCAGGAATCAGAATTGAACTGTGGAATAATAATGATAGGATGGTGCGCGACTGCGATGCTAGTCTACTACTAGTTGATCTGATTTAGGATAGGTCAATGTTATTGCAATTGTCGTTTCCTGTCTAAAAATATTTTTAGAGCGATTATATTTATTTATTTAACGCAAATCATTTTTTGTCTCTTTAATTATGTCTTACATGATCAGCATCCAGGGGCAAGAAGAAGACTGGGTATGCTGGCAGTGCTGAGGCGGGTGCGGATGCCGGAGGGGCCTCCCAGGAGCAGCAGGAAGCAGCCTCAGGTGCAGATGGCTCTGCTGCTGGCCCCAGTAAGTCCTCCTGGTGTTGTTGTATTAATATTTCCCTAACTTTTACCGCTCTATTATTTCCATTTCCTAATTTTAATTTTTCCAAAATTCTCTTCAATCTATCTGTTTCTAAATTCTTGTTTTTGCTTCATTACGTACTAATACTAACATTGTAGGTCATTACGATGACGGACGGATCGCCACCGCCCATATGGCGGTGGCGATCTGCCCGCCATGTCAGACCGCCCGCATGCCATTTCCCCCCCCCGCCATATTACGATGGCTGGGGGGTCCGCGGCGGACGGAAAGACCGTCCGCCGCTTTTCCGCCGGCCGACTCGTCGACCGGGCAGAAAACATACATAATATGACGGCGGTGTCTGCAATATGATGATCGTGGAGAGCAGCCTTTCCATGGTGGCGTTGCCGCCATGGAAAGGCATACGGTCTTTGCTGTTGGGGGCCCGTAGCAGGCCCCCAGGATGTTGGGGGGTGCATATGGGGGGTACCTATGGTACCCCCCTGCATTGGCATGGACAAGGTGGCAGGCACCGCACGGTGCCTGTCACCTTGTGCATGTGAATGCCCAACGTGCATTCCCAGCATTGTGGCGGGAGGTGCTGTGAACACCGCCCGCCACAATGTTGGGAATAGGGGATGCCACCGCGGCGGTGGCATCCTAATACTCACGGCGGGACCGCTGCTCCTATGGCGGACGGTCCCATTCACCGTTACAGTGGAGGGCGGACTTTGTCCGCCCGCCATCGTAATGACCCTCATTGTTTCTAGTGTCTGGTTTTTTTTTCACATCAAATAAAACTGCCTCTGACTAACCTCTGACTCTGTATTAGTCTGTCTTTAGCTTGCTTTCTTCTGGGTTTCCACTCAGCTTTCCCTCTCCCCTTATATGTGGATTGCCTAGCAGTGGTACTGTAAGACTCAGAGAACCCATTGGTCCTAGGCTACTACTAGTACCAGTAGTAGTAAGGACTCCTTACTACTACTAGTACTAGTAGCACTAATCTGCTGTGCAGATTGCATGTCCAAGTACGGTATTGTACGCAGGTTTGTGAGATGATAAGGCTTTCTTTTACTGTCTCATGCTCAATCAGTAAATGGTGGTCACCCACGTTGAACACCCCAAAGTGGTGTATTTTACTTTTTCTAATCCAGGCCTAGTACTTTTTTTTAATAGCAGCAGTTGATGGTGAACACGGAATAACTGATTACCAGGCACCATGGCAGGAAGTAAGTATGAGGAGGAGGACGGCACCATTATTTTCCAACTAAGAGAGACCTCATGTCCTCCCAGTTGGCCACTCTTTCTTCTTTTAAAAAAACTGAGATGCACCAATAGCTACAGCCACTGAGTCCAGTCCTCCTTTGGGTTGTCCTTTTCTTGAGAGGCTTTTCAAAAATTGCCACCAACAAAATGCCCAACCGGATATTATTTTGTTATTTTTGATAGGACATACTGTCTACTCTACTCTTGTAACCGAATCGTAGATAGTGATGTGTGTGGTGTATGTATTATTAATTATGTATTTTCAATCTTGCTAATGAAAAAAATATATAGGGGTGGCGTATATGGCATCTAAAACATGTGAAATGTTTTTTCCATGCGTAACGACTACCAGTGCCGGGGCCAGAGGTGAGGGCCATGCCACTCTGGAGGGAGCGGATGCGGCAGCTGCAGGGGGTGAGCCAGAAGCAGTGGCGGACGGTGGCAAGTCATATTCCTTACTTACTGAGAATGATGAATACACTTGCTGCAAGGGTGTACACTCAGTACACTGTACTTCTGCTGAGACTAAGTTGTTGTGAACACTGAACAGTTGAAGAAGACACCCTTTAGTTAACATTAGCATTAGCGGCGGGGGTTGAGTAACTAATGGCCTATTCTATTCTATCTTAAACTCAGCAGAGAAAGTTTTATGACGAAGACAAAGAGTCAGACGACATGTAATATACGACTGGCAGAGAAGGGTGCGTGAGTGAAGGAAGGGGCCCCGGGTTGCATATAGGTGGCTGATGATAGGATGCATGGGTAGTTGAAGGATGGGTGAAAGGTGAAAGAAAGCAGAACGGATGCCTGCCTGGGTGGGTGAAACTGTATGGGTGAAAGGAATCCTCTGGGGGTTTGAGGGGTCAAACTCAAAGGCAAACAAGGACACATGGGTGGTGGTTGGTTATATCTATGACAAATGTATGTTGTCGGTGAAAGGTTTATGATAGCCATGTTTGGATGGATGGATGCCTGGATGGTATCATAGTAGGTGAGAAGAGTCAGACTGGATGAAGAGAATGTAAAAGAAAATTAAACCGTGCCAGAATACCAAAGCCAAGGGTGAAGAATAAAACAATGCTAGAAGAGCAATGCAATGATAAATGAAAAATGCCCTGGGAAGAACAAGGACTGTTTTTTTGCAAGGTTTTTTAATCTGATTCAAAGGTTTGAGGTTGTTTTTCAGAATGGAATACTCCCTTGACTCACAGTAGTTTGCAAGCACAACATATATATTGTGCATGACTATTATGTACCCTACCCACCCATCATCAATCGCCTCCCTCCGACTCCGAGGCCCACTTCTGCTCCAGTCCCTACCCATGTCATTTTGACCGTGTCCACCATGGGTGGCCTATTGGCTGCATGGTAACTACTTACAAATCAGTATGTCATCATCATCATCATGTGAGTGACGTGATGTTGTGCTGTATATCATCATCATTCATAAGCATGTCATGTGCCTTATTGCAGTAGTCAGGGTGAAAGTGAAATTGAGCATTTGCCATTGACTTAACAGAGTATGGCCGTAATGAAAAAATAGATAATTGTGTAGTACAGCTGCCCCACCTGCAGACAGTAGTAAAGTAATGTGAGTCTGCGACACGAGTATGTCTGTCTAGGGCGCAAGCTGACTGAGCTGACGTGCCTACAAGATTAATTGTGCTAAACAAGAGAGAGAAGAAGAATACTTGTCTACTCCATAGTGCCTAGTGCCTGAAAGTCTAATCATCACATCCAAATCTTAGGGGCAGAGTAAGTGAGGAGGATACCACAACTGCTAGTGCTACTGTGCCACTATAATTTTTATGTGTGTAATTTTGTGTTACTGTTTTGCTAAGAGTATTGGTTACAATTGTCTTTTTTCTTTCTTGATATAGCTACTCCTTCCCAACACAACAGGCAGGAGTTAGCAGCCAGGGCCCAGCAACGGAAGCTGGAGGCCATCTGGGAAGAATATCGCCGGTTGGTTGTCCTGGCGGAGGAGGAGGAGGAGGCGGCAGCTGCAGCTTCCTCCAATGCCCTGGGCACCAGCCAGGCCCCCACATGCCTCCGGTGGTATGGTGCCGTGTTCTGGCTGCCACCCGCCGCCCATCATCATCAAATTCATTATCCACTGCTGCCCCCCCCCTGTTGTTCCTGCAGGAACTTTCGGCGCCGCTTGCTTCTCCGGATGGTGCCCCTAGAGGCCAGGCTGGAGGAGGTCCTGGAGTGCACTAGCCGTCACCCCCGCCGCTAGACCTCAGTCTTTGACCCTTGCCCCTTTTTTAATCTTTTTTTGGTGGGTGGGATGTTGGCAGTTTGGGAAACTTGGGGTTTTCTTGAACTTCTTGACGTGGACAATCATGGACATTTATTTAATTTACTGGACATTGGTTGGGGTTAGGGAGAGTGTGGGTCAGGTGTTTCTTCTTCTAGTTTATATTTGTTAGGGTAATACATTATTTATAGTTTTACAATACATATGATGTAAATCTTTTCTGGGGGGGTTACTCTTTTATGTCACCTTGTTTGTTTCCTCCTTTTGCTGCAGGGCCGCAGCAAGTTTTTGAAATCTGCCAATAGTGTAACACACCAACAGATAGATGCAGTACCCTCACTTGTCCTACTATTGTCAGTCTCTCCTCCTAGTCTATGCATTCTGTAACTAAAACCACTTTGTAGTATGTACTCGGAAGGATGTGGGTGTGTGAATTAATAAATTTTCATAGTATATACATTATTGCCTCCCCCACACTTCTTCTCTTACCTGTGATTGATGTTTAGGCGAAGCAATGGCTGCATGGTGATGGTTTGGTTTCCTAAAGTGCCATGGTGGGTGGTGGTAGCAGTAGTAGACAGTTGCATTTGCAGAAAAAGAAAATGAGACAGTCAGTCACCTGAGGGAGACCAGGGAACGAGTAGTAGAAGTACAGTACACAAAAAGAAGACTGCCAAACAAGAAACCATGATGATGAATGATAAGCAATGCTAAAGTAAAATAAAACATAATGGTGGCAGGGATAGCCTAGTACAATTTACAAACTGAAGTTGACTAGACCTATGAAGTGGACAAGCGTAACCTTTAATGCTGGAAGGATGATAAATCGATGCCGGCAATTAATAATTATGATGGGTTAATTATGTCCCTCTGGAAAAAAATTGAATAGCGAATACTGAGCATGGGTGGGCAATCTAATCTATATGTTGCCAGAGTGGCCGATATAGTCCTTTGTTGTTGGCCATGACCCTGCGCTTAACCAGTGAAATCATCTTGCTGGTATTTAAACATGTGCGATGTTTGTGTCTGGGCTAATGAGCACTGAAGAAGGCGGAAACGCCAAAATGCATTTGCTTATAATAAATCAGCTTTAAGTTCCGTGAGTGCTGCGCATCCTTGGAGCTTTCATTTTAAACGTGATTTCACCCTCACGTCAGCGGGAAAAGGCACCCGTCCTGAGTTCGGCAGTGTGGGTGAGACTTGGAGCTGTTATGTTAATTACTGCCAGAACCACTGTGACATGGACGGAATACTATTTTACTGACCTGAAGAGGCCGTCAATTATTTAATTGAGGGATTGAAGTCATCCAGACTGATACCTGCAAAACTGTATAACGTTCTGTAGTCACAGCAGCGGCGAGGAACACAATGATGACCGGCATTGCACCCTTGACAGGAGGCGCAGGGACAAAAGCTATTCATGAAGGTCTACACGGATTTGCGCTGCGTGCAAGGTATATTTGACATCTTTGTTTTCCTAGTCCATGAGAGACTGTAAAAACTTTGAAAACTAATGGAAAACAACACACTTACCATAAGAACTGAAAGAGATAAAGCACACGCAGAGATGGCAGCCGTGATATTGGTATTGGGAACTACAATTGTGGCAGTCCTTTGTTGTTGGCCATGACCCTGCGCTTAACCAGTGAAATCATCTTGCTGGTATTTAAACATGTGCGATGTTTGTGTCTGGGCTAATGAGCACTGAAGAAGGCGGAAACGCCGAAATGCATTTGCTTATAATAAATCAGCTTTAAGTTCTGTGAGTGCTGCGCATCCTTGGAGCTTTCATATATATATATATATATATATATATATATATATATATATATATATATATATATATATATATATATATATATATATAATATTATCTACTGGCAGTCGCCAGTAGATAGTTATAGTTACAACCTATTATCCATAGGAAATCCGCGACATTCTATTTGAAATAACGTTGGCGCCGGTTGACGAATCTTCGTGAAAGTTTCCAACTTGTTGGGGCGCTCCGCTCCGCTCCTACCCTGAAAGTCTCGGGGTGATACGTGAAGCGGGGGCCGAGAAAAAGGGGGTCCCAAAACGCGTTTTCCCCATTCATTTTTCCATAGGAACCTTTAGTCGCAGCTACAGCCCGAACTGCTGAACGGAATTACACCAAATTTGGCAAAGAGGTAGTCCTTGGTTCAGACTGGTGCCTTTTGCTTAAATGGTGTAAATCCGTTCAGTAGTTCCTGAGAAAATCAAAAGTAAAAGTACATATATATCTATGGGCGCGTCGGATACGCGTACCCTCAGCGCACCCTGCGCGCACCGTCCCGATCACGAGCTGCATGCTAATTGGCTGTCAGCTGGCTGTCAACATTCCGATTCAGGAAGTGTTGGCAGCCATTTTGTCCTCGGTAGAACCGAGGGACAGAAACAAGTGCGGAAAGCGCAAAAGGGGGCAGGGTAGAAACACCCTAACCCCTAGGTCTGCTCAGGGGGTCCCACAAGGACCCCCTGGGCAGAAAAAAGATTTTTTTTTTTTTTTAAATCGGCGGGATGCGCTTAGGGTGCGCGTATCACGCTATAAAAAAAAAGAAACAAGTGCGCAAAACGCACAAAGGGGGCAGGGTAGAAACACCCTAACCCCTAGGCCTGCTCAGGGGGTCCCACAAGGACCCCCTGGGCAAAAAAAAGCATTTTTAAAAAAAAAAAAAATCGGCAGGATGCGCTCAGGGAGCGCGAATCCTGCCGAGAAAAAACAAAATCGAAGCGCGGTCTCACGCGCTTTGATGTTACTGGCCCCCGGGTGGGCCAAGTCCCGGGGGCATGCTGGGGGGTTAATTTTATGTGTGGGGGCCTCTAAGGGCCCCCAAGCCCGGGGACCGCCACCCCCGGGGCTTTATGCATAATGGTGCGGGAGGGCTCTGAGCCCTCCCGCAGCCCCGAGGACCACCACCTCCCGGGGCTTCTTTTTTTAAATGAAAAACCTGTGTGGGGGCTCCAGCCTCCCCACACGCCCGGGACCGCCACCTCCCGGGGCACTAAACATTTAAATATGGGGGTCCGTTACGGACCCCCAGAGCCCCGGGGACCACCACCTCCCCGGGGCTGTGCACACGATGGAGCCTGTGGTGGCCCTGGGGACCGCCACCCCCCAGGGCCGGCACCTGCAGTGTCCCGGGGTGCCTACCCCCGGGACACTGCTGTTTGCAATGACAGGACGGGAGCCTCGCGGCTCCCGTCCTGTCATTGCAAACTGCTTTGGATATTGGAAGAGAGAGCAGGAAACCTGCTCTCTCTTCCAATATCCAAAGCCGATTGCTTTCCACATGGGGAGCAGCATGTTAGCTGCTCCCCATGTGTAAGCAATGCCGGCTCCCGTAGGACACGGGGAGCCGGCGGGACTGTGGGGGTTTGGGGACCCCCACAGTCCCCAACGAGAGGGCCAGCCCGGGGGATGGGGTCCCCGGGGCAAGTAGTGGCCCGGGAGCGGGGCCACGCGGCCCCCTCCCCAAAGTTTTGAAAAATTATAAAAAATAAAAAAAGGGTATGGCCGGCCCGGGGATGGGGTCCCCGGGCCTTAAAATGGCCAGAGGAGGGGGCCACGCAGCCCCCTCAAAATATTAAAAATAAAAATAGAGGCCATGCCCCGGGAGATGGGGTCCCCGGGGCCAATACAGGCCCGGGGAAGGGGGCCACGCGGCCCCCTTCCCGTTTTTTTTTTTTAAATTTAAAAAAGGGGTAAGGCCCTGGGGGATGGGGTCCCCAGGGCCCAAAAACAGAAAAAAGGAAGGGGGCCACACAGCCCCCCTTCAGGGGACAAAAAAACAAATAAAAAAAAAAGCGATCGGGCCCGCAGGCCCGCCCCTTCCTTCACCACTCTGCAAACGCGCCCCTGGCGCGTTTGCAGAGAGGAACGAATTCCCCTTGAATACTGGGGGTCCCTGGGGGCCAACTAGCCCACCAGGAACCTCCAGTATGCGCCAGGGGGCTGCCTTGCAGAGAGGTGTACAGAGGCCACGCCCCTTTTTACACCTCTCTGCAACGCAGCTCTGTGGCGCTTTTTGGAGGTATATGGTGGGCTAGTTGGACTCCGGGGACCCTCAGGATTCAAGGGGACTTAATCCCCCAACTTAAAACGCACCACGGGGCGCGTTTGCACAGTGGTGAAGGGAGGGGGCGGGGCTTCAGGTGACATGTGTGCAAACAGGCCCCGTGGCGCGTTTTAAGATGGGTAATTAAATCCCCTTCAATCCTGAGGGTCCCTGGGGGCCAACTAGCCCAACAGGTACATCCAGAAAGCGCCACAGAGCTGCGTTGCAGAGAGGTGTAAAGGGGTGTGGCCTCTCTACACGTCTCTGCAACGCAGCCCTAGCGCATATTGGAGGTTCCTGGTGGGCTAGTTGGCCCATAGGGACCCTCAGGATTCAAGGGACTTAATCCCCAACTTAAAACGCGCCACGGGGCGCGTTTGCACAGATGTAACCTCAGGCCCCGCCCCTCCCTTCACCATTGTGCAAATATTCCTCTAAAATCAGCCGAAATACGAATTCCGATTTACTCACCTGTTATCAGGAGAGACCTCAGTGCTGTATCTTTCAGCCCAGTACTGGTCCTGAAAAGTAATTCTAACCATACTTACCAGTAACTTGAATTTCCTTCCATAGGCTAACATTGACTGGTTTCACTTGGAAATTCTTCTAAGTGTGGAGTTTTGGAACTTTAAAATATTCCTCTAAAATCAGCCGAAATATGAATTCCGATTTACTCACCTGTTATCAGGAGAGACCTCAGTGCTGTATCTTTCAGCCCAGTACTGATCCTCAAAAGTAATTTTAACCGTACTTACCAGTAACTTGAATTTCCTTCCATAGGATATCATTGCCTGCTTTTTGCTGAAAAAGTTTCTAAGTGTTGATTTTTGAAACATACAAATATTCCTCTAAAATCAGCCGAAATCCAAATTCTGATTTACTCACCTGTTATCAGGAGAGACCTCAGTGCTGCATCTTTCAGCCCAGTACTGGTCCTGAAAAGTAATTTTAACCGTACTTACCAGTAACTTGAATTTCCTTCCATAGGCTAACACTGACTGGTTTCACTTGGAAATTCTTCTAAGTGTGGAGTTTTGGAAATTTAAAATATTCCTCTAAAATCAGCCGAAATACGAATTCCGATTTACTCACCTGTTATCAGGAGAGACCTCAGTGCTGCATCTTTCAGCCCAGTACTGATCCTCAAAAGTAATTTTAACCGTACTTACCGGTAACTTGAATTTCCTTCATAGGCTAACATTGACTGGTTTCACTTGGAAATTCTTCTAAGTGTGGAGTTTTGGAACTTTAAAATATTCCTCTAAAATCAGCCGAAATACGAATTCCGATTTACTCACCTGTTATCAGGAGAGACCTCAGTGCTGTATCTTTCAGCCCAGTACTGGTCCTGAAAAGTAATTTTAACCGTACTTACCGGTAACTTGAATTTCCTTCATAGGCTAACATTGACTGGTTTCACTTGGAAATTCTTCTAAGTGTGGAGTTTTGGAACTTTAAAATATTCCTCTAAAATCAGCCGAAATACGAATTCCGATTTACTCACCTGTTATCAGGAGAGACCTCAGTGCTGCATCTTTCAGCCCAGTACTGATCCTCAAAAGTAATTTTAACCGTACTTACCGGTAACTTGAATTTCCTTCATAGGCTAAGATTGACTGGTTTTCAGCAAAAAAGTTTCAAAGTGTTGATTTTCACAAACTACAAATATTCCTTAAAAATCGCCTGTATGACTTAAACGCATTTTTTCAACTGTTTACAGGAGATGCACCAGTGCTGGATCCAGGATCCAACACTGAGTAAGAAAAAGTAACGATAACAGTTTTTCCCTGCTAAGTGAATTTCCTTCCATAGGATAACATTGGTGATTCTATGAGAAAAAGTTTCTAAGTGTCAACTTTTAAAATACAATAATATTCCTTAAAAATCACGACTGTAACCAAAACGCTTTTACTCAACTGTTTACAGGAGATGTACCAGGACTGAATCTAGGATCCAGTCCTGTGGTTACAAAAGTAATCCATAAAGTAACTAATTGCATTTAACTAGAAATTCACATTGAGCTGAATGTTGCATTGTGTTTGAAAATGTGTTGCCCATTGCAACAACTGTAACTACTGTACTTAAAAGTCTATTGCCTATCTGCAAAGTATTTAAACTAAAGTAATTCATTCTGAGAAAGTATTTTTGTAATGTAATGTATAATGTAATTACAATGTAATTTAAAAAATAAAATATGTAAAAAAAATTGTTTCTAAAAATGTAGTAAATCAGTATGAAAAAAATTAATATAACAATTAATACATTTAAAAATTGTCATTTACAAAACCTTTGAAATTCACTGAAAAAACCGTAGGTTTCAGGCACCGTTATAGTTAGAAATTAGCATTTAAAAAACCTTTGAAATTCACTGAAAAAACCATAGGTTTCAGACACGTTATAGTTACAAATTAGCATTTAAAAAACCTTTGAAATTCACTGAAAAAACCATAGGTTTCAGACACGTTATAGTTACAAATTAGCATTTAAAAAACCTTTGAAATTCACTGAAAAAACCATAGGTTTCAGACACGTTATAGTTACAAATTAGCATTTAAAAAACCTTTGAAATTCACTGAAAAACCATAGGTTTTAGGGACAGTTTTAGTTACTTGGACATTGCACTCGTACAAAACCCGTGAAATTCCCCCGTTATAGTTAGTTCAGCTAACTATAACTCACGCCCTACAATGCACTGCTGATGACGTCACATATTACATCACTCATGACATGGTCAGTGACATCACTGATGACATCACTGATGACATCTCAAATGACATCACTGATGACATCACTGATGACATCATCCATGTGATAATTTCATGCATCTTCTCACACCCTAATATAACCTTTGATATACCCACTCTAAATTACAGACTGCCATTCTCAAAACCATAGACACTCCAACACCAAAAACTACATACCCACTCACTGATTATTAGGTCTACACACACATTTACTCTCTCACCAGTACAATCACTCATACTTATGGTCACTCAGTACAGGACTATCATATGCACTCATACACCTATATACACACTCACACACCTCCACTCATCCATAGAGGTACTCACACACCTAGTCAGTCATGCAAATAATTAATCACACTCCCATTTACTTACCTATACAGTTATACACACACCAGCTCACTTACTCATACAAATACTAGCACATTCTTACGCTCTTACACAATCACTGATACAAGCACACACTCATCCATACAGCCACTCTCACAATCACACACTCTCACTTATAGCCATTTATATACTCCAACACACATATATACTGCCTTTCACATATGTAGTTACTCACACATGTACCACTGAGATATACATTTACTCACTAACACAGCCATACACACACTCACCCACCCATACAGTCCATCACAGATGCACTCTTGAAAACATGCACCCAGTGAATCACCCACTCACACATCTATGCACAGAGTCACACACACCCCACCCACACAAACACTCAGGCACCCATACAGATACTCAGACAACAAATCAATAACCCATATAGACACTCATGTAGCTATTCGCAAACCCATGCAGCCGCTTACACACCAACAGACAGACAGATACAGACATTCACACAGTTTAGTCATTAACCCATGCATTCAGTAAGATACGTTTAATCACTCACTCATAGAGTCAGTCACGCACCTACTAAATCATCCATTCAGACACTTATACACCCACTCATTCTTCAATATGCCTTTCCCTATATATATTAAACATATTTAAACTTTACAGAAACACACAGTCACTGGATGATGTCATCAGTGATGTCATCAGTGATGTCATTTGAGATGTCATCAGTGATGTCATCAGTGATGTCACTGACCATGTCATGAGTGATGTAATATGTGACGTCATCAGCAGTGCATTGCAGGGCGCGAGTTATAGTTAGCTGAACTAACTATAACGGGGAATTTCACGGGTTTTGTACGAGTGCAATGTCCAAGTAACTAAAACTGTCCCTAAAACCTATGGTTTTTTCAGTGAATATATATATATATATATATATATATATATATATATATATATATATATATATATATATATATATATATATACTTAGAGCAGAAGAAGATCCTCGCCCTGCCTTGAGTTAGTGTTGCTTTCACCACATCCGCCCCAGCAAGTGTGTGATCAATTATTGGTGTAAATTTAATTTAGTCACACATCAATATACATCACATAGCCCGGGGGAAGAGGGCTAGGGTTTTATGAATGGTTGGGAAGGGGTATTTGAGGGAAAGGTTTGATAAAGACAAACACTACACATGGAGAACACACAATCTTGGCAGACAACCATCATAAATCTGTTAAGGGAGAAAAGGAAATGCATGCATGATGATGACTTGATGATAGTACTAGTCTAGTAGTACAGGGCAGCAGTATATTATTAATTATTATTATTATGCAATTGCCTTGCCTGTCTGCCCCCAGAGAGACCAAAATTACATTCATTTTATGTTCTGTTGTACCGGGCTTTCTTTTAAAGCTAGCAAAGAAAATTAAAAAAAAGCTTAGGGGTCAAATATATAAGCAAACATAATAAACAACAACACACACAGTCGTAATGATTAAAGAGAAAAAAATGAATCAAATGAAAACTAAAAATATGATACTATAACTATGTTATGGTCAAATTGGGAGTTGCATCTCGGCATTCCTCTTGGTCCTTCCTTCCATGGACGCTCCGTCCGTCAAGCTTGGTTGCCACTGCCTGCCTGGCGAAAGCGGATTGGTAAGGTAAGTATGAGTTGTTTTTTCGAGTATAGCTCAGGGTAAAGGCTGGCCTGTAAGAGTAGATGGAAAAACAAAAGGGATATTGAAAAATCAAGGAGAAAAGTAAAAATCATAAATTAAGGAGGGGTGCAACAAGAACACTTTCAGAGGCGGCATGGCTAAGTCATGTCTAGTCTGTTTCCAGCATTAACCTAGAAGAACAGGACAGAGCAGGCCCGCCGTGCCCACCCAACCTCCACTTAGCTTAGATCTTCCTGCTGTGCTACTTCAGGTATGGTGTAATCCGGTGGCATGAAGTGCTGATTAATTTTGATCATGGTTAACCTCTCCACATTTTGGGGCGAGAGACTGGTCCTTATCCCTGTCAGAACGGCACCAGCAGCACTGAAAACACGCTCAGAAGAGACACTTGCGACAGGGCAAGCCAAATAGTTTATCGCCAGCCTGCTGAGCACTGGCAATTGGTGCCTTTTCCCATATCAATACAGCAATGGGTTTTGATCAATGAAGACCTTTGTTGGGTCATCCAGATAGGCCTGGACCATCTGCTCAATGCTCTGGGGTGTTCCCCTTTGCTCAGCCTTTTTTGCCTTTGCCTCAGCACTGGACCTAACAAGCCCTTGCTGTAGAAACCATTCCTGTGCCGATTTTGGTGGGCCTGATGCTCCTGTTCTTGTTGTTGTTGATGTTGTTCTTGGTGTTGTTGGTGTTGTTGGTGTTTTTAACTGCTGTGATCCAACCGCACTGCCCTCAGTCTCTGAAGTTGAACTTGATGGCGGCTGCCCTGCAGTACTTGTTGTGGCCTGGAGTAGCAGGCCTCTTATTCCTCTTATATGCCTCTTATTCCCAGCCGTTCTTTTTCTAAGTGACTAGCTTCCGCAGCTATCCAAGTTTTGTAATTGGCAACATCCCCTTCTAAAAAAGGAATCAATGTTTTCAGTACTTGTTTGTACTGTGGATCCAGAATTGTGGCAGAAATGTAATGGTTGGATGACACAATGCCTCTTTGCACCCTTGTATTTTCAGATAAGCAAAGGGTTAAACTCTCCACCAACTCATATGCTTCTTTTTTTTCCTCCACACCTGTGTACATTGCATACACCCCCTTCATCTGTTCCTGTAGCATGTGCAACAATGGGATAGCTTGGCCCATAGTACAGTCCTCCTTGCTGACTTAACATGTGAAGACCTCGAAAGGAAGTATCATCTCTGTCAGGCAATTAACTAGGCTCAATTGGTCCATCTCAATGATCATGCCATTCACAGTAGCATCCCCTCTTTGCATGACAAATTCATTGATTGGTCTGTGCTGCTCAAAAAGACATTCAAGCATGTAATAAGTTGAGTTCCAACGTGTTGGCACCTCCTGGATGAGTGCTTTAACTGGCATTCTATGCTCACATTGAATGATCCTCAGCTGCTTCCGGGCTTTAAATGAATGGCTGAAATGTGTGCAGATTCTTCTGCAGGTGGTCAGTAAGTTGCTGACTCGGTCTTCTTTTTTCAGAAAGTCTTGAACAATGATGTTAATGCAGTGCGCCAAACACAGGACCCTGAAATAGCCACCATTGGACATGGCCTTAACTATATTATTGCCATTGTCCGTGGCAACAAAACCAATGTTAAGCCCTCTTGAGCGCAGCCATTCAAAGACCTTGGTGTCAAAGTCTTCCAAAATGTTTGCAGCAGTATGAGATTTCTCCATGGCGAACATGGCTACAGTTGCATGTTTCAGAGTGGCATTAAAAATCTCAGCAGTGTCAACAACAGCTGCTGCAGATATCTTTTCTCTAACCCCCACAAAAGAGATCCAGTGTGCAGAGATGCACATGTAATCAGTAGCTTGGCAACTGGTCCACATGTCTGTTGTCAGGTGGATAGTATGATCAGCACTCTACTGCAAAGCTTGTTGAAGCAATTCCAGCACGTCATGATGTAGTGCTGGAACAGCAACTCTGGTGAAATAGGACCGGCTGGGAACCTTCCATTTTGGGCAGATGCCTGTCACAAATTCAAGAAAACGCACCCCTTTGACAAAAGAAATAGGGAGGAGGTCCAGCGCTAACATCTTATCCAGCTTTGCATTGTACAAACGTGCCGTTGGGTGGTTGCGTTCGTACTGCCACTCCGACCTAAATATGCTGAGAATGGCAGGCTGTATTTTTTTCCTTTCTGGTGCCACTAATGTAGGTGACTTCTTGACGCCAGATGTTGTTAGGCTCAACGCATGTTTTTTCATTGCGGTACTCTCTTGCCTAGGACCCCTTGGTGTCTCAGCCTGACTCTTACTCTTGTACCACTGCGATGTTGCTGATGAGGTTGTGGGTGGTACCACTGCATCACTGGAGACAGGGCTACTTTGTGTGCCAGAGAAAATGTCTCCCTCTTGTTCACCTTCCACCGCTATCGTATCTTCTACTTCTTCATCCCCACCAACAGCAATGGGTGAAGTTTTTTAGCCACTAAGGTGCGCCTCCCACTGGATCAAGAGGTGTTTTTTCAGATGGGTTGTTTGGCCTCCGGTACCATAGTTTGTACCAAGCTTACCCCGGCTAGCACCTTGTCCACAAATGGTGAATATATCAATGTTCACCTCCTTTGTGCTAACCGAAAAGAAATCCCAAACTGGGGAGGTCATCTTTCTGGCACTGCTGCTGGTGCCACTTGCAATGCGGATGAACTGTATGTGGGCGTGAAGTTTGACTCTCTGCAGTACCTACTTCTACTGAGCTGTTACTTGTGGTGGAAGTACATGGCTGCCAGTGAAATATGGAAGCTGGAGGTCGTGTTGGTGGTATGATCTGTGTTGGTGGTATCCGTGCCACATCCCTCACAGCAATTTGGGATGGGGTAATGTCCGTCTCCACTGGAGCAGAACTAATGTCCATGATGATGACTGGCTCATCATCATCCTCCTCTTCTACATCTACCTCCATAACTCTAAGGCTTTCTGGAACCTTCCTTTTCCCTAGCCTTGTCTCGTGGCATGTCTCACTCTCAGAATGAGGTGGTGGGATCCAAGTGGCGTCTAGATCATCAAAAGGGGGGCTTGCAGAAGAAGCTGATGGACTAATCCTCCTCTTCCTTGCTGGGAATCTGGAAGACAATGGATCTTCTGAAAGAATGGCTTGCTCTTCTTCCTCTGCAGGAAGCTCTGTCTCCTGAACTGCCCTTACATTGGGAGGAACAACTACTTTTGGGGGCAGTTGCGGCTGTTGTTGCCCACTTATCTCAGTTCCCTGCGTTGATTGGGTACTACTTTGCGATAACGATAAGTCAATTTCAACATCACTGCTCGTTGTCGTGATTAGACTGGCTGCCTTGGTGACATACATGGGCTTGGGCCTAGGTTGGTGGGGTGGGTCTACTGATGCGGGGGTGCTGCTCCCAGCTTTCTCCCCGGACACCGCTGCTGCAGGCGCAAGATGGCATGGCCTCCACAAAGACGGCTTGCAAGCCTAATGCAGAGGCACACTGGCTGCCCCTTCACAAAATGGCCGCAAGCCACATGGCCAGGCCACAACAACAAGAAAAGGAAGACAGACAATGCAGGCCCATGGCAAAAGTACACTGGCTGGCTGCCTTAGCAAAATGGCTGCCAGCCACATGGTCAGGCAGGCCACAACAGCAAGAATGTGAAGACAGACAATGCAGTCCTATGGCAAAAGCACACTGGTTGCCTTCATAAAATGGCCGCCAGATACATGGCCAGGCAGGCCACAACAACAAGCAAGGGAAGACAGACAATATAGGCCTATGAAAAAAGCAGTGCACACCGGCTGCCTTCACAAAATGGTCGCCAGCCAAATGGCCAGGCAGGCCACAACAAGAAGCAATAAGCCAAGAGGAACAAAGGAAAGAAGACATGCAGGTCTATGGCAATAGCACTACAACCACCACAAAATGGCCACCAGACACATGGTCACTCACAACAACAACAACAAGCAGGAGGCCTGTAAAACAATGAACTCAAGCAGGCCTATTATGGACACAGACTTTACAAAATGGCCTCTTGCCACACGGAGAGGCTCAGCCAAGGCAAATGCTGGCCCACTACTAAAAACTAAAAAAAATACAGTGGCCAGACAAAGGAGGCATGCTAAACAACACAGCTTTAATACAACAATTCCAAAAACGAAAATCCACAGGGCTAAAAAAGGTTTGCAAGTTACACAACAACCACACACATCCAACAAAGGCATTTATTTAACACACATGAAAAAAAGTAAAACCCCCCCAAAAAACACATTTTGCATTTCAATCCAATGCCATCCATGCCCTAAATGATGTTTAAATACAACAGACACCACAGAAACAGTTGTTTCATGCACCCATGAGTAGCTCTGGGCCTACTGGCTGAAAGGCCTATTGGCAGACTACTGGGCTAGTGAATTAAATAAATATTGCAAATTGATTTCAAAAGTTGGAGAAAATGTAGTGAACTTTGCAACATGTTTCCTTTATAAAAGAAAACTAGAAGAAAAATTACAAACAAAGAAACAACTAGGCCCCTACTGAAACTACAGGCCACCCACCACAATACATTTAAAAAAAACAATGAAAAGTACAAAACTATGTAGGTGCAATGCCCCAATCAAACAAACAACACCAATTTTCCAACTTACTTGTGAAATCTCCAATCCAGAAGTCCTCAAATCCAATGATATATGATGCAGCAGACAAAAAAAGGGATCCTTCCAGCTCCAAATCCAAATGAATAGTGAACAGGAGATGGACAAAGCACTGGGAGAAGCCTGCTGGACAGAAACAGGAAGTTGGAGACACTGGGACACGTCCTTCATCTTAAAAAAAACATTAAAAAAAGAAAAAGGGCTCCTTGCACAAAAAAGTACAGCCAAATGTCAATCTGAGGAGTTTTTTTAAATCCAAATCATCATTTCGAGAAGGTTTTGATGCTGCTCGAGAGATATTCTTCTCCACATTGCAAATCCTGCGTGTTCAGGATCACGATCTTCACAAACTTCCACCGGAAGTCTGATGGCGTGCTCGAATGACGTGTTCACGATCGCACATTCTCGTGGGACTGTGCGGCCAGCTACCAAATCTCGTGGCGCTCGCGAACGGATGAGAAATCTCATCGGCAATCGCAGGCATCCCAGTAAGTCGCTTCCGCACGTGCAAAAACACATTTTGAGCGCGCAAACACAAAAAAAACTCCGCTCCGGTGCGGAGTGCAGAGTTTTTGGTAACTCCTCATTCTACGAGGAACGCAGAGTTGCCAAAATTCCACCAATTCTGTGAGCGGAGCGGAGTTTTATGCCGAGGCTTAGTATTGTGATTGTTTGCATACATGAAGGCCTGATTAAGCAAATTATTAATCACCAAAATACTGGGCCACTCCAAAGCACTTAGCCTTCTGTTCAAATATGTGACCCCAAATGTCTTGGTGAGGTATGATTCTGCAAATCCTCCTATTTCTAACACACCTGTCAGGTACATCAAAATGTATAACAACAGGGATACATTTTCAGAGCCACAATGCTAGAGCAACTCTCTCCCTCACATATAACATCTAAGTCTTCCAATAGAGACACACCCCACCCATGGAAAGTGGAATGATACATTAAAGTGGCTACCTCATGCAAGGTAATACACCTTTCCATGACACATTCATGCCCAGCAGAGGAACCACAGACTGCTGTAGAAGAATCATAGCACTTTCATGACCCTCGCATGCCACCCAACTCTTCCATAACATAGCGCACTTCATTTTGGAAATTTCAGCAAAATATGCAGCTTCACTGTGAAATCGAATGGACAAGGAAATGGTGCTGAGAAGCCACAAAAGTGACAGATGTGCCCTTTTTAATTAGCCAATGACAATGATATATGTCTTTGCTCAATCGCTCCTCCTAGCTAGCTATAAGACATTTTTTTACACTTCCATTTTATCTTGCTTAGTTCCAGTTTCCTGTGCATCGCCTCATTATACATTTACATTTCTTTTCATTAATCTTCCTTGTATTCCCAAAGAGACCAAATTATTAGCCGTATCATGTTATGATGTCATCTTCGATAAACCTCCACTAACATTTATACAAAAAGTATACCACTTCACTATACTACTCCACTCTCTTACGGTTTTCATGTTTAGAATCTTGTTAGTGCCCTATCAGGCTCATGAACATCACCCCTCTTCACTATCATTTAGTTTATGATGACAAGATGGTAGCCAATTTGCAAGGGATAACAATTGTCAAATGCCTTTCACCTAAACTTTATTGAAACAAGCAGGAATCAAAAATGGTGATTTGGAAAAAAGTATGTTTGCACTTATCAGAAACAGTACAGCTAGACCAGTGCTACCTGTATTAAGGGAGGCACCGCAGGGATGAATCAAAATAAAGGGCCTTATTTAGATCTTGGCGCTACTCCTGCCGCCCCCCGTGACGGCAGTTTCAAGTACACCGTTGAGTTGACAGAATCCCACCTGCCGTATTTAGATATGTGCTGGCTGAACCACTGCCATGGTGATCTTCTCTGCTGGCTAACACTACTGCATCGCCTTCAGGCCATCGGTATTGCACCAAGCATATTTAGATGTTTTTTCCTTTGTGCTGGCGGAGTTCCTAGTGGAGTGGAGACTGGTAAGTACTACTTATCAATGTGTCAATACACATATGTGTCATGTTTGCATCAAAAACATATGTAGGCAGTGTGTTATGAGTAACTTTGTTGGATTTTCTGTCCGGACGCCTTTCTGGGGAGTTTCTGATGTCCCTGTGCGGATTTTTCACGAACCGGTGACATAGACCTAAAAAACTTTATAAATAATCTTGTTGAGACATCGACGAAGTGGACTGATGTAGTGCCTTCAAAGGTGACTTACCGAAATTAGTAACCTTGATCTATAAGGAGTGTTAACTCTGCTGTGTAAATATACATCTATATGTTTTATTTAATACACAGTCTATTAGAGGCTCCGAGAATGTGGTACATTAATTTATTTTAATGATATAACCACACCAGACAATATCTGTCAGTGACTGCTTTTTGCAGAGCATTAGCAATAGTATCCCCTGGGTATGTCAATACTGATTTGATATCTGGCCAAGGTCCTGAGGAAGGTGGTGCTATCTTTCTTCAAACCACCGAAACGCGCGTCGACCAGTGCTGTTCAGATCCTGCTATATGCAGTTATTTTAATTGGTCGCGGAGATTATACTATCTGTTGTCTCCCACCGTCCAAATATATGTATTAGTGAATGTGGTATGAGTGTACATGAGTTGGAGTGTATGTGAGGTAATTTGTATGAATGTTTTTTTTTTTCTGTTTTGCTACTTGGGGGTTAGTGATATAATTACTGTTTTGTATGCAAATCTTATGATACAATTGTGTAATATTGTCTATACATGTTTTACGTATTGGTTTTATATTTAAAAGAAATGTAAAAGAAAACAAAAAGAATTTTGACAAAACAAAGAAAATAAATAAATTATGTGAATATTTATAAATATGGTTATCTTTTGGGACTTTGTTGTTGTTTAGTTCATGATCAGCCCATGTTGAATTTAATTTCAGCTTGATAAAATAAATATAGGTCACGAGGGAGCTATTTTTGATTGTGTTGTTGTTTTCCCCTCTTCTCCCTGACCTTAAAATAACCTGCTGAGAGGGGGTCCCCCTATTTTGCTTGGCAGTGTGTTATGGCCCTTTGTGTTACATATTGCATGCCACAGACATAACATACACACAACATTGGATTCACTCTCACAGGCACCACAACCAGCACATCAACCATTATTTTTTGTAAGTGTCAATACAAGTGTGTTCAATTTACCTTGATAAGTAGGAAAATGAACACTACTGCATTACACCTAAGACAAATATTGCATGTAAGAGAAATGCAAAAATACACGGGGCTACAGCGATTGTCAACATACTATTTATAGTAGGACAATTGTACATTAGATTACCTTAGACCTCGGCGACAACGGAGTCGTTTGGCGTTGTGGTGGAGTCGGAGCAGCAAAGGAGGGACCTGGACAATGGGGTACAAGATGGAAACGTCATCAGGAAGCAGTAAAAAAGGCAAGTTTTTACCTCATTTCCTTTGATTCCACCAACTAAAAGTAGGAGGCATTCCTGCAGCTACAGAAAGGCACATTTAATTAGCCCAGCAGGACTCTTGTCTGGAGTCTCGCCGATAGCCGCTTCTGCCTATGACGACAATGGGAGAGATACTTCGTAGATGAGAGGTGGGACTCTGGCGGTATTTTGACCATGGACCCGTCAACATCTGAATAGGGCAGGAGGAATGCCGAGTCTGCAGGCAGTGAATCAGTTGAAAAAGTGATGGGGGGCATTTACCGCCAAGATCAAAATCAGGCCCAAAGTCCCTTTAAAATGGCACATCCGTTTTTATGATTTGAATTCATGCAAATAATACTTTAAAGTAATGATCAAGGAAAAATGTGAGCTGCACAATTTAAATAAAATCTATCTCTTTGTAGGTATTGGTAAGAAAGATAAATTATTCACCTGAGAAGTGAGACATCTGGTAATGTTCCTGATTTCGTTGACTATGCCTGAGGTGAACTTTAACTCACACAGCCTACTGTAGGTAATATTGCACGACAATACATCGAGGAACAGGTTGATGGGATTCGGAGACCTCTAAGGTATGAAGGACTTTGAGCACTGGGATTTTATGGAACCGTTGTTACCCAATATTTTCCTTAGCTTTGAGCATCCTCTATTGTACAATTTCCTGACGTTTGAAATCATAACCAAATCATAACCAAAGAGCAAGACTTGTTTTGGTGAGAAATAGCTAGTAGGTCACGTGCTGCTACTTTGAGGCCTGAGATTCAGCAGGAATGGTTTCCCTCAGCCTAAGTGCTACTACAGGTGTAGTATGTTCATTAAACGTATTACGTTTTGCACTTGGTAAAGCATGCAAACTTAAAAAAACTTTAAGAAACATTTTTAAAAACTATATCCAGCTATGAGTTTGCTGATTTCACAACTTTGCACACCCCCTATCTATGTAGCAAATATGGATTGCAATGAACACAATTGAACACACGAACTATACCAAAAGTGTCTTATTAAAAAATAAATCCATTAACCACGTTGGTAGCAAAGATAGACAGATGTTCTTTAAATTATATTAATTCCAAACTTTGCAGCATTCAGAGGAGAACACATTACTCCAAACTCAGGGGAATATTCTCAAGAACGTGTGATAACCATCGCAAAAGTTACTTAACGCAACCTCCAACATCGCAGTATATTGTGGGTAATTTACGCCGTGTTAACCAAGTATTCACAACACGGCAGTACCATGCGATAGTCACCAGATAACGCGTCAAATGGGCGTGTTAAAATCAATGCCACGCCGCAAAAATGCGAAACACGAACGCAAAAAAAGCTGCGATGAGGCCAATCGCGATACAAAAAGCAGCGAAAACCAGCGGCAGGCCTGCAAATCCCACCCGTCTGGCGGGAAAATGCACCATAAAAGCAACAAAAACAACACACCAGAAACAATCCAAAGTGCGTAGCAACATGGATGCACCCTGACCCAGTGCAGAGGCCAACGCGAACCCCACAAGCCCCACAGACCACAAGCAAGGACCAACCGGGTCGGGGAAGGCCAAGGAGAAGAGGGAGAGGAAGACGGAGTGCAGTCCGTAGGAAAACAAGACCAGCGTCACGGATGTGACAGAACACTACCAGCAACTGACCCACAATCAGACTACCTTGAATGCAGCCGGAGTGTCGAGGAGGCCAATGGAGGAGGCCAAGAGGCGCTGGCATGACGGGAAAACCTAAACCAGGCCCAAAGCCGCTGCCAACAGGAAGGCAGCAACGGTGACAGGAGGTGGGAGTCCTGCGCCACAGGAGGAGCTGGAAGAAATGGAGGCCAGTCATCAGTGTGGAGACGGTGCAAGGAGGTGGGAGTACGGCACAGCTCGAGAGGACCTGTTACAACAACAACAGGGTGAGTAACGAACAGGGACTGGGGGGACGGGGGGAGATGGGCACAATGGCACACATGCACAAGGATGTGTAGCACACTGCACACCCACAATTACCCATGGTCATGTCCCCCATCCCCGTGGCACACTGCAGCACACACACATGGCAATCACAGCACATCTCATGACAATGTGGCACAGAGTGCAACACCGACACTGCAGAACAGGGGACACAACTGGGTCCGCCCATGCGCAGAAACAGTCCAATCACATTTGACATAGCAGGGAACTGTGAGATGCATATGTGCGGGTACAACCTCACATCAGTCATGTAGTCCAAATGTCCACTGTCCCCCCTCCAATTGCCAGCACTGCCCAAACAGTCACAATGTACATTGTCACACAGTCTGCATGTCTACAAGAACAATGCGCCAACATAAATGTCAACACAATGTCAACATGCATCTCCCCTTCACATTGCAGAGGGACAAACAACACCTCCAGCAGGTCAGACCAGACAACCCATCAGTGATGCCGGAGACGACCACCACACCTTCGACACCGACGCCCTACAACAGCCCATGGACATCCCACGCAACCCACCACCAGGACCAGGGCAGACAAGCTACGCAGAGGAAAACCCAGCCCCTGCAACAGACCACACAGCATGAAGCACCCGCAAGCACGGCTGGCTCATAACACTTCACCGACCCACACATGGTACCCCAATGCCAGGTGTCAGAACGCCAAAAGGAGGTGGCCGAACAGGTGCGGGTGTGGTCCGAACCCATGGAAGGCGAACTAGATCACATACGTTGGTGTCAATTACCCTTCAGGGACCCCCTACACCCCACAAAGGAGAACCACACTGCCATAGAGACACATGCAGATGCACATTCCCAGTACAGAATCATGCCCAGGGGCACGCACATATCAGTCACACACCCACGTTGGCTCTGCGTACGACGGCCCAGTCCACTCCCCTTATGAGCTGAGTGGGTGACGACAAAGCCACATGTCCAAGCTCTAACCCGCTGCCTGCAGTGACATGTCTGCATCCGCTGTACACAGCACACTGTAATGTCGTAGGGCCCAGGGCCCTCATGCATACAACAAGACCACAGGGACACGCAGACATTATGTTGAACTGGCTACGGGCACGTGCGCCCGGCCCCTTTATTGGCAGGGCCACATGTACAGTGACGCCTGTGCTGGATGTGTGTGGGGTGATCATGAGCCAGCCCGCACAGAGTGCTTGGTGCTGGCAACAACTTGAACAGTGGACACCAGTGCAATGGAAACAGAAAACACCTGCATAACAGAGTCAACTGCTGAGCAACATGGAGGGAGCCGGAGCAAGTACAGAGGTCACCCAACATACAAACAAAAGTGTCCGTGAGTTGCAGTGCACTGAGGTTGGGGCACTAGAGCTGAGCGCGCTCATGTGATGAAAATGACTAGGATTGTGTCCATTCGGGATATTCCTGATGCAGATCCAGTGGGGTGTGTTAGACCTGCATCAACTTCCTCATCAACGTCCCAGGTCTCCCACACTGCCGGAGGTGACATTGCTGCGCAACCTCTCCACAGCGCAAAAGTCAATCAGTAAGGGTCCATGGGTTGCGGTGCACAGAGTCAGTGGCACCTGGAGTGCTGAGCAGGGGATCAGGCAGATGATGGCATCCACGACAGGTCTGAGCAACTCTGTTAGTCTGCCAGTACCACTGTTTCGACTCTGGCAGATGGTGGTTGGAGTTGGCCCTGGTGATGGTGGCGTGTGCCTCCTGCGGTGATGCGACGTTCGGGCCGGTCAGGACTCGATATGATGTGTGAGCCCTGGTGGTCCTCAGTTGAGGCCGGAGGCAGCGGACAGCGCAGGGCCACATGCACATGGCGTCGATGACCCCAAGACCACCGTCACAGAGGTCATCCAATTTTCATTCAGACAGGGTCCCTGACTTGAGCTGCACAGAGTTGGTGGCCCCGGATGCACAGCGGCAGGCACAGGCACACCACCACGGGACAGTGGCTTGTGGTCCACTGAGGTAAGGCCACGCAGACTGAGCGGGTCCCCGTCGATGTCAAAGGGTAATGTGGTGGAGGGTTGCGGGGGACAGTGGAAGGTGTCCTCCAGGGCATGATGCAGAGGGCAGAAGCTATCCGGAAGCAGCAAATGGAGGAGTGGAAAGCGACTGCCTTGTTGCCACCACCAATTCGGCATCAGCTGCATGAGGATGAAAACTACCCCCTAGTCCATAGACTCAGACGCCACCAATGTACGAGCAGCGAGTGTCCATGAATGTCGGGGAACAGACTTAGTGGCACAGGGGCTGAGAGGGGATGCAGTCTGCGATGATGCCCGTACACTGATATGTACTCCGGCATTGTCGAATCAAGACTCTGTGACCTACTGGACCGCAGTGTAGGCCGGAGGCAGCAGTCAGCAGTGGGCCACAGCCACGTGTCGTAGGCTCGCGATGCACAGAGTTAGTGACATCAGGGCAGTTGTCGGTAGTGTTCGATCACCTCCATAACGATGATCCTTTTTTCCTCCCAAATGCAACGCGTCATCCTCTTATGCCTCTCCTTGCGTGCAATGATTCGTACTCTGCCTTTGAATGATCGATGTTCAGTTCCAATTCTGTGACCTACTCGAGCGCAGCGTAGGCCGAGAGCAGTAGTCCGCGTGGGCCCACAGAATCTTGCGGCTGTGATGTAACACTAAGACCTGTTGGCACCACATCGAAGGGTGTATAGTGACATACACTCAGCCATGATTGATGTGCTCTGCCATGGTGTAATCAAGACTCAGTTCCAAATGTGTGACCTACTTGTCCGCTGTGCATGCCGGTGGAGTACGTCAACAAGAATGGAGTACTGTGGGCCTGTGTTGCGGAGGCCGTGATGGTCTGAGGAGGCTGCCAAGGTCACAGGCCTCAGGCTTGGAGATTGCACCGGCACAAGGTGGGCCCTCTTCGACACACGCCGGTGTCGGAAGGTGGACATTGAGGCCTGGGTGCGCAGGGGCAGGCAGGACTGGTTCGGGGACCAGTGTCCCGGGGTGCAGCAGGCGCACAGGATCGCTGGCAACACCGCTCTCGGCGTCGGCCTCGTGGCGGGGTGAGAGGCGCCGCCCTGGCAGAGACGTTGGGCATTCCGGAAGAGGACCACGCCCAGAGTTACGTGCCTTTTATTCACACCCCTATGCTGGCCTGGCGTACGCCGGGCCAGCCCACTCCGCTCATGCTTACGGGGGGACATCACAAGCTACATTTCCGCGATCTTCCCCACTGGCTGGGGTGACATGATTGCGTCCACTGTCCACTACACTCCAAACACCAGCGGTCGACATGGATATGTGTGTGGTCTGCATACTGAAGTCTGGCCAGCACATCCACGCCACACTTGGCATTGTGTACATTCTCATTCATCGGTCCCTTGCCTCCTTCACACATGCCTGGTCCCCACCTCTTCCGACATTCTGCTATTGTGTGTCCGAGGTGCCATGCCGTTGATGGCTCATGTACATGGCTGGCCCAGGTTCCCACAGTGAGTTGTGCTGTCGTGTCTGGTGGGTGTGCATGTTGTATGTGAGCTTGTGACGTGTTCATTTCCTGTGTTGTGTGTTGCATGATTGTGGAGTTGAGGTGTGTGGTGTGTGCATTTGGTATTGGCCAACGAGCAGTGCATTTCCGTGGGTGCCATCCCGGTGGCGCAGGGTGATGATGGACTGTCGGGAGGTGCAGGTATCATGCACACTGCCTGGGTGGTTGGCGGCGGCGTTGGCGGGGATTCCACGGTGGTCCACTATTGCCTGCACATTGGTGGGATACGTGCGCTTTCTGTTGCGCTTATTGTGTGCAGTGTCGCCAGGGGCCACTAGTAGGACATGTGTGCAGTCAATTGCTCCCTGACACGTGCGGGAAGCCAGCTGCGGCATACACCCCTTGCTTGGTCTCTGGCTGTTCCTGCGCAGTGTGTGTGAAGTATAGATAGTGGGGTACCAAGCTGATGGTGTCATCCATGACCGTTATGGGGACTTGGATTGGTCTGGCTGAGTGACTCCTCCGTCTCAGGCGGATGTTGGTTGGAGGGTACCAGAGGCCAAAACGTGCAGCACGGCCAGCAGCTTTGTCTGCGGTGGGATGTTGGTTGTCAGCTGTGTTGGTACCGTCAGCCTGTGGGCAATGGTGGTCAGGATGCGGAGGAGGGTTGTCCCTTTGGGCATATAATGGGCAATGACAATCTCTGGTGTTGGGTCTATGAGGTTGGTGCATTTTTGGAGGGTCGCTGTCTTTGTCTGCGCTGCCTCAGTGTTGGTCCAGGGGGGGCGGTGGGTGTCCGGGGGGTGGGGGTGGTCCTGGGGGTGGTGGGGGTAGGTGTTGGGGCCCTCTTGGGTGTCCGGCCCGCATGTTCAGTGGCTCCATGGCATCTGTTGGTCTTCAGGTGTGGCTGTGGGCTGGGCTCCCTTTTGTGGTGCAGGCTGCCGTCCGACTTTACACCAGGTCAGAGCAGGTGTTAATTGCCTGCTGATAACGCGCTTTATCGCATGTTTCGTGGTCTTTTCGCAGATCTGGCTGGTGGTTGAGAATGTTGCGGAGTGGTGTTTTCGCTGGTTTTTGCACTGGTACGCCTACTCTGCATCTCATTAGCGATAGTTGCCGGGGTCATCTGTGGCGATGTTTTTTGCGGCTGCTATCCCGGGTAAACTGGTGATATGGGCTGTTAACACCAGCTTGTGAATGGGGCGATGAATTTATCGCAACTTTGGCTGCGATAAAGTGCTGTTAACTCGGCGATAGCTCCTTGAGAATATGCCCCTCAATGTCATAAAATAAATTGCGCTAAAAACGAGCTAACAGAATAAATACATTAAGGTATGAAATAGAACATCCTGTTGAATGAATTCGAAAACAATATCCAGACGAATCTGCTTCTTTGTTTTTTTTCCCGAAACGAACAATATTGCAGCAGTGCAAAGTAGGATAGTTGATTGTCTGAAGTAGCTTAAAAATAATGAATCCTGGCAGCAGTGGGTTTTTTACACCAGACACAGAAAAGGACAGGCAGGCTAATCTCATTGTCATTGGCTCTTTTCTCCTACTTCCTGCTGGGAAATGTATCCTAGTTTGTAAGAGTTATACAATGCGGCTGTTTTGAAAGAAACGAAAGAAAAATCATAATAGAAGCCTCTGTTCTGTCTATAAATCTGTAATACCAGAAATAATACCATCCTTACTGCCTTCAGTGTAAACCGTTTCCTGCAATGAATAAAACAGATGTAAAGTATCATATTTAGTTTCTTGGTTTTAAGCCACGGCATCATTGAATTATTCAGACTTTTGTGAATTATGTAAAAGACTTAAAAGAGATCCATGCTTATCCTAACAGCCACTGTTTCTAATAAAGTATTAGATGGGTTTTATAAAAATGTGGATGCCAGCAGACACATTGTTTTCAAGAGGCAGACAGTAGAGAAAAAGCAAGCCGCCAAGACCAAGGGCTTATGTCAAGTCATGGTTTCATTCCATTAGTGCATTGATGATGCCAGCTTCGCCTCCCACAAGAGTCTGCACAAGTAGAAAATTATATTAAATTGAACAAAGAGTATTTGATCCTTTTCAATGCTAGGGATCGTCCTGTTCACGTTTGGTAGAACAGTAAGTATCAGCACTAAGATGTAGCTTTTAAACGCACTGGATTTTTAACTAAAAACATTCTCAAACATTTTTTAATGTTATTAGACAAAAAGTGTTTAATACATTTTGGTTTTATTACATGTATCCAGTGGGCTGTATATCCTTTAGATAATTTTTTGATAATCTAAGAGCGTAAGCGCAGGCAAGCTTGTGGTAACTAATTAACATTGTCAATATACAATTACATCACATGAAGTGGCATCATTGAAGTGCAGCCTGGTGTTAATAGAAATAGGGATGGGCGGAGTTCGCAGAGTTTCACTCCGCAAAGTTCTGTGCAGTGAAAAAAAGCTCCGCCTAACCCTGCATGAGCGGACGGAGTTGTGCTCGGCTGCCACTGATCGGTGTGATTAGCGAGCTCTGCGTAGTAACGCATGTGCAAACGGCACCATGCGGTCACCCCTGCACACCGCCATTTTAGTTTTACTATTCTTTGCACGGTGCTGGGCCTACTTCTGAATCCTAATTATACCTTTGCCATCCTAACCTTATTTAAGTTAACCTCCTCTGTTTTACATTTATTTCCTTAGTGTGTGCATTTGTGTTGGTGTATTTTATGTTTTTGAGTTCTTTTTTTTATTTTCTGTGACTTTTATTACTTCTGCCCTAACTTCTTAATTTCTCCCTGTCTAGTCTATTCCTTTTCTTTCACCTGTCTTTCATTTTTCATATTCACCCAGTGTCATGCCAGAGAATGGGAAAGGCAGTGCCAGCGCAGTGAACCGCACACCCTGTGGGCACAGGAGCCGCCAGGGGATGCAGCTGTGTGTCATTTTTAGCAAGGAGGAGGTGGCTGCACTCCTTTTTTTGTGCAGTGCCACCTCCCCTCAATGCTAGCAGCAGGTGGCAGGCCAAGGATTTGGTATGGTCTGCGGGAGGGTCGGCAGCTGTGGGGAGGGTGTGCCTTTGCATTTACAAGTGCATTGGAACTCGACACACCCAGCAGCAGCTGAAGCACTTCTGGGCTGACATCCTGGACCGGGAGAGGGACCTGATCGACCAGCTAGGCATCTAGCTTGCGGGGCTTGGTGAGTACTAGTAATTAATTATTACTAATGTGTTGTGTCCTATCCTATAATGCTAATTTTGGTTCCAAATAGCATGCTGCTCACACTCAAAGGTAAATTAAGTTCACGTAATGTTACGAATATTATGTGAACCAATTTGAGCAAACCAGGTGCTCGGTGATACCTAGTTTTGCTCGTTGCGTTAGGCGCTCGCATTGGGCTGATTATGTAAGAAGTTATGCTGACTCCTCTGTCCTCCTATCACTAAGATGGTGGCACTGTGGTAGTAGATGTAATATATTATCAGTGAGTTAGCATTCTCTTTGTTGTCATTTTTATGTTGCTTGTAGAGTCCCCTGCAATCTTCCGATGATGTAGTATGCAGAATATGCATCTATGCATTGAAAAGGGAAACTGACTGAGTTTGCCCACCAAAGGGGGATAGATTTGTAAAGCAAATATCAAGGGTTTCCAAATGTAGTTTAGGAAATTCGGAATAGGGCTTAGGTTATGTTTCAGAAATTAGGACTAGATCAACTGGATAATATAGGGATTCTTTTTTAGAAAAGTATAATGTTAATTAGTTAATGCATTTGCCTTTATTTTCTGGGAGATTAACTGTACCACTAATCTATTTTTTGTTATCTTCTTTATTTCTTCACCACCCATGGGCAAGAATAGGGCATTAGCGGGTCAGGCCGAGGAGGGTGCCACAACCAGTGCCCCAGCTGGTGGAAGTTCCACCTCCAGCACCTGGGCGGATGGCTCTGCTGGCCCCTGTAAGTTCTCGTAAATACTATTTATTTCTCTAACTTTTAGTTCTTCCCATTAGATACATGTTTCCTCCTTTCTTTTATACTGTGACTTTTCTTTGATTCTTGTTGTTTTATTTAATGTTTATTCTTGTTACTTATCCCTCCCTGCATTATCCCTTTTTCTATATTTCTTGTTTTTCTAGCTGACTTCCTCCTTTGTCTGTACTAATCTGTAGCTTAAGTTTTCTTCTGCTTGGTTATGCTGTCCCTCTCCCCTGATGTTATACTCTGTGGAGTGGTACTGTAAGACTAAGACACTAGTTTAGGTAGTCTACTGTGAAGACTGTAGAGTTTGCAGACCCTAGCAAGCTCTTCTACGCGTGTTGGTTGAGAAGGTTTTCTATTTCTTGCTCATGCTCAAATGATGAGAGAGTAGCCATAATTATTGGTGACCCCCACAATGCTGAGTTGTATGCATTATTCAGAATCCTAGCAGCTTGAATGACAGTGCAGAATGGCAGAAGAGTAGTATGAGCCTGAGGATGGTCCCATTGCATTTGCCAATAGTTGAAAACAAATGTTCCCTTTGGAAATCCCTGCACACTATTTGCTCACAATCAGCAACTGTACCACATTATACCAGATTATCAACTTTCATACAGTATCACAATAGATGCTCCACTCAGGATGTATATGCATTTATACAAATATTAAATAAATCTTGCCAAGAAGAAGATTTTCTGTACAATAGGAAAATATATCACCATATAAAACAATACATAAAAATGTTAAAAATGTTAAAAAACATATTCAATTCCAATCAGTATAAAGTCATGAAAAGACAAAAAATCCCTGGAAAGGAAAACTACAAAAAGATAATGTAATTTGTATTTTGGTTGTTAATTCAAATCAATAATAGGCAGCAACCCGCAGGGGAAATGGCTTCCCTGTCTTTATGTGACCGCTGACTTTCATCAAATTTAACAGAAGCACTCAGCGTCGACGCGTTTCGGTGGAGCAATAATAATTAGGCCACCTTCATCATCACCTTTTCTTATTCACATTGCATAGTGGTAAGAATTTACACACCTAATGTAGAAAAAACAAAGGTAGGTATACACACATAGAAAAGAAGGCATTCCAGTTTATAGATACCCATCTCCACCCTCTTTCTACTGATTTCTGTTTTACAATTATTTCAACTGATTACCTTTATTCCTTCCCTGTTCACAGGGGATAGGCAATGCGGTCATTCAATTGATCAAGGTTGAGTAACACCCTGTGTATGGGAGAAACAATATTATTTTATTGTTGGGAACAATAGGAAACCCCGTTTTTTTATTTTTATATCCTATATTTCTGTATGTAACTCACCTTGTAATTTTTTATTTGTTATAGGAGTGTTAAACACCTCATCTACGGTCAAAAACCGGAACACGATTCGGTTATTCTGAATGAAGATAAGAGATTTATTATGGAGAGTTATGGGGCTGCATCTATAATTTATCTATAATCTCTCCTATATACATGGAAGGATCCCTACCTATATCTCCTTTATTTGTTCAATTCAAAAACGCGTACACAAAATATATGACTGCTCTGTAAGGAGACCTTCATTATTTATTCAATTTCAAACCGAGCACACTTTAACTAGAACTGCACTTTAAGGAGACCTAAATCTATGGAAGTCTCAGAGCATGCTTCTATAGACCCCACCTTCCAGTCTCACCTTTGTTAAGAAAAAGAGAGAGGTCAAAAGATCACTCTTCTTTACAGTCGCCCGGAGCCCATCTCCGTCGCTGTAAATAAATAAAGAAATATAATAAAATGATATAAAAGAATATGTGTATATATATACATGTATATTCACATTTCAACGTTCGTAACTCCTTAGTCATATACACTATTTGGCCTAAGTAAGCTAGTGACCCCAATGTCCTAAATGGGTCCATTGTCCAGTAAGATTTTTAATTGAGGCCAGCTCATACAATTGTTAAGGCTTTTGGATGTGAGAGTATATCCATTATATGTCAACGTCTTGGTCACCAGGCAGTGCTCACAAATGGAGCAAGTACCACCTTTATTGTTCCCAAGGGCCTCGCCCATCTGAAGGGTGCTCTGGGTCAAAGGACGAATTTCTCTGTATGTGTTGACCAGACTTTTACGAGTGTTGTCATTCCGTTTAAATGCAAATAATGGTTTTGGTAGTTTGATCTCATTTCCTTCATTCAAAATGCTCCAGTTGGAATTTACCACATTTTTTAACTTATTACTGATATTGGAGAACTGGCTGACAAACACAATCCTATTTTTAGACACATTATCTTTTTTATTCCTCTCTACAGGGTTCTGATTCAGCATGCTATCTCGATTATAGAACCGGGCACACTTAAAAGCATGTTTTATCAATTTTTTGGGGTATCCCCTATCTAAGAGTTTGCTTTTTAAATTCTCAGAATGTTTATAAAAATCATCCAATGAGGAGCAATTCCTCCGTAATCGGAGGAATTGTCCAAAATGGATGTTGTCTCTTTGGGCTTGGGGGTGGTAACTCTTATAATGTAAGAGTGTATTCTTGTCAGTAGGCTTTGTAAATACCTCAACTTCTAATATACCATCTATATTCTTAATGGTGATGTCTAAAAGATTCACTGCACTATTATTGTAGTCCGCTGTAAATTTGAGGTTTTGGTCCCCTAAATTTAACCACTCAATGAATTGTAGTAGAGTGGTTTCATCACGCGCCGAGAACATCCTTTTGTGGCGCCGCTTCATTGACGATATTTTCTTCATCTGGGAAGGTGATGCAACCACTCTACTACAATTCATTGAGTGGTTAAATTTAGGGGACCAAAACCTCAAATTCACAAATGTTTCGTTTTTTTAAACAAAAAAGAAAAAAACCCTTCTTTTCCCTAATATATGTTGGTAACTGGAGCCATTTACAATCTTTAAATACGTACGTTAGCCATTCAAAGATGGCGCATCTCCGATTCTCCGATCATGTCATAGATATGCCTCACTGTAGGAGGAGGGGAACGCGATAAAAACAGGACGACAACAAGGCGCTTCACTTTGTATTGAGCGAGCAGCCAAGGAGAGGCATCGGAGTATGCAGTCACTGTGAGAGTTCATAGGTAAGCGGATATGAGAGTATTGAGCTGAGACCGCTTGCCTTTATGGTAGAGGTGGGATACTTTGATGCCAGATTCGGAAGCGGCTAACCGCGTAGCATTGGCGCTCGGGCAGCTAACTAAAATAGATGCACCCAACACATTATACGAATTGGGCTAACTACATAGCATTGGCGCTAGGGCGGCTAACTAAAATAGATGCACTGGACACATTATTGGTATTGGGACTAGCTCAAAAAATTTTATTAAAAGGGACTGGGGTTTTGACAAGGACATACACAAAATATAGGAACTTGTGTGGGTAAATATATTACACCGGCCTGATACATTTGGCCTTTGTGGCCAAGTTGAAGAGTATCGTACATCAGGCGCGTTTTCACCACAATAGAGGGCATAAATAAACACATGCAAGAGGAGACTTATTGGGTATATGAGCTGGTCTCAATTAAAAATCTTACTGGACAATGGACCCATTTAGGACATTGCGGTCGCTAGCTTACTTAGGTCAAACAGTGTATATGACTAAGGAGTTACGAACGTTGAAATGTGCATATACATGTATATATATACACATATTCTTTTATATCATTTTATTATATTTCTTTATTTATTTACAGTGACGGAGATGTGCTCCGGGCGACTGTAAAGAAGAGTGATCTTTTGACCTCTCTCTTTTTCTTAACAAAGGTGAGACTGGAAGGTGGGGTCTATAGAAGCATGCTCTGAGACTTCCGTAGATTTAGGTCTCCTTAAAGTGCAGTTATAGTTAAAGTGTGCTCGGTTTGAAATTGAATAAATAATTAAGGTCTCCTTACAGAGCAGTCATATATATTGTGTACGCGTTTTTGAATTGAACAAATAAAGGAGATATAGGTAGAGATCCTTCCATGTATATAGGAGAGATTATAGATAAATTATAGATGCAGCCCCATAACTCTCCATAATAAATCTCTTATCTTCATTCAGAATAACCGAGACGTGTTCCGGTTTTTGACCGTAGATGAGGTGTTTAACAGTCCTATAACAAATAAAAAATTGAAAGGTGAGTTACATATAGAAATATAGGATATAAAAATAAAAAAATGGGTTTCCTATTGTTCCCAACAATAAAATATTATTGTTTCTCCCATACACAGGGTGTTACTCAACCTTGATCAATTGAATGACCGCATTGTCTGTCCCCTTAGAACAGGGAAGGAATAAAGGTAATCAGTTGAAATAATTGTAAACAGAAATCAGTACCAAAATGAGAACATTTAAATGATGTTTCTCTTTATTTATAGCCACAAATCAAATTATTAGCGTTGCCTTTTCCATAAGGACATTGGAGTGACATCTTCCCGAGTGCCTGTGCACCAGTGAGTTTAGTGGCGATATGAGTATGCTTGTGGGAATGAATGGGAATAATTGTTGGTATGGAATGCGGTTAAGGATAAGCACTAAGTAAGTCTGGCCTTTTTTGTTAAGCTCCTAGTAAGGATGTGCAAGCACTTATAAACTGTAATAAAAAAAAAAATGAAATAATTGTTCTTGTATGGAAAAAGACTTTTATGAAGAAATAAAATAGAATAACCTTCAACATTTAAAATGGTAGAAGGGATTGAGAGTAGAAAGAGGGTGGAGATGGGTATCTATAAACTAGAATGCCTTCTTTTCTATGTGTGTATACCTACCTTTGTTTTTTCTACATTAGGTGTGTAAATTCTTAGCACTATGCAATGTGAATAAGGAAAGGATGCAAGAAAGATTTGAGTCCTGATGAAGGTGGCCTAATTATTATTGCTCCACCGAAACGCGTCGACGCTGAGTGCTTCTGTTAAATTTGATGAAAGTCAGCTGTCACATAAAGACAGGGAAGCCATTTCCCCTGCGGGTTGCTACCTATTATTGATTCGAATTAACAACCAAAAGACAAATTACATTGTCTTTTTTTAGTTTTCCTTTCCAGGGATTTTTTGTCTTTTCATGAATTTGTACTTATTGTAATTGAATATGTTTTTTAACATTTTTATTTATTGTTTTATATGGTGATATATTTTCTTATTGTACAAAAAATCTTCTTCTTGGCAAGATTTATTAAATATTTGTATAAGTGCATATACATCCTGAGTAGAGCATCTATTGTGATACTGTATGAAAGTTGATAATCTGGTATAATGTGGTACAGTTGCTTATTGTGAGCAAATAGTGTGCAGGGATTTCCAAAGGGAAAATTTGTTTTCAAATATTGAGTTTTATGGGTGCTCTGTCCCTTTGGATTTAAAGAGCCCCTCTCCTTGGTTTCAAGGCCCATTACATTTGCCAACCAAAACCATATGTCCTTTATTGACCAATTTTTTCATCCCCTTCATTGCACTTTAAATGACTCACAATCATCATATCTTTGTCCCTCCATTATGGTTTCCTTCAAAGACTTGCTTCCTAGTATTGTCTACCAGAAAAATGCCTAAAGGGATATTTTAGATGGGAGAAGAGATACTGCGAACTGAACTGTAGTCATCTGTTGCTGTTGTATTTTGTTTAAAAAAATAAAAAGAGAGAGGTTTATCCGGCATCTATAATGCATAATGTTTTCTCTAGTCACACAGACCACCTGTGACGGGGCCAGTGCCAGCAGAAGCTGAAAGGGGAGTCTCTGAGGGGGCAGGGATGGGCAAAGGCAAGTCCCATTGCTTGGTTTTTGACAATTACTAGGATACCCACTGTATTTGTTAAGTGAGGCAGATCCTACCCATCATCATTCATCCATCCATGACCCCACCCAACTGCAGCATGGTTCAATCCAGCACTACAGTGTTGGCTGTGCAATGTGCATCTGCTTCTGTTAATGTAGTATTTACAAAGATTTCAATGGATTGGAAACTGAAATGAAAACAAGGTGTCTTTTTTTCCCTCCCAGTGCTCACTCAGTCACTCACCTCCTAGTACTGCACTCCTTTATTCACTCCTAAGTTCTTCTGTCCCAGCCGACCAGAAACATTGGAAAAAATCATTTATGGCATGCCCCACATGTTTTGGGACAAGTGGTTCACATTGCTTCCATAATGGACTTGTGCCTGTTCAAATTTGACATTCATCAACTTTCAGTTTCAGCTACAGTGACTGACTAAGCCTAAGCTACATCAATGACCACCCCCTTCCTCCACTATTCTATAGCAAAACCTTTACCCTTCCTACCCGGCCTTTTCCCTGTACCTTACTCTGCTGCAGCTGCAGGACCTGATTTTTAGAGTTTGGCGGAGGGAGTTACTCAGTCACAAATGTAACGTATAGCCGGTCCGCCTTATTATGAATTGCAATACGGTGGATGGGATATCTGTAACTTTCGTGACAGAATAACCCCACTAACAAACTCTAGTCTAAATCAGTCTCTAAGTCAAGTTTCCACCCCTTACTGCCAAGCAAATGTATTTAATTTAAATAATTTGTGTTTAAGGGTGAGACCAGGAATTAAAGTGGGATTAAGTGTCTGTGATTTTGTGTTTTGCGGATGGGATTCTCTGTGTCCAACCTGGCACATGCCCAACAAAATCTATATATACCATTCCTTTCCCTGTACTGCAGTGCATCATTTTTCCCACTGTCTACTTACGGCCGACAGAATATCTATCATCCACATGTTATACATGATTTGTGTGACATATTAATAATCATCGGACTCTTTGAAGTCAGGGTAAAAACGAAAAGGCATTTGGGGAAGAGCAGGGCTACTGTAATCAAAGAATGTTAATGGTCCCAGCTGCAGACTGCAGAGAGTAGCAAATGTTTACCTGATGCGCTAGCTAGCATGCTTCCAGTAATTTAGAACAACAAGAATAGAATACTTGTACTCCGTTGTGGATGCTGTCCTACTTATTAAACAGAGTTATTTATTTTCTGTTTTCACACAAAGTGTCTGTGTGGTTTACTATTTTAGGAAATCCATATTAAGAAAAAAAATCAGTTTTTTTTAATCTTATGCTGCCTCCTTTCATTGTGCTTTTGTGAGGCATGTGTTGTTAAAATCATGTCCCTGTGACTGATTTTCCTAATCACATCAAAAATTCCAGTGGTGGGGGCGTGGCTAGCCATCAGTAATCCACTGGCATCCACTATTTGGAAAGCCACAACTGGATCAGGCTGCGATGGCAGCTCATGGTGGCAACAAGGAAGTGTAGCTCCCGAGGCAAGGGAGGGATAAACCGGCGTGAACAATGACTGGATTCCAGATAGCTGAAACAACATGGCGGGCATGACGGCTTAGGTCTCGCCGCTGCTGCCGCTGGTGCGCCAACCTTGCTGTTCTGCATCCACAACTTGAAAGCCCCCACTTTACATTTCACAGGCACGGGGAGCAATTTGCTTTCATTTGGAGCCGTTGAAGTGAATGGTGATGACTTCGTTGAACGGCACCGGGGGAGATGCAGTAAGGGGATGGTGGCGATGTAACTGAGATGCAGACCTCGGTGGAGGACGGGGAACTGGATGGGACTCCTGATTAACCACCTTACCTGAGAGACAAGAATCCCACCTAGCTGGGGGTTCTGAAGTTCTGGATGCCTGACTCTAAGATGGTAGCCGCCATCGAATGAGGCCTATGGACATTGTCTGTAATACCAAGCTCTGCATGGCAGACAACCAAACACCAAGGCACGCCTTCACTTTCTCCCTATTAAGTGATTAGTACGGACTGTTGCTGAAGCCTCACTACAAGCTCCTGCCCTACACTGCACACTATGTAAGCCTTGAAGGGGTGCACTTTGATTTAGAAGCTGGGGCACTTCCTGTACCTCCTGGGACACCTTTAGAGAGCGCGTTGAAGAGACTGTGTCACCTGACATCCCTGGTTTGTTGTGGATAGATGTGTCTGCTGAGAGAGCCTAAAGAACCCGAGGTTAAGACCTCTCCTAGGGAACTGCTTCAGACCTTGTCTGGGCCTACCTGGGGTCATTGCTATCTCCAGCCCTGTTTGGCACGGTGGTCCCTGCTTGTTTTTATGTCACGTAGGAAGGTCCAGGCCAACAGAGTGTCGAGTTATTTTGCTCCAGCAGAGGTCAATTCAGGGCTTAATAGCCCCTCTGCAGGAAACAACATGGCATACACGAAAGTAGACCTTCTCTCCTCTCTACAAGAATTTAAGAAAGAGTTACAAGAGGAACTCAAAGCAGATATTAAAGCCTTGTTTGACTCCTTCAATGTGGAGGTTAATTCTCGCCTCGTAGCCCTCCAGGCTGATGTAGATTCAGTTGGGACCGTGCGCTGGACTTCAAGAGATGGATCAACGGATGACTCCAATGGAGGGGAAGACTGAACTCCTCCACTCTCAGCTACAGCCCATCCTTCTTAAGTGTGAAGATTTAGAGAATTGCTCCAGGCAAGATAATATAAGAATGACTGGCCTGGCAGAGGGCAGCGAAGGCCCGATCTCGCAACTTTCATGGTTGACCTCTTCTCTAACATCTTGGGCAATGATCAAACTTGTGCATAGAGTGGGGCCGCAGGCTGCTTGTGAAGAGAGGCATCCCAGAGATGTTTTGGCCAAGATCAGTTTATTTAAAATCAAAGAATTGATCCTTCAGGCAACCTGGAAATGTGCCAATATAACCTTTCAGGGAGTGTTGTGTTCCCTGTACCAGGGCATTGCTTCGGCTACCCTAGCCCGAAGAATACAATTTAGACCAGTCACTGCAGTGCTTAAAGAATGCCACATTGAATACTGAAGGCCTTCAAGTTCAACAACAAACACCATCATTTCACATAGTTTGGCAGAGCTACCTTGCTTTTGGGCATAACAGAAGTGGGGCCTATGGAGGATAATGCTCCCAGGGGAGACTCTCCGGGGTCAGCTGAGGCCAAACGCTCCTCTAGAACGTGGCTCTTACAGAAGAAGGGATGGAAAACTAACAAGAAATGAGAGGGAGGGTACTCTCTTTTTCCTTACTTGGTGATTCTTTGTTGACAAGTCACAGTGTCTCACGCAATGATTGATCCCGAAATAACAGTTCCCTAGCTGGACTCTGGTTCTGTAAGATGAGTTGCTCCCTGTGGAAGTGAGGGAAGGGTGGACCCTCTATGAGGGTTTCCTAGAGGCGGGAGGTTGCTGTGCTACATACAAAGTTTAATGCTTTCAACCTTGTTGGGAAATTTCTCAGCCATATATGCCATGATGCAGTTCATGTTAGAACAATGATAGTTAAGTATGGTCTGCGGGGTTCTAGAGCAGGTTTGTGTCCAATACCCATTAAATACTGAAAAAATATATTACTAGTAGTTCGCCAAAGTGCTTATATATTGTTTTTTTTACTTGATTAGTTTTAATGATATGGAGGGGTGCGGAATGTGGTGGATATGCTGAGATGGGGAGATTGGGGGAGCGGCGGAGGTGGGGAGGAGGGGAGGAGGGAGAGAGGGAATTTAAGTCTCATTGAACCCTTAGGTATCAGTTATGGAGTAACTTCTATTTACATGTCTAACCTTAAACTCTTGATATGACGTTAAACATCTTGACTTGGAATGTTGGAGGTCTAAACTCTCCCAATAAACAACACCAGCTTTCGAAGTACGACAGTGATCACCATTTTGATATAGTAGCCCTTCCATAAACGCATCTTAAATGGAGTGAAGATAGGAGACTACATCACAAATCATATCCACTTATCCATAGATCTTCAGCTGTTTCCAAACATGAAGGTGTGGCATAATTATTTCACTCCTCTGTCAAATTTCAAATTTTGGGCAGCAAGTCTGAGAAGTTGGGAGGATCTTAATGGTTAAAGGGCTACTCTGCTTCTGATTGTGTACTTTAGCTACAATATATGCCCCTAATGCAGGGCTGTCCAAATTTCTTTTGGCCTTTCTCTCCTTGCTGGGTGGCTTTGCTGAAGGAGATATAATATTGCTGGAACACTTTAATATGATTTGAGACCCTGCCTTAGATACCACCCATTCACACAGATCCCAGACCGGAGTCTTTACCAAAGCAGCCAGATCATCTTTACACCAGTTGGACTTAATAGACCTATGGAGGGAACTTCACCCTACCACACATGACTACACCTTCTTTTCACACTCCCATACAACATACTCTGGGATTTACCATATTTTCATCCGTCAACAGCTATACCATGCCGCAGCATCTGCAATGATACATCCAATCACTTTATCGGACCATGCCCCATTAGAGGTTATACTCTCCTGGCCTAAGCCAAAATCTAGCTATCGCAGGTGGTACTTCCCTAATGTACTCATGTGAGATTGTCTCTTTCAAGATACAATTCAGAAAACAATCAAAGACTTCTTTCAAATAAATGACCTCAGTGATACCTCACACTCCACCACATGGGACGCTTTTAAAGCGGCTATCTGGGGCAAGTGTATTCCTCTGATGTCTACTTTAGATCAACAAAATGTCAAGAAGAGACAGACATTGGAGGAGGAATTTCTTCTAGGTGAGAAGGATTATAAGGCCAAATCCACGCTTGTTCTCCAGAGGAAAATGATGGCCCTGAAGGGGAAGATTCAGGCTATATATGCTGATAGAGCCGAGATCACCCTCCTACGCCTGAGGAAGGCTACCTACAAATAGAGTAACAAAATAAACTGTCACCAGGTTTACCAGTTAAGAATCAAACAGGAACGTGCCTATATTGATCCGATACAGGTTGAGAGGGGGGTTGTGTATCAATCAGAGGAAGGGAAGGCATAAATCTTCTGAGAATTCTATCAGCATCTTTACACCTCTGACTCTTTGAATGTGGGGGAACAATCACTTTTTAAAATTCGGTCGACATTCCATGACTATCCTCAGAGGTGCAGAATAGCTTGAATAATCCCATTACGAGAGAGGAGGTACAGAGTGAGATTGACTCACTGAAGCTCCATAAAACACCTGGCCCTGATGAATTTAATGCTCACTTCTATAAAACCTTTAGCTCATACCGTACCCCATATTTGATTGATCTCTTTAATTCTATAGCCGATTCTATAGTCGATTCCCAATCGGTGTCTTCAACAATGAGTGACACCTTAATTACGGTCATTCCAAAATCAGGGAAAAATCTTAAACATTGTGCATCTTAGAGGCCAATCGCCCTACTTAATATTGATGCCAAAGTGTATGCTAAAATTCTAGCTACTAGACTTGAGGATGTTCTGCCTGAGCTGATTCATCCTGACCAGTCAGGATTTATCAAGGGCCATCAGACCCATGATTACTTGCTGCGAGTAATCCATTTGATGGATAGGACGACTAAGAAAAACATCCCAGTGGTCTTGGTGGCGCTCGACGCCGAGAAAGCCTTTGATCGAGTGGACTGGTCTTTCTCGTTCAGCACCCTGCGCCGCTTTGGGTTTGGTGAACGCTTTATATCCATGGTACAGTCTAACTATTCGCCTCCAGCTGCTTCAACACCCTCCGCATCCTTCGAAAGACTTTTAAGTGTATCCCCCCCGAATCAAGGAAAATAGTCACCCATGCACTCATAACCAGCAGACTGGAATACAGAAATGCCCTCTATGCCGGAATCAACAAATCCCTGCTCCGCAAACTCCAGACCATCCAAAACACCGCGGCCAGACTCGTCCTCGGCATCCCACGACATGAACACATCACCCAGCACCTGTGCAACCTCCACTGGCTCCCCGTCGAGAAGAGAGTCACTTTCAAGATACTCACCCACGCCTATAAATGCCTCCACAACACTGGACCCCAATACCTCAACGAGAGAATCTCCTTCCACGTACCCAACAGAAACCTCCGATCCACCGACCTTGCCGAAACCCCGCGCATCTGCAGAGCCAGAAAACGTGGAAGAGCCTTCTCCTACATCGCGCCCAAGACCTGGAACGAGCTCCCGATCAACATCAGCTGCGCCCCCTCCCTGAACATCTTCAGGAAGATGCTCAAGACCTGACTCTTTGACTGAACGGAGCTGCTTACCCCCCCCAATGCCTTGGGACCCTCACGGTGAGTAGCACGCTTACAATTTCCCTGATTGATTGATCCACGAGCTCGGGTCTTCATCAACAGCACAGTCCAGGACTCTTTTGAGCTAACCAAGGGGATGAGACAGGGGTGTCCCCTTTCCCCCTTACTTT
The DNA here is from genome assembly GCA_963921515.1 of Calotriton arnoldi. Lineage (NCBI taxonomy): Eukaryota > Metazoa > Chordata > Amphibia > Caudata > Salamandridae > Calotriton > Calotriton arnoldi. The sequence continues at coordinate 153,909 of CAWUFW010015231.1, read as the reverse complement.
TTGCTCTAAGCATCGAACCTCTAGCAGCAAAGATAAGAGCTAATCCCGCTTTTCAAGTGCTTCCCTTTGGTTCTGTAGAACACAAAATCTCAATATTTGCAGACAACGTCTTATTTGCTATTGCTTCTTCTCGCATGGCTCTCCCGGCTCCTCAGACAGATCTTCGTCTCTTTGAAAATGTGGCAGGCATACAAGTTAACCTTCAGAAGTCTTTCCTGATTAATTTAACGGTCCCACAGATTGAGATGTCGGAAATTGCAGCGGCTTCCTCCTTTCAATGGGTTTAAAAAGAAAATGCTTATCTAGGAATAAAGCTTACACCCCGAGCGGGAGATCTATATAAAGCCAATTATCCCCCTGCGGTTGGCCACATAGACGCCAATAAAACTCTTCCCTGCATACTGTACCTGTTTCAAGGGCTTCCGGTAGAGGTGCATTGGGAATTCTTCTCTTCTCTTCTGCTCGATCGATGATCGCTGATTTTATGTCAGGAACGAAGTACTAGGCTCTCCAATAAACTTCTGACTCTCCCCAAAGAGGCTGGAGGTCTGGAGCTGCCTGGTTTACTTTCCTATTTTAGAGGGACCTAACTCAGAGTATATCAGAATGGTCCCTTAGAGAGTCTGATAAACTTTGGTTACATGTGGATAGGGCAGTGGTGGGAAGGACAATCTGGGATGTTCTGTGGAAACCTAAACAAGATCAGCCATGCAATGCCTTACTGAGCACACCTACAATTGCTACTCTTAAAGTGAGGGACATGGTAATTACATCACACGAATTAACGACTTTCTCCCCCCCATATACACCTGTCCATTAAAATATGTTTTTTTGTCCAGCATTGATCCCAGGCCCCTTTGATAATTGGTTGGAGGGAGGTTGTTTGACGATTTCTGACTTATTTTACAGAGGGGACATATTGACATTTGAAAATTGTTGTCGCATTTTTAAGTTAACTTTCTCAGAGATCTTCCATTATACTCAGCTGAAACACTGGGCACTGCAACCACAGGTACGACTCCCCACTGCTAGAGACCTGCTCGCCATTGAGCACTTTACCCAGATGGCCAGTACCACAAAGGGCTACATTTTCTTTCTCTACATCCTCTTACTGTCCACCACACACAACCCTACTCCACGACATGTCCTCTTCTTAGAACGGACATTAGGGGTCAGTATAGAGCCCAAGCAATGGCACTCCCTTTATCCTGATGTCCATAAATTCAATCATTCTGTGGGGTTAAGGGAGGCCCACTGCATACTTCTCTTTGATTGGTACCTATATCCAGAGAAACTGCAGATGTTTTATCCGAACACTTTGGATAGGTGCTGGAGAGGCTGTGGAATGTTGGGAGTCTTCAGGCACATATGGTGGGACAGGCCATTTATTCCACTCGATCTGTTTCAGACGTAATTTCCCCCATCCTTTCCTTCATGAAGAACATTTCTACATGATTTTGCTAGAAAAACTCCTACCCATCACACAACACTCACTTTTGGGTTTCCGCGCTTCAACCACAACCTCCATGCTTACTATGCTGTTTGACATTTCTTCATTTCTGTTATTTTTGATTCCAGGTGTTGCTTGAATGTTTTTAATTTTTAGGAAAGGTACTTTTATTTATGAAGAAGATAACACTGGAGGCTTGTAAATCTGCTTTGGTATTATATGTACGCCTTGTGGTTTGTCAAGCAATGATTTGTACTACACTGGAATGGTCAATAGCGACCTGTTGAGGGGGGCTGGCAATTTATCGTCAATGTCATGATGATGAATGTACCTTATAAACTCAATAAAGAAAGTTTGCGAAAAATTCTTATATCCATAAGGGACTAGTAAATGTGCTTATAAATTGCAACAATATTATTTAAAAGAACAGGTGTTTGAATAAAGCATTTTTTATAATGTGTCTGTTTTATTTTTTTTCTTTCTTTTTATAGCTACTCCTGATGGGCCACCACCAGCCCGCAGGAGATCGAGGCCCAGCTCCGGCACCAGGGATTGGAGGCCACCAGGGAACACTGCCAATGGCTGGTGGATGAAGAGGGTCCAGCACATGCCCCTGCTCCAGCTCCTGGGCCTAGTTCCACCAGCCAACCACTTGTGACTCCAGCCTACAGGCCACACAAGCTCGGAGCTGCCTGTGCCAATCCCTGTCCCAGCCTGAGTGCTGCTTTCCTTTCAGACCGGCTCCACCATCACCGCGTGCTGCGTGAGCAGGCACACTTGGGCTGTGAGTAACAGGCCTCGAGGTCCGCATACAACATGTAGAGACCCTCTTGGAGAATGCCTTCTTCTAGCTCTTTTTTTTTTTTTTTTTTTGGTGGGAGGGAGTTGTTGTGGGTGGAGAGAGTGGGAATTTGGGCAGGGTATTTTTGGACAATTTAGATATGATTTATATTTATTTTAGACATTCCTTGGGGATGGGGAAAGGGAGAGGGGTGATCCTACTGTGGGTGGAAAGTGTGGGTTTTATTATATCTATGTTAGTAAAGGGGAAATTGTTTCTAATTCACTTTATGTCTGACGTTTTTTGTGTTTTACTTCAACTTTTTAATTATGCCATTTTTGCGCAGCCTGCCTTTGCTATTTTCTAAAGTATATGCCAGTTAGGGGGTATGCTGCCATTCCTTATATTGCCTACAGAAACATAGATAAATAATTAAGTTATCTCATCTGCTGTACAAGTTAATTACGTACTGAGTAAAGTAGTATACTTCACCCATAGTTCTCTTACTTGAATAGATGAAGTGATGGCTGGCGGCTGTGTTAACAATGAAGACATCACAAAAGGTCCCACTCCCACCCATGTGATCTCCAACTGCAGGATTAATTAAAAGGATCACAGGCAACTAAATTGAAAGAAAAACAGAGAGTAGGATATACATATACATTTTAATTACAGCTTTAGAAAGAATGAGGATAGACTACTACCATCATGATACATCGAAGAAAAGAATATCGCATTGTGAGACGCTGGCTCAGTATATGATGTACACTTATGTAAGTGGACACCTTGCACTGATCTAGACAAACCTTATGGTGATTTTAGTGGCAGATACTCACCTTAGGTGGTTCCTTGGGTCCCCGGCACTTCTACGTCCGCTTAGTATTGTCTTGACTCGAGTTGTGGTTCGCATACTACTATTTTAGTATACAGTTTGGTCTCCCCCTGGGGACCACTGTGTATTCTGTGCTACTTACCTGTTTCTATTACAACGTATTGTGTGCATTGTGTATATCTCCGGCTAGGAGATATCTGTATGTGTTGGTGAGTGTCTTATAATAAACACATATTTTTATAAATACACTGTGTGGTTCTTTTGCACTTAATCTATACCTATAAGATTATGTTCTGGTAAAACAAACTGCGTTACACTCGTTCTGGACTACGGCTGAAGGCTGTTCTCCACAGCTACCACTTAGAGAGCCTTCTAAGGTTGTCTAAAACCACTAAAATCACCATAAGGGTTGTCTGGATCAGTGCACAGTGTCCACTTACATAAGTGTACATCATATACTGAGCCAGCCTCTCACATTGGTGACAACGGTGGGATTCAAGATGTGAAGAACCTGCAAGCAGAGGGGACAGAGTCTATGCCACTCAGGAGTGACCATGAGGCATGGAAGACGAATGCCAACCGATGTTGGGTGTTGCAGGAGAGCTGACGGTGACCTTGAAACTGCAGCTTTGTGGACTAGGCGATGCTGTGGAAGACCAGGAGCCGTACACGAGCTGTCCCATGTTGGATGTCGAGAGTTGAGGGGTCAGTGTCCGGCAGGAGCACCAACAAGCCTTGGCAACTGCAACCAACGAAGGAGTAGATGAAGGTGCAATGTCGGGACCAGCAAGGTCCAGGGGACTCACCACAAGCAGGGAAGTCAGGGCAGGCCCGAGCAATCAGAGGAGGCCAGAGGAATTCAAATGTGACCCTCGACAGGACCCACAGGCCGGAGGCACTGGAGTCACAAGAGGACCTCGAGCAGCTACCAAAAAAGCAGGCCCACGGTGCAAGCAATGTGGTGTGGTTGAAGATTCTGGTCGCTAAAGATGCTTGAGGTTGGGGCTACTTGGAGCCCAAAGATCTTGATGGAAGGAAGCCAACAAGCCTTTACAACGGCAAGTCGACGTGGTGTGCAGTGGTTTGGTTCCTGCGGCTCTGATGAGGTATACTGGACTCAAACTTGGGGAGAGGACAAGGCAGGCCTCGAGGGATGTGGCAAATCACCACCTGTGTTGCTGAGCCTTTCGGAGCCCATGGGAGCCCAGGATCAGCAGACTAGTCAGCTTAGTTGCAGTGCCTGCAGATGCAGGGAAGTGACTCCTGCATTTCAAGTGAGATTCCTTCAGGTGTCTTGTACGCCCATAGTCCTTGGAAGGTTTCCTGTATGGAGCACAGGCACAGACATTGCAGCAGACCAGCAGGGCGAAGAGATCAGAAGCAGCAGGAGTCTTCCTGGTTTCAGCCTTGATGCCCAGAGCAAAGTCCATCGAAGTCCAGAGTGCCCAGACATTTGAAGTTGAAGTGGTGTCTAAATTGAATCATGTCACATGATGAATCTAGGGACCCACCCTCAGGTAAGCCCTTAAGTACCCTAAGGAAAGGGTTCGGACGATTCAGGGTTCCCTCCCAGGGGAGGGGTTGGTCACTGGGGAGGATACTCCCATGTCCTTTGTCCAGTTTTGCACCAGAGCGGGAGCCAACCACTCCCTGAGCTGGTTTGAACTGGACCATGCAAGGAGGGCACCAAATGTGCCCCTCAAGCAGACTGAGTGGCGCTGGCAAGTGCTCCCACCTAGCCCCAATACACTAAACCCTGTCTGGGAGGTGGGCACACCTCCCTGTGACAGGATATCTATTGTTCTGCCTTCCCCTGCTCGAGCTTGGCTCAGCTGCAGGAGGGCAGAATCATGTATCTGGTCATCAGCAGCCATGTTGTGATGTTCGGGTCTAGAAGACCGGTACCGGGAGCACTGAGGACCTAACGGGGGGCCTTTACAGTGCTTGTAATCGTAACCTCCCTCACCGTTTACAGTGTGGAAGTATGATTCCAACATGTTTGATACCAAACATGATAGGGTGCGTTACAGCCACTTTCGAGATGGTCATTTGCCAATGACGCGGTGCCCCTCTATATGTTTAATGGCTGTCTCATTTACAACCGTGGAGAATGGACTGCTCATGCAGGGTCACCCTCACACATAGAACCAAGCACCTTGCCTTCAGGATTGAAAAGGCCTGCTGTAGGGGTGACTTATAGGTTTTAAGTGCATTGACCCTAGATATAGGGAAACCTATTACTTTTGTAAGTGGTGCAAGCACCAGCTTACACAGGCTGCAATGGCAGGCTCCTAGTGATAGTTTGAATGGTCTCCCATAGGTGGCATAATACATGCCTCAGCCTATGGGGGACCTCTGGGGTACCTATGCCCTGGGTACCTTAGTACCATATACTAGGGACATATAAGGGTACCCCAGTATCCAATCTGGGATGTACCTAAGTACTTACCATAACAATTTAGGGGAGAAAGCAGAGAGATTGGGGTTCTGATTAGCAGGATCTCAGTCAGATTAGTCAGAACCCATCACCGTACCAGGAAAGAAGTGGGGGTAACCATGTAGAAGGATCCTACCTTCCTACACGCATATTATAACAGAAACCAGCAATAGTAAATTATTCTGAGCAATGATGATCATGGGATTTGAAAATGATAGTTATGAAATCCTCAAGTCAGGGAAAATGTACTCAAAGTCTGTAATCTGCAGTTGACAAGGTTCAGTGTTTTATTTATGCATAACAAAGGCCGGAAATGTTGATGTTGAGGAATGACATTGTTCGTGGTTGGGTAAGTGGGGCTGGTGAGGGCTATTGCTCAGGTAATGGAAGATCCTGCAATGAGTTGGTGTCACAATTAATCACATCCACCCAGCCAAGTGTGCGATCTATCTGGTGTATATAAGACACACCTTCATAAAAAAGTCACACAGCCCGGGGGAAGAGGGTTACTGGGTTTGATGAATGGATGGGAAAGGGGATTTGGGGAAAGGTGTGACAAAGACAAACACAATGCAAGAACAATATTCATGGGGGCAATAAGCAACAAATCATCATCAATCTGTTGTGGAAGAAAATTAAGGAATGAAAATGACACAATGCAGTTAAATGCATTTGCAAACAGTCCTTCTGCCCCAGGGAGCAAAGTTATCATACATCTAAATCTTCTCTCTTCTATGTTTGAGAAAATACAATTATGGACAAGTGAATTGAACCCACCCAGTTCTAATGATATGATTGTTAAAAGAAAAATGATATTGTATTGCCAAATTGGGTGGTGCATCTGCATTCTCCTCTAGAATGACAGTCACTCTTGGATGCCTGGCTGGACCGGTCCGGTAGGTAACCAGGGGTGTTGAGCTCAGCTTTCGCCTTTCATTTGTGCAGGAGAAAAAAAGGGCTGTGGATTGCATCTAGGCCTTTAACACTGTTGAGCGGTATGCTGTCTTCCAGCTAGGGTTCTCAAACAGACTTATTTTGCTCGTGTCTTCACACACCTACTGTTGACTTACCTGCTCTTTGCCCATCTGAGGCTAATCTAGCAATGATTATACTTGATTGTTTAATTGTCTTCAGTTGTAGGAGAAGGAACAAGCAAAGTCAACTAATAATGTTTATCCTTGTTTGTTCTATTGTCTGCCAATGTCTTAAGGAACAAGCAATGTCCCCTGATAATGTTTGTGCTCGTTTGTGTCATTATATGTCATCATTTGAGTGTCTGAAAATAAACTCAACCTTGTTTTTTTGTTCGGGATTGTTCCTTCTGTAAATATTTTGCACAGCCACAGCTCGTGCCACATGTATAAATAACCTTCCAGATCTGTGTAAGTTGTCCACTCTAATCATAGCCACCTGAGCACTGTCATTATGTGCACCCGCGGGTTACTATTAAATAAAGTTGCGTTGGCAGACCTCCGACTACTGGCTTCTTTGTTTTGCAAGACGGTGATTTTCACATTGTGCTATACAAATGCTGACAACATACAATATATACAATATAATTCAGAAAATGGCAATTAAGGTAAATACAAATCGTTAAATACAAATTTTTGAAGTCAGAATATTTTTTTGTTTATTTGAAAGATGGCAAATCAATGCTGGTTGACAACTTACATACCTTTCTATATGGAAGCATACTTTTAACAGGTAGCAAGGAAAGGGCAAGCTGAACCTCTCAGTCCACATTTGTGGATACTGATGAAGAGGAGATTGCATGCTTCACTGATAACTGCTAAGACACACCTTTGAATTCTGTGGTAAGAGTATGTCATCAAATAAACAAAGGTCACTGCTGTTTAACTAAATGGCTGCTCTTGAAAGCCCAAAACATCCTTTTCATGTTTAACAGATTCAGTTTGCAATCCTGCCTGTCCTTTTATAACTGCGTAATTTTCACTATACATTCTTAACATTAAGAAGGAAACTGCCAAACAAGACTTTCTGACATATAACTCTGCACTTTATATTTCTTTTGCATTTAAAAAATGGATAGTGTCATAGAAATATTGATAGAAAATGACTGAATAAAACCTATACATTTTATTGATCACTGTACCCTGCAAGTACATGTAAAACAGAGTACATTGCAGGATGGCACACAAACTGCAAGACGGCTGTTGAATACTTTGAGGTCTATTCACAAAGATAAATTTACACAAGTTAGGGGCCTATTACGATGGCGGTCGGAAAACCTCCCCGACCGCCATGGTAACGGGAAAAGACTGCCCGCAAGGCCCGCGACATAACCGCCGGTCGCATTAGGATGTTCCTTGCTCGAAATCCAACAGCGGCAGTCGGATCGCGGGCCTTAACATTGCAGCGGTTGCTGCTGCCCGCAGCACCGCAGCGATGTCCAAATGAGCATGTCCTGCATTTCCCTGCACTGCGTGGCAGGCACTGCACAGTGCCTGCCACCTGGTACAGGGACATGTAGGGGGGACCATGGGTACCCCCCCAGTGCACCCACACCCCCCACAAAACATTGGGGGCCCGCAACGGGCCCCCGTAAGACAATCACTGCATGCCTTTCCATGGCGGTCTGACCGCTGAGGAAAGGCTGGCTACCACCGGCATCATAATCGTGCCGGCGGAGCCTGCCCTGCACCGCCACCATTATCCCGGTCCTTCTCCATCCGCAGGGCAGGAGTGCGGATGGCAAGCAGCGGAAAAGTGGCGGTCGGAATTTCCCACCGCCACGGTCACCACCGCCATCCTAATCTGACCGGCGGTTTTCTGGCTTGCGATCGTGGCGGATGTCCGCCGCAGGTCCGGCGGTTGCCACCGCCGGCCGGGCAGCGGTCATCCGACCACCATCGTAATAGGCCCCTAAATCTACACAAGCAAAATTTACTCTTAAACTTTGCAGTAGATTTACTATGTTTTACTATTTTGCATTTGCTAATGTAGTTTCACTACAATGTATAGAGTTACATGTCTACACTCCCCGGATTAAGGGTTGAGGAGCCTAATTTATTAGTGTAAAGTTACTACTAGTCATTTTTCACTCAAAGTCTAAGATCTCCACAGTCAAGGCAGAGATCTCTCAATGCCAAAGTATAGAGAAATTGTACAAAGTTTACTTAACTTAATAAATAGTAAACATATTTTCAAGTCACATATTATTGCAAATTCATTCTTTTTGTTTATTTTAAATGTAGAACAAAGTAAGAAAAGTTGCATCACTCTTAACTTAATTTTGAATTAAATATGTCATTAATTTAAATATATTAAATTATATTAACATTATTTTTAAGAGTTATTAAAAAATACCCTTCCAAATTAAAATGTTCATATTTATAATGTATTAAAAGTTACTAAAATGCATGAATAAAACCAATTTACATTAATTATTGTTTAATTAAGTTTATATTTAAAGTGGAAAAAATTTGAACATATCTTAAAATTTGGTGTTTATTTTTTATTTATAATTTTTATTATATATAACAAATTAAATATATATATATTTATATATACAATATAACTTTAGTTAAAATTTTAATATATATATATATATATATATATATATATATATATATATATATATATATGTTTCTACAATTTTAAACAAACAAACGTGGCACTCTCCTTGGATAAATTTGTTGTTTTATTAAACCATCAAGTTTCTCCTCCTATGCGTTTCGACCACCAAGGTCCTGATCACGGACTTTGGTGGTCGAAACGCATAGGAGGAGAAACTTGATGGTTCAATAAAACAACAAATTTATCCAAGGAGAGTGCCACGTTTGTTTGTTTAAAATTGTTGAAACATATCTTTGCGAGTATTCGTCCCTTTCTCGCCGTGAGCACCAGCTGGACAGTGCGCCTTCTGCCAAGGACTGGTGGACTATATATATATATATATATATATACATATATATATATATATATATATATATCTATTACCTACTGGCAGTCGCCAGTAGGTAGTTATAGTTAGGACCACGTTTCCATAGGAAAAGCATTTATTGATGTGCTTATAACTTTGGCGTCGTTTGACGAATCTTTACGAAATTTTCCAAAAAGTTCCTCTTTTCAGGTCAGCTCCTATACTTAAAATTTGGGGGGATTCATCAAGGGGGCTAAGAAAAAGGGGGGTCCCAAAGCGTGTTTTCTCCATGCAATTTCCATAGGAAACTTTAGACAAGGCTACATGTCAAACTGCTGAACGGAATTATGCCAAATTTGGCACAGAGAAAGGTCTTGGTCCAGAAAGCACGCTTTTGTTTAAATCGGGTAAATCCATTCAGTAGTTTTAGAGAAATATCAAATTTTCCAGATATCGATATTTAAGAATTCTGACATCTGATTGGCTGAAGCGTTACGAGCACAAGCTTGCGGCTCATTGGCTGCGAACTGTTGAAACTAGGAAGTGTTGGCAGCCATTTTGTGATTCAGTCCGTCAGCTCACAACTCTCCCTCTGCAAGGCATCAGGTCCGTAGTTCTACCTCTGCGAGGCAACACTAAAAATATACCGCAGCTCTGTCTGTGCGAGATACCCCTTTCACGGTCCCTCTCCCCACATCACCAGCTCGCGGCTATGCCTTTAGTAGCCAGTCCGTCGGCTCGCAGCTCTGCGACTGCGAGCTGTGAGCCATTTTGTGACTCAGTCCGTCAGCTCGCATCTCTCCCTCTAAAAGGCATTGCATCCGTAATTCTACCTCTGCGAGGCAATACTGAATATATCCGGCAGGTCTGTCTGTGCGAGATACTCCTTTTACGCTCCCTCTCCCCACATCATCAGCTCACGGCTATGCCTTTAGAAGGCAGTCCGTCGGGCCCGCAGCTCTACCTCTGTGAGCCACCTCATTAGCTCGTAGCTCTGTCTGTGCTAGGAGGCCCGTCGGCCCGTTATTCTCACTCTGCGAGTTAGCCCCTCGGGTTGCAGCTCGAAGGGCTCGCAGCTGTATCTCTGCGAGCCAGCCCGTTAACTGATAGCTGTGTGTCTGCTAGCAGGCCTGTTGGCCCGTTGGTCTCCCTCTGCGAGTCCGGCCACAGCTCTCCCTCTGCGAGCCAGTACGGTGCTGTGCTTTTGCGAGCCAATGGCTCGTGGGTCTCCCTATGTGAGCTGAGCCCACGGGCCGCAGCTCTTCGTCTGCGAGCCTGCCCGACGGCCCGCAGGTGACACTCTGCGAGCCGAAATTGAGAATATAAGGCAGCTCTAAAAAGAGCCCTTGTGTTTATTAGTTGGAGCTACATGTAAGTGTGAATGCACAGCTTCAAGTTAATCAGGAAAACTCGGTTTCCCTTATCTGTGAAGTGTACTCCATCACTTTTTTAGATATCAGCCATATCAAAACGTATGTTGTTGTTGTAAATCGACCCCATTCTATGGTCTCTGAGGTATGCAGACACAGCTTTGTTGACATTCTTCCTAGATTTTTCAATCTTATGACAAAAGTGGTTTGACCATTTCCACTTCTGTCTTTGGCATATATTGGAATATACAAAGACAGTTTGAGGCAAAAGTAACATCAATTGTCCAAAGGTGTCTTTCATAAGCATTTCCAAACCTACCCCAGTCAATGTGCCTAGGTCGTTACCACCACAGTGCACAATCATGAGATCAGGGTGTTGGAGATGCAAACAGGTTTTAACCAAAGGGAGCAATTGGTGCCACTTCAATCCTCTCTGTGCAAACCATTTAATGTGCACATTTTGTAAACCTAGGTCTAAGTCAATACGACTCAGTTCTGCATACCTCTTGCACCAGAAAACATAGCTATGTCCTACAATCCACACTAGCATTTTGAAGGTATGGCTACAAGATATGGATAAATGTCTGTAGCTCATGCAGTCCGTTCGTTGAATAGGAGATATGTTTAAACATGGGGAACTACTTTTTTTTACATACAAAACGTTAACCGATTGGGAGATGAAATGTATTGTGTCCTAAAAAGTAGGGTGTATATTAGTTTTGATGAAAAGCATCTTTGTGATTGGTTAATAAAAAAGCAGTTTATACGTGGAGTACATATTATAGGATGAAATTTTCTCAGCTCAACCACACCTGCTAATTGTATTTGGAAGGTGCAGTTCAAACTTGAAAGGATGGTGAACTTTTGACCTCCACGTGCCGTCAAATGTTGAAAAAAATGTTGCAAAAAGAAATATCGGTAGGTTTAAATAAATGATGAACTTTTAACCTGCATGTGTCGTAGAATGTTCTAGAAAGTGGTGATACAATACCTTGAACTTTTCACCTGTATGTGTCCTTAAAAAACTGTTTATATGGAAAGTTCAAAAATAACCAATAAAGAGAGGTTTTGCAATCTAAAAAAATAAGGAACTATTTTTATTTGTTCTTTATATGTATTTATGTGTGGAGCAACAGGGAAATTCTGCCATTACTGGTTCCATTCTTGATGAAAGCAGTGCATTAGATGTACTGTGTGACAAGAAAAGAATTTCATGCGTTTGTGACATTTGAAATCTGCATACCAACTACGAAGGTAAATTAGAAATTAAGAAGGTGTGTTATGTGTTTTGTAGTATTGGTTAAGTATTTGAGACGATATTTTTAACTTTCAAAGTGAATGACAACAGATGCAATGGAGCCAACGATCATGCAGCTCGGACACCCAACACTGCTCCGACACCCCCCGCCACCAGCCCCTTGTCCGCCATCCCCCTCACCTCCCCCCACACAAACAAATGTGACAGCAACCTTAGGAAATCTGGAACGTAATAAATTGGCTGATGTCGCACAATTATAGTAAAGAAGATGCATGTGAGGTTGGACAAATAAGAATCTCAGTCATCTATGGATTTACATATAAAACATTTTATTTAAACAAAACAACAAAATAAAAGTAGGTACAGGTATGGCGTGTCATGCCTCGACAATTTGTGAATCACAGCCTGCAAGACAAAAAGAAAGTTAAGATTGTGCGTCATGCGTCCATGAAAGGAGAGAGAGAGAAAGAGAGAAAGAGAGGAAGAGACAGAGAAAGAAAGAGTGAGAGAGAGGAAGACAGAGAAAGAGAGAGAAAGAGTGAGAGAGAGAGGAAGAGAGAGAGAAAGAGAGAAAGAGTGAGATACAAGGAAGAGAGAGAGAAAGAGAGAAACAGTGTGAGAGAGAGGTAGAGAGAGAGAGAAAGAGTGAGACAGAGAGGAAGAGAGAGAGAAAGAAAGAATGAGAGAGAGGAAAAGACATAGAAAGAGAGAAAGAGTGTGAGAGAGAGAACGGAAGAGATGAGAGAGAGAGAGAAAGAGTGTGAGTGACAGAAAGGAAGAGATGGAGAGGGAGAGTGAGTGTTGACACAGTGGAGAAAATCCTCACAGCTCACCTTTCTGCCACCGGTGTGTCTCCAACCACGTGCCGGGACATAGTGCAGTCTTCAAGTTTAGTCATCTGAAACATAGTATAGAATCAGTAATGGCAGAGTACATACAACTGCACATGCCTAATTCTCTGTTTTGCCCCTGCGCACGCAGGCTGCTGCACCCCATCCACTCCCACTGCCCAGAGGTGTCTGCCCACTGCTGTGCACCCAGGCTGGTGCACCCCATCCAGTCCCACTGCCCGGAGGTGACTGCCCGTTCCTGCGCACCCAGACTGCTGCATCCCATCCACTCCCACTGCCTAGAGGTGTCTGCCCGCTCCTGTGCACCCAGGCTGCTGCACCCCATCCACTCCCACTGCTCGGAGGTGTCTGCCCGCTGTTGTGCACCCAGGGTGCTGCACACTATCCACTCCCACCGCCCAGAGGTGACTGCTCGCTGTTGCGGAAACAAGCCTCTCTGCTCACCTTCTGTCACCGGCGTGTGTGTAAGAGGGTCCACCACGTGCCGAAGCAACCTCCTCAGGCGTTGCGTACACGCGGTCAAGCCGAGCTCACAATTGAAAGTGGGTGTTGATTGCAGGATGGCCACGCATCATCGCAGGCTGCACAAGCGCTCAGCTCTGGTGGCACTAACTGAGTGGAACTGAAGTCATTGCCTCGTGGCGGGCGGTCCGTGTCGGGGGGGGGGTCGTCAATCTGTGAATCACAGCCTGCTAGACAAAAAGCAAGATAAGATTGTGCGTCATGCGTTCATGAAAAGAGAGAGAGAGAGAGAAAGAGAGAAAGAGTGTGAGAGAGGAAGAGACAGAGAAAAAAAGAGTGAGACAGAGAAGAAGACAGAGAAAGAGAGAAAGAGTGAGAGTGAGAGGAAGAGAGGAAGAGAGAGAGAAAGAGAGAAAGAGTGAGATACAAGGAAGAGAGAGAGAAAGAGAGAAACAGTGTGAGAGAGAGGTAGAGATAGAGAAAAAGAGTGAGACAGAGAGGAAGAGAGAGAGAAAGAAAGAATGAGAGAGAGAGAGAGGAAAAGACATAGAAAGTGAGAAAGAGTGTGAGAGAGAGAAAGGAAGAGATAGCGAGTCAGAGAGAGAGAAAGAGTGTGAGTGACAGAAAGGAAGAGATGGAGAGGGAGAGTGAGTGTTGACACTGTGGAGAAAATCCTCACAGCTCACCTTTCTGCCACCGGTGTGTCTCCAACCACGTGCCGGGACATAGTGCAGACTTCAAGTTTAGTCATCTGAAACATAGTATAGAATCAGTAATGGCAGAGTACATACAACTGCACACGCCTAATTCTCTGTTTCGCCCCTGTGCACCCAGGCTGCTGCACCCCATCGACTCCCGCTGCCCAGAGGTGTCTGCCCGCCTCTGCACACCCAGGCTGCTGTACCCCATCCACTCCCACTGCCCAGAGGTGTCTGCCCACTGCTGTGCACCCAGGCTGGTGCACCCCATCAAGTCCCACTGCCCGGAGGTGACTGCCCGTTCCTGTGCACCCAGACTGCTGCATCCCATCCACTCCCACTGCCTAGAGGTGTCTGCCCGCTCCTGTGCACCCAGGCTGCTGCACCCCATCCACTCCCACTGGTCGGAGGTGTCTGCCCGCTCTTGTGCACGCAGGGTGCTGCACACTATCCACTCCCACCGCCCAGAGGTGACTGCTCGCTGCTGCGGAAACAAGCCTCTCTGCTCACCTTCTGCCACTGGCGTGTGTCTAAGAGGGTCCACCACGTGCCGAAGCAACCTCCTCAGGCATTGCATACACGCTGTCAAGCCGAGCTCACAATTCAAAGTGGGTTTTGATTGCAGGATGGCCACGCATCATCGCAGGCTGCACACGCGCTCAGCTCTGGTGGCACTAACTCAGTGGAACTGGACTCATCGCCTCGTGGCGGGAGGTCCGTGTCGGGGGGGGTCGTCAATATGTGAATCACAGCCTGCTAGACAAAAAGCAAGATAACATTGTGCCTCATGCATCCATCAAAGGAGAGAGAGAGAGAGAAAGAGTGACAGAGAGGAAGAGAGAGAAAAAGAAAGAAACAGTGAGAGGTAGACAGAGAGAAAGAGTGAGAGGGAGAGGAAGAGAGAGAGAAACAGTGAGAGAGAGGAAGAGAGAGAGAAACAGTGTGAGAGAGAGGAAGTGAGAAACAGAGGAAGAGTGAGAGAGAGAGAAAGAGAGAGAGAGGTACAGAGAGAAAGAAAAAAACAGTGTGAGAGAGAGGAAGAGATAGAGTGAGAGAGGGAGGAAGAGAGAGAGCAAGAGTGTGAGGGAGAGAAAGGAAGAGATGGAGAGGGACAGTGAGTGCCCACACTGTGGACAAAACCCTCACAGCTCACCATTCCGTCACCGGTGTGTCTCTAACCACGTGCCGGAACATAGTGAAGCCCTCAAGCTTACTCATCTGAAACGTAGTATGGAATCAGTAATGGCAGAGTACATACAACTGCACACGCCTAATTCTCTGTCTTGCCTTTGTGCAGCCAGGCTGCTGCACCCCATCCACTTCCACTGCCCAGAGGTGTCTGCTCGCCGCTGCGCACCCAGGCTGCTGCACCCCATCCACTTCCACTGCCCAGAGGTGTCTGCCCGCTGCTGCGCACCCAGGCTGCTGCACCCCATCCACTCCCACTGCCCGGAGGTGACTGTCCGCCGCTGCGCACCCAGGCTGCTGCACCCCATCCACTCCCACTGCCCGGAGGTCACTGCCTGCCGCTGCGCTAACAAGCCTCTCTGCTCACCTTTCGCAACCTGCATGTAGAAAAGAGGGCCTACCACGTGCCGCTGCAAGCCCCAAGCCCGGGGCCCGCGGACACGGCACCCTGCATATCATGCAGCCCCACTCCGCAGGCCACTAGGTCTCACATTTGGTGCTGGGTCTTGATTTCGCCATGGCAGTGGACATACCAGTGCACCGGGCTTTTCATCGCAGGCTGCATACCCGCTCAACCCTTTGCTTTGCCACTAACTCTGTGACCAGCGAGGCAACGCCATGTGCCGGTAGGCCTGGGCTGTCTGATGGCTCAGGCCTACACTGCAGTCCACCAGGGCACACAAAACCTGAGCTGTCCAGACCTCCGGGACGAGCCATCACCGCAGGCTGTATACCCGCTCAGCAGTTACAGTACCCGTACCTCAGTGGACCGAAAGTCACCATCCCGTGCCGGTGTGCCTGTGCCGGCCGCAGTGCATCCGGTGCGAGCAACTCTGAAATGGCGTCGAGCACGTGCACCCGGTCTTTTTTATTGGCAGGGTCACGTGTCCTGTGACGCCTGTGCTGGATGGGTGTGGTGTGGGTGTATACTAGCCGTGAGGGAGTGGCTGTGGCTTACTGACAACTAGGGTGTGACCAGCAGATCACTGCAATGAAAATCTGGGCCATGTCGCGTTGTTGTCCATCCCTGTAAGCGTAAGTGGAGTGGGCTGGCCTGGCGTATTCCAGTCCTGCGTGAGGCTGTGAAGAATGACTCCGGAGCTATGGGCGTGGCTCCATCCTGGGCTGTATGAGGAATCAAATGATGCGGGTGTCCCTGTTGTAGTGCTGACGTCACCCGGGTCACAAGCGCCAATGTGTCACTCTGTGAGCCAAGTCCCACAACATGGCCAACATGGAAGGTACGGGGAATCACTGACCCTACATTCATCTATAGTTCCACACATGAAAGATGGTGGACATGACACATCTGTGTGGATATGAATGTTTATTGCACATTCAGTGGAGTGTTGCAACTGTAGCAATACAGGGCCATGCAAAGTTCAAGTTTCAGTTGTTGGCACATGGAGGGCAGCCAATTAGAGCCAAGCTTGTGTTCGGGGTTAGGCTGCACCAACATATGTACTTATACAATTACTCCGCCAATCTCCAAGCACTTATAAATTCACTATACACTCTCCTTGCAGTACTCTAATGATCCAGTCTCTACGCACGTACTTGTACAATGACCGAGAGAAAGTTACATAACCGAAGTTTTCCCCACTGCCAGAGGTAACATGGTTGCATACCCTGTCCACAGCACAATGTAATGTGGTAGGGCCCAGGGGCGGCATCTTGCATACATAATGAACACACGGACACAGATAGATAGTGGAACTGGGTACGGGCACGTGCGCTCGACTCATTTTTATTACTAGGGTCACATGTCCAGTGACGTCTGTGCTGGATGCGTGTGGGGTGAGTGTAAGCCAGCCGTCCGGGAATGGTTGGTGCTGGCAACAAGTACAACAGTAATCATTTGATCAGACACACAAATTCAATCATAAAGGGTCAATGATTTGTGCTGAACTAAGGTAGGGTCAACAGATGTGAAATAATACACAGAAGATTGTAACGTAAAGGGTCCATGACTTGTGGTACACTGAGGTAGGGGCAGCAGATGTGAAATTATACACAAAACATTGTATCATAAAGGGTTCATGAGTTGTGCTGCACTGAGATAGGGGCATCAGAAGCATTCAGCGTGTGCTCAGCCAGCGATGATGCGTGGTGCGGGCGAGCCGCACTGGGAGCAATGTCTGTTGCCTACTGGACTGAGTCATCTGCAATCGCGACTTGATGTGAATTGTGAGCCCTGCTATCCGCAGTGTAGATCGAAGGCAGTAGTCAGCACAGATATCGAAGAATGCTTTTAGTCACTTCCTGTTTACAAAATTCGAGGACATAGAGTACAATTCTCTCTGCAATAAATAAATCATGTCTCAATTTAAATTGTGAGCTCTGCTAACCGCAGTGTAGGTGTATGGAACAAAAGATGAAACATTTATGGAATACACTGTCGAAATATGTAGGTTTCAGGGACGTTATAGTTAGTTGCCTACTGGACTCTGAAATTAATGAATGAAGACTGAATTTGAATTGTGAGCCCTGCTGAGCACAGTGTAGGCCGGAGGCAGCGGTCAGGAAGGGCCTACAGCCATGTGGCGTTGACTTGAGCTGCATACAGTTAGTGGTAGGTGTGGCACTCAGCGTGTGCGCAGCCAGCGATGATGCAATATCTCTTGCCTACTGGACTGCGTCATCTGCAATCGCAAGTCCATCTGAATTGTGAGCCCTGCTGACCACAGTGTAGGCCGGAGGTAGTGATCAGGAAGAGCCCAGAGCCATGTGGCGTTGACTTGAGCTGCATAGAGTTAGTGGTAGGTGTGGCGCTCAGCATGTGCGCAGCCAGCGATGATGCAATGTCTCTTGCCTACTGGACTGCGTCATCTGCAATCGTGACTCGATCTGAATTGTGAGCCCTGCTGACCGCAGTGTAGATCGAAGGCAGTAGTCAGCACAGTCATCAAGGAATGCTTTTTGTCACTTCCTCTTGACAAAATTCGAGGACATAGAGTACGATTCTGTCTGCAATTAATAAATCAAGACTGAATTCAAATTGTGAGCTCTGCTGTCCGCAGTGTAGACTGCCATTCAGTGTTCCTTTGGACTTGCAAGATGAAGTTGGTCACTGTACTAAAGCTATAACTGATATAAAACAAGTTCTTGAAGCAAGGATACTAAAAGGATATTATGTAGGTTTTAGGGACGTAATACTTAGTTGCCTACTGGACTCTGCAATTAATGAATCAAGAGTCAATTTTAAATGTGAGCCCTGATGACCGCAGTGTAGGCCGGAGGCAGCGGTCAGCAAGGGCCCACAGCCACGTGGCGTTGAGTTGAGCTGTACAGTTAGTGTCACCTGAAGCAACCAGCGTGTGTGGAGCCTGCGATGATGCCTGGTCCTGGCGGGCCGCACTGGTAGCAATGTCTTTTGCCTAATGAATTCTGTCTTAATAAGTCCACGTGGCGTTGACTTGTGGTGCACTGAGTTAGTGGTACCTGAAGCACTCACTGTGTGCGCAGTCTGCGATGATGCGTGGTCTGGGCGGGCCGCACTGGGATCAATGTCTCTTCCCTACTGGAGTGCGTCATCTGCAATCGCGACTCGATCTGAATTGTGAGCCCTGCTGTCCGCAGTGTAGATCGAAGGCAGTAGTCTGTACAGACATAAGTCTGTGGTGCTCTGCTGCTGGGTTCGTAGCGGGCCTGTGTTGAGGAGGCCGGCGGTCATGGCGGAGGCCTCATGGCAGGGTGAGGGCTGCCGCCCTGGCAGATGCTTTGGCCTTCCCACAAGTGAACCACGCCCACAGCCCCAGCCTATTTATTCATACTCCTACGCTGGAGTGGCGTACGTTGGACCAGCACACCCCGCTTCCGCTTCCAGGGGGGCACAACACAGCTACATGACCGAGATCTTCCCCACTGCCTGAGGTAACATAGTTGCATCTATTGTCCACAACACTACAAGCACCAGCAGTATATGTCCACATGGAGAGGTTTGTGCTCTGCATAGTGAGGTCTGTCCACCACATCACCGCTACACTTGGTATTGTGTGCAATTTTATTGATGGGTGACTTGCGTCCTTCACACATACTTGGTTGCCATATCTCCCAAGATTCAGCTATTGTGTGGCTGAGGGACCATGCCGTTTTTGGAGGGTCCGCTGTCCTGTTCTGCGCTGCCTCGGTGGTAGTAGGGAGGGGGGTGGTCCGGGGGGGAGGTCCTGAGGGTGATGGCAGTGGGTGTTGTGGTCTTCTTGGGTGTCGGAGCTGCATGGTCAGTAGCTCTATGACATGTGTTGGTCTTCAGATGTGGTTCTGGGCTGGGCTCCCTTTCACACTGTAGGTAGTCGTCCTGCTTTACACCAGTAAAAGGCAGATGTTAAATTCCTACTGCTAACGCAGCTTATCGCCTGTTTTTGGATCGCACCCCAGATTTGGCTGCTCGTTCAAAATATCGGGAAGTGGTGTTTTCGTGTTATTTTTGCACGGGAACGCCTACTCTGCATATTATTAGCGTTAGTTGTCGCTCTCATTTGTGGCAAATTTTTTTGCAGAAGCTATTGCTGGAAAACTGGCGATATTGGCTGTTTTCACTAGGTTGAGAATGGAATGATAATTTAAAATCACTGAAAATACCATAGGTTTAATGAACATTATAATTAGAAATTAACATTTAAAAAACGTTTGAAATTCACAGAAAAACCATAGGTTTCAGGCACGTTATAGTTAGAAATTAGCATTTAAAAAACCTTAGAAATTCACTGAAAAAACCAAAGGTTTCAGGGACGTTATAGTTCGAAATTATCATTTAAAAAACCTTTGAAATTCACTGAAAAAACCATAGGTTTCAGGGACGTTATAGTTAGCTGGACATTTCACTCGTACAAAACCATAGAAATTCTACTGTTATAGTTCGTTCAGCTAACTATAACTCGCGCCCCCGCAATTCACTGCTGATCACATCACATATTACATCATTCATGACATGGTCAGTGACATCACTGATGACATCACTGATCACATCTCAAATGACATCACTGATGACATCATCCACTGAATGTGTTTTTCTTTAAAGTTTAAATATGTATTATATATATACCAAGGTGTATTGAAGAATGAGTGGATTAATACCACCTCACATTTCCCTAGGGGAGCATGTACTACAGCTGGTTTACAGCCGTAAAACATGCTCCCATAGGGAAATGTCGGAATGCGACCGACCATGTCCGGTTGCATCATAATGAGGCGGTCGGGATCTCGGACCGGAGGTCAGCCGGTTCCGTTTCCGAGATGGTGTCGGGCGGTCCGCCCGACATCCTAAAAGGCCCATAAGTGTTTGCTTCACTATTCCTTTGATCATGGTTTCATATTGCAATGTTAGGTCCTCTAACTTATCAATAATCCCCTCTCCCTCATGAAGGTACAAGACCATTGTGGACATTCCTTTGTGCAAGGATCTGATTTGGTGTTTAGCTATGCTGACTATAGTTGTGATTGCAAAGCAAACAAGGCAGATATGCTCTCTTTTATGGATCCTGTATTCAATTAGGTATCTTCAAATTGTCTCACATGCAGATAGATCTTTGTTAAAGTAGTAAAAGGAGTCCGCTGTGCTTTTGAGATGTCCTAGTCCTCTTGCATTTTAATATCTTCGGTTCAAATATTTGTGTATTTAGACCACTATCTGCAATTTGTGAAATGGAGATGTGCCCATGATCAACCTGGTTACGTCAAGATACCATTAGTTAGTGTAGTCATGGGAATGGTTCAGTTGAAAAACCTGTTCATGGCAAGATCCCATTTATCATAATCAAATTGCCAATGACCGGCTTGGTCAATGGCATATATGTATGCTTAAGATTTTCAATGGAATGTTGTGATGAGCCTTGCTCAATGGTATCTCAGTTCAGCAAAATAGCATATGAATTGGCCTCATTTCTTTGATTTTGTATTATTTCATTTGCATATCATTGTGTACTCCAATAATATCTATGCATATGGGTAATTTGACTTGTTTGTTAAGGATCTTCATTTCCCTGTTCCCTTTTCCATTGGCAATCGTGGTAAAATCTTAAGCAATTTTTCTAAAGCACACTTTAGGCAAGAGCAGACCGCAGATTCTATTTTTGAAACATGGACATTTAACTCAGGGTGAAATTTCTCAATTTTACGAGTAGAAAAATCTTATTTTGTCAGTCTATGATGTGGAGAGATGAGACTTAAACAATTGTTAGTATTTTTCTTTTTATTATTTAATTCCAAGTGGTGTTTTACCTCAATACGAAGGTTTTAATCAACATGAACATGAAATACATGTAGGGCTTATAAAAGAAAATCTGTAGTAGCACATACGTACATACCTTCGATTATAGTGGCAGTCTATATTTTTAGTAAGCTATCCTGGAACATCGAAGTATGGAATCAATGACTAAGCATCCAAGAGTTAAGGCTAAGCAACTAACATCACTGCCATTAATTCTTATGTCACATCACAGCCTATAACTTCCACAAATATGGCTACATTGAAACTCTACTTTTCTATCCCCGCTATAAAGTGTCAAGGGTTTTAATGTTGCAATAGCTCTATATTATAGATATAACATAGTTTAGTTAATTAAGGCACTGCAGAACATTTATAGTAGGGCAAAATTTATGCTAACACAAGCGGTCCACTACTTTTTGGCTAGGTTTGTGCTATGGAAATGCCATATACACGTATACACAAAATCAAGATACTTATGTGCATGTCCAGCCAGCCTTTCAGAATGTTTTTACAGGAATGAAGAAATTGCTATTTACTGCTATCACAAGCATTATGCACATATAGGATATGAAGCAATCAAGCAAGATGCAGCATTTCACATTAGGTTGTTCCCAGAAAACTAACATTAGTATTGTTTCTTGGTATCCCAACAGGTCTAATGAACACACTGAAAAGACAGTTAGGGTGCAATAAAGTGTGAAGCACAACATTAACAGCAAATAACTAGCTGAAATCCTATTTATGTAAAACAGTTGCATGGTTTTAAATGCTGTAACAACCTCGATGTCTGCCACTGTTATAGTTAAAGGTGTACTTTCAATTATACCTAATTAAATAGTTCAATTAAAGTCCTTTTATCAAATGAGATGCTAATTCAAATTGTACATAAGCAATATAAGCATGGCTGTGATGATTCTAAATGTATTTAATCGCAAATGTAACACATAATATTACTTTATGAAACTGCAAAAGTATTTCTTTGTTCATATAAAAATGTAAATGTTCCTTACAGGCACTTGCAACATATGACTAATTATAAAGAATATCTTAAATTTATAGAAAGGGGCATATCAGTATCATAGTATAACATAATACCTAAGATATACCAAAATTATTTTCATTTGTTATTGTGAGAAAAAAAATATTACTAAAACTAGAATTTCTGTTTTAGCTCGTCATTCAGGATGATTACTTTATTTATATGTTTGTAGTTGAACAGTGAAGTGATTGGCCAAAAATGGTTACCCGGCAGTCCATTATTTCCAGGTTGGTAAATAGGGTAGGCCTGGGTGGACCTCACAGAGTTTCACTCCACTGAATACTGCAGACTTACAAATAAACTCAATGAGATTCCGCGGAAATCCATGAACTGGCGGATATAGGCACATTGTGCTGCTCACTCTGTGATTTAGCGCCAGAGGCTCATTCCAAGGTGAAAAATCAGCACCAACATCACCATGAGGTGGCCAAGAGAGCATAGCTCTCAAGAAGTTTTCCTGAGAATGGTCGCGACCGCCCTTATTGGGGAAATCTTGCCAAGTGCCCTCTTAAAGAATGAAAATTGTGCTAGGGGATGCCAAATCTCACTTGCCACCTTACCGTTAGCATGCAAAATTTGGTCGTAACTCCAGATTACAAGTGTAACGCGGAGTGACCAAAACTCCGCCAACTCAGCAGACGGAACGAAATATATTGCCCAACCCTAAAAGTTTGCGTCCCTGCCTGGTCATGGGGATAGCAGGCTTGGAGGAAAGGCGCATCAGTCGGAGCTCCTGAACATGGCCCCATGGAGGAGGCCTCTCCAGGCCCGATGGACCCGTCTCAGGTACTTTGCCACAGGATGGGCTGGAGGATGGAGCCCACCGGAGCCCTGGCCCTGGGCCCGGCCAGAGCTCCTGAACCCGGCCACACAAGGGAGGCCTCCCTGGGCCTGCGGGAACCCGTCCCAGGTGCTTCGCCATGCAATGGGCTGGAGGATGCAGCCCAGGATGTGGGCTCCCACCCAAGGGCCCACCAGGAGAAGGGAGGCCCGGTCAGAGCTCCTGAACCCAGCCAAGCAGGGGAAGGCCACCCAGGCCTGATGAACTCCCATCATGCGCCTTTGCAGTGTGTCAGGCCAGAGGACGGAGCCCGGGACAGAGCCTCACACCCCAGGGCCTGCCGAGGGGAGCTCGGACAGAGTTTTTTAACCCGGCCAAGCAGGGGAAGCCTCCCTGGGCCTGATAGACCCCTGTCCCGGGCGCTTTGTGGTGCAGCAGACTGGAGGATGAAGCCCAGGGTGGGAGCGCCCGCCCCAGGGTCCGGTCGGGGCTTCTAGACCCAGCCACAGAGGGGAGGCTTTCCCGGGCCCGATGGCCCCAGTTCCGGGTCCTTCACCACACCGTATTTAGATGCAGGATTGTTGAACCATCATCCGCATTAACAGAGTGTTTACCATTGCGTAAGCAGCGCAGCTCCATCGATGCTGCAGACTCCTCTGCTGGCTGACAGTACTCCGTTGCCCACAGGCCAATGGGTTTGGGCCGAGCCTATTTAGATTTTCCCATTATGCCAGCGTTGTCCGAGTGGTGGATTCCTGATGGAGCGAGTCACTTGTGAAGTGGAGATTGGTAAGTGCTACTTATTAATGTGCCACTACACATATATGTTGTGTTTGCTTCAATAATCTATGTAGGTCTGTGTTATGACACTTTTGTTACATACAGCATAGCACACGAACAACATATACACACTATTCAATGCACAACCTCTGGCACCACAGCACAACAACCACCACAACAAACAAATATGTTTTTAAATGTCAATACGAAGGATTCATTTTACCTTGATGAGTTGCAATATGAACATGACTGCACTACACATCTCAAAAATTGCATGTAAGAGCACTGCAAAAATACACTAGGCCAAAGCAAATGCATGATTCAGAGTAAAACAAGTGAAAAAGAAGCTGACCTTAGATCCCAGCGGCAACGGAGTTGATTAGCATCATTGTCAAGTAGTAGCAGCAAAGGAAGGACCTGGACAATAAATTTCTACCTCATTTGCTTCGACTCCACCAATGCAAGGTTGGAGGTGTCTCTGCCACAGTTTTCTCAATGGAAAGGCACATCGTGATTGGCCTGGCTGTAATCTTGGCTGGACTCCCTCTGACAGCCACTTTTGCATATAACGCCATCGACGCAGGAGGATAATTCTGGTAGGTAGGCAATGGCACTTGTACAGACTATTAGCTACAGACGCGCCATCACCTAAATAGAGCGGTGAAACCATCGGAAATGTGACAGCAGGACCAGATCCGCCAAGATCTAAATCAGGCTCTAACCTGTGCTCACCCTCTGGTAGCTTGGCACAGAGCAGTCAGGCTTATCTACAGAGGCAATGTGTAGTGTATTTGTGCAACACACACACACATGATAATACAATGAATATACCACAAAAAGACTCCACACAGGTTTTAAAAAAAAGATTATTATATTATAAACAAAACAAACCAAAGCAACAAAAATCCAATGTATAGAAGTTCAGATATTGAATTCTAAAAGAATAAATGCAATAAAGTACTTAGAAGCAAGCAGTGATAAAAAGGTTACTCTAGGCCATGCTGTACCAAGAGAAAGTCAAAGTTCGGGCCAGTCTCGTGGAAGCGCAGGGCGGCTACAGGACGCATGCAGGCCCCAGAGAAATACCAAGCAATGACATACGTCAATTTTCTCCATGCAGTGAAGGTGATACGTCCATTTTGAAGACAGGTGCCAGAGTCAAGAGGCATTGAGCAATCTGCCGGTTTCTGACATGCAGTCAAGGGGATGGGTCGATCTCACCAAGCTGCAGCAGCTGTGATATGCTGTCCGATGCATCGATCTCGGGCGTCAAAGTGCTGGTTCTGATGTGATGCGCAGATTTTATTCCTGCAAACAAGTCAATGTGCCAGTTATGCTACCAGCAGACAGGAGATGCACTGAAATCTATGTTGCAAGTATCTGAGCTACTTCCAGTGAGCTAGGCGCAGGAGCAAGGGTAGAAACTTGAATTTCCCTGAGTCTCAAGCAACAAGAGGCAAGCCAAAAAGCCCTTGGAGATCACATGGAGGTAACGAAGAGTCCAGCTCTCCTTCAACAGAGTAAGCAGAGCAACACAAGATAAAAGCATGCCTTCCAAGTCTGCAGTCCAAAAATATGTCCTTTAAGCAGCACAGCAGTCCTTCTGACAGACGTTCAGTTCAGCATCCAGAAATGTCTGATTTTAGGCATTCAAAGATCCAGTACTTATACCCAAAAGTGCCTTTGATCAGGCGAGGTGACTTCAAATCAGCTCTCTGAAATGTACAGGTTCCTCTTTCAGCCCCGTCTTGTCTGCCAGGATATCTATGGGGGTAAATCAGACCTTTGTGTGGGGACAATAGACTACCTATTCAAGTGAAGTGTTAGCCTTTCCCTTCCATCCTGCCCAGTCAAGACCATTAGAATGCAGATGTATTTAGATGCGTACTCATACACATCTATCCTTCCTGTGTTGTAGCTGTCTAGAGGGAATACACAAAGTGTAGCTGTCACCCACACCAGAGGTGTAGTAGAAACATGCAGTCAGGCAGACAGCCCAGTAAGTGCAGAGAAATGTCTACATTCTAAAAGTGGCATCTCCAAAATAGTAATGTTAGTAATGTTAAATCCAACTTCACCTGTAAGTAGGATTTATCAATACCATTCCAAACATATGAAACATGGAAAAGCTAATTCTCTCTGATCAGGAATTGCAGCTTAAAAATGTATTAAGGAATTCTCAATGCTAACCTATGGGAGGAGTAGGCCTCACAGTATTGAAAAACCAAATAGGCTGTTTGTCACTGCCAGGACATGCAAAACATAATAGTACATATCCTACCTTTTACTTACATAGCAGCCTGCCCTTAGGGCTACCTAAGGCCTAACTTAGTGGTGAGTTATATGTAGTAAAAGCTGAGTGTAAGGCTTGGCAAACAGTTTTAAATGCCAAGTCAAAGTGGCAGTAAACTGCTCACACAGGCACTGCAGTGGCAGGCCTGGGACAGGTTTGAAAGGCTACGCCTGTGGGTGGCACAATCAGTGCTGCAGACCCACTAGTAGCATTTAATTTACAGGCCCAGGGTATATGGTATGCCACCTTAGAAGGGACTTATAAGTAAATTAAATATGTCAATCAGGTATAGACCAATTACACACATGTTTAGGGAAGAAGCACATACACTTTATCACTGATTACCAGTGGAAAAGTGCTCAGAGTCGTAAGGCCAACAAAATATTCAGCAAAACTTTGAGGCAAAAAGATTGGGGGTAGACCACCCTAAGGCTGATAGGTCTAACACGTGTCTCCCCAGCTGAAAGTGAGGTGCACTACCAAGTCTCTAGAAAGTTGACTTCACTAAGGTAGAAAACCCTTTATATGACATCAGCATTGGAGGTGTCTACTCCTAGTCTGTGTTGCACCCTGAAGTTAATACCTTGTAGGGAAATGGACTACCTTAACAATTTTGGGTGCTCACTCCTCATTTCCATGAGCCACCTAAGGGGCCTGTGGTCAGTCTGAATCAGGAAGTGAATGCCAAACAAGTATGGCTTCAGCGTATTCAGTGCCCAAACCACAGATAAAGCTTCTCTTTCTATAGCACTCCACTTTTATTCACTGGGGAGTAACCTCCTGGAGATGAAGGCTACAGGTTGATCTAGGCCCTCCTCATTAAGTTGAGATACTACTGCCCCAACACCATGCTCTGAGGCATCTGTCTGGATGATAAACTCCTAGGAGAGGTCAGGAGCCCTGAGCACAGGAGCTGAGCACACAACTTGCCTCAGGGAATCAAATGTGACTTGGCATGCCTCTGTCCAATTTACATTCCTGGGCTGCTTTTTGGAAGTAAGCTCAGTCAAGGGGACCACAATGGTGCCATAGCCCTTAACAAATCTCATATATTACCCAGTGAGGTCTAAATATTCTCTGACCTACCTCTCGGTTTTGGGGGCAGCCAGGCCATGATGGTTTCTATCTTGGCCTGAAAGGGTTGCACCTTCTCCCTGCCCACCAGGTGTGCCAAGTATACCAGAGAACCCTACCCTATCTGGCACTTTCTTTGCCTGATAGTTAGACCTGCCTGTTGCAGAGCCTGAAGTCCTTCCTGGAGGTGAAAAAGGTGGACCTTCCAGCTGCTCCTCAAAACAGCTATGTCATCTAGATAAGCAGCAGAGAAGGCCTTCCTAACAGCAAGGACCTGGTTCACCAGCCTCTGGAAGGTGGCAGGGGCATTCTTTAATCTAAAGGACATAGCTTTAAACTGGTAGTGGCCCTCTGGAATGGAGAAGGCTGACCTTTCCTTTTCTTCCTCTGTTAGGGCGATATGCCAGTACCCTGATGTAAGATCAAAGGTACTGAGATACTGGGCAGCCCCTAACCGATACATCAGCTCATCAACCCGGGAGATGTCATGAACACCTGTCTTTGTTACAGAATATAGTCCTCTATAGTCCACACAGAATCTCCGTTCAGGGGTGGTGCAGGTGGGGCATCTTTTGGTACCAGAACCACAGGACTGGACCAGGGGCTACTGGAGAGTTCTATCACCCCCAACTCTAGCATTTTTGACACTTCAACCTTAATGCTGGTCCTCACCTTATCTGACAACCTGTAAGACGTATTCTTAAAAGGGAGGTTGTCCACTGTGTCCACATAATGGGTACACATGTGGGTAATCCCAGGGATAAGGGAGAACAGAGAGGAGTACTGCCCAAACACTTGCTGGCAATCTCTCTGTTGTTCAGGAGTTAGAGTGGGGGAAAGGATTACTCCCTCCACAGACCCATCTTTCTCCTTGCCAGCTAAGAGGTCAGGGAGAGCTTCACTCTCCTCTTCCTCCTCGCCATCTTTCACCAGCAGCATGATGACCTCAGACCTCTCAAAGTGGGGCCTGAGGCAATTGACATGCAGACCCTGGTGGGGTTGCCTAGGGGTCTTGAGATCCTCAGGGTAGGTGGTCTCCCCATTTCTCTCAATCATATCATATGGCCTAGTCCAGCGATCCTAGAGAGCTCTGGGCTCCACTGGCTCTATTATCCACACTTTCTGACAAAGCTGCAAATTCAGAGTGGCAGAATTGTTGTCATACCAGTCCTTCATGGCAGCTTGGCTGGCTTCTAGGTTGTTGGAAGCTAGCTTCTACAAACTAGCCATTTGGCTCCTAAGGGCCGGCATGTATCTCACTACATCTTGGGTATATTTCCTTGGAGATTGCTCCCAGCCTTACTTGAGCAAACTCAGGGGTCCTCTAATAGGGTGCCCAAACAGACGTTCAAATGGGCTAAAGGCCATTCCCTTCTGTGGTACCTTCCTGTAGGCAAACAACAGTCATGGCAAGAGGATATCCCACTTTTCCCTCAAGCAGGCCTCTAATCATGCCCTTTTTTTTTTTTTACATTTATTTATTGTGTAGTTTGCAAGTAGTAAGAAGCAAAAGCCACCTCAACATGAGGTGCATTATGCCAGCAACAATCGTTCATTACAGGATATCAATGCAAACCGATTTATTATTCTAGAACAGCACCCAACTTAAATCATCCCCGCATTTGCAACCCTCCCCCCCTCGGCACTTGGAATAGCACTTCACTAAGTCCTGGACAGCTCCCGTCGGGTAGCATACATTACAAAGTCCAACAGTCCCTGCACCCTCCACAACATCCCCGTACAGTATACAATGTATTAACATAGGTCTGGTCTGCCCAGTAGATACCCCGTAAGAGGGGCCCAGAAGTCCTTGGGGCGAGATGCCTCCGGCAGTTCCTCCGCATAGGTGTCGAGTAGTTCTCTGCAATACAACAGGTCACGCATCCACCCTTTCACTGTGGGAACAGCCTTTGCCCCCCACCTCTGTGCAACCGCACGCTTAGCAAACAACGTGGAGATGGCAACCAATCGTCTGTTACAAGGTTTAAGCTTACGAACCCATCCCAACAGACATACCGCAGGCACACATGCCACAGGCTCCATGACAACCTCCGTGAGCACTTGTGTAACCCGTGCCCAAAACTCGGCAATCCCTGCACAGTGCCAGGCCAAGTGCAAAAAATCTGCATCATCCTGTCCACAACGCACACAGCGTGCACAGTCCCTCAGCCCGAAGCGTCTTAGCTGAAGCGGGGTATAATAGAGTTGATGTATATATTTAAAATGTATTATTCTGAGGTTGCAATTCGCTGTCAAGCGTCCCGTTAATTCACAACAAAATTTCCAGTCAACCAGTGTCATAGATGTACCCACTATCGTCGCCCATCTAACATATGAGGGGACTCCGCCAGTTCAGTCTCCCTAAGAGAGGCGTTGTATAGTTTGGTGATCAGGCCCCGCGTTCCCCCCGCCAGCACCGCCTGCAGTGCTCGCAGAGTGCGCGGTTCTGCCGGAAATTCAGGGTAGATAGCGCGGATGGCCTGTCGCACCCGCACATAGGTAAATCCCAGCATAAAGCCAGCGCCATGACATCTTTGCAAGTCTGAAAGTGCCCGAAACTGGCCCTGTGCATACAAATCCCCCAGGTGAGTGATCCCCACCTTACCCAGCACCTGCAATGCAGTTTGTTCCCGTGCAGCTGATATATCTGGATGTGCCGCGATCGGCAGTTTGGGGGCGTATAGATAATCCACCCCGCCCTCTTAGCTAGTGCACTCCACGCCCAAGCCGTACAATGAACCGGGCTGATTTCATTCCGTGGACCCCCTCTTCCACCCATCAGGGCTGCTGCAGCCAGGGGCACCGGGAGGACCGCGTCCGCCTCAATTGCCGTGTGTGGCTGGAACCTCTGTGGGAAGTACCAGAAATGCGCATATTGCGCCTGAGCGCATAAGTAGTATAAACGGAGGTCCGGGGCCTCAAAACCACCACGTTCAAATGGTAGCGTCAAAACCCTCCAACTGCATCGGGGCTTCCCGCCCCCCCAGACAAACGCGAGCAGGACCGACTGCAATGTGGTGAAAAGCGCAGCATTTAATCTGTTAGGGATATTTATAAACAGGTACAGCAGCTTGGGCAAGAACGTCATTTTTATTATCGCAATGCGATCCGCAAGAGAGAGGGGTAACTTAGCCCAGCGCGCAGCCTGATCAGAGATTCTATCCACGGTGCGTCCATAATTAGCAGAGATGACCACTGCAGGGTCTCTGTGCAGCCATATGCCCAGATATTTCACCGGGTCAATTGACCATCGCAACGGAAAGTCCATCTCAATCTCCTGAGTGCCGGCTGTCAGGGGGAACACCGTGGATTTAGCCCAGTTGATGCCTAACCCCGAAAAACGCTCAAACCGGACATATTCTCTTAATAACTCCGGCAAATACGTGGCAGGCTCGCGCACATATAGCAGCATATCATCAGCATATAACGACACCAATAAGGGTCGTTTACGAAACCGCAATGCCGCTTGGGCGTGCCGCTGCCGCAGCTTACAGGCCAATGGCTCCAATGCCAGCGCAAACAGCATGGGCAATAGCGGGCATCCCTGTCGCCTGCCGCGCCTGATGGGAAAAGCCTCAGAGACCCAGCCATTTACACGAACCCGTGCCATCGGTGCTTCATAAAGGAGGCGGACCCATTTTAAAAAAAACAGAGGCAGACCCATTCTTAGTAGGACGGCAAACATGTACCCCCACTGAAGGGAGTCAAATGCCTTTGCCGCATCCAGCAGCACGGCCACTGCCTGAAAATCCCGGTCGAAATAGTGCAAGGTGGAAAATATAGTACGTAGGTTGTGCATCGTAGACCTGGAAGGCACAAACCCTGATTGGTCCGGCAGGACCAATTTGGGGACCAGGGGCTGGAGCCTTGTGGCGATCATTTTGGCCAAAATTTTGGCATCTATATTAATAATGGAGAGAGGTCTATACGAGTCACAGGCATTCGCCACTTTATCAGGCTTCAGGAGCATTACAATTAAGGCTTCCGTGAGGGATGGAGGCAGCCTGCCAGTTTCATACGCCTCCGCAAATACCTCCTGCAGCTGCGGCGCCAAAGTGTCTGAATAAGCCTTGTAAAACTCACTTGGCAAACCATCAAGCCCCGCTGCCTTGCAAGTAGGGAGGGACATGATTGCCTGCTTCACATCCTCCACATCAAATGGCGAGGTGAGATAATCCCGTTGATCATGGGACAGCCAGCCCAGTGCGATATCATCGAGGTAACCATTAATCTCACTAAGAGGCGGCTGATCGCGTTCCCCATACAATTTAGAGTAGAAATCCAGTATCACACCGCTAATATCTGTATTACCGAATTGCGTCTCTCCGGCCTCATCCACCAATTCAGTAATGTAGGCCTGGCTACGAGGCGCCGCCATTTTCTGCGCTAGTGAACGGCTAGGTCGGCCTCCCTCCCCATAATATCTAGCAGTGCATCTCCGCGATCTGTGCCTCATTTCTTGATCTACCGTCGCGTTATGTTCCGACACTAACTCCCGGATTGCGGCCAGTTTTTCTGTGGCAGGGCAACTGGCATACTCGCGCTCCAAGGCAGCGATATCCTCTGCCAATTTCCTAATCCTACGGCGCAAATCTTTGAGAACTCCGGCCTGCGCCCCCATACAAACCCCCCGAATAGTGACCTTGAACGCCTCCCAGGTAACCCCGACACTGTCCACAGTGCCTGCATTTTCCCGGAAGTAGTTATGAATGGCCTCCCCTATGGTGTGTTTAAATACCGGATCCGCTAAGGATGAAGGTTGCAATCTCCACGCAAATGGGGGCCTCCCCCCCCCTGGGACTCGCAAAGCTAGGAGAACCGGCGAGTGGTCAGAAAGGGTTCTGGCCAAGTGCCGAACGTCTACCGCTCAGGTGCATGCAGTCTCTGACACCAACCAATAATCCAGGCGGGACCAGGACCCATGCACCGTAGAAATAAAAGTGCTCTCCCTGACCCCAGGGTGCCTCAGGCGCCAGATATCATGCACCTCGCCAGTGTCCAAAAGCCCCACAAGTGTATCAGTGGATTGTCTGTGTCGCGGGGCCCCGCTCCCCCCCCTGTCCTCGTTAATGTCCAGACATGTATTAAAATCCCCTCCCCAGATAATTTCAGCGCTCGGGAAGGTAGATATCCTGCGCCAGACATCCACGAAAAAGGAGGCATCGTCTATATTAGGACCGTACACGTTCACCAACAGAACACTCGTGCCATCCAGCGTACCATGCACAATTGCCAGCCGGCCCTGCTCATCCTTGTCCGTGCCGTGAATCTGGAAAGGTGTACCTTTCTTGACCAAAGTCATCACCCCCCTGGAGTAGGATGAGTAAGAAGATGTCATTCGAACGTCAGCCCATCTGGTGCCTACATTTTTTTCAGTCTGTGAAGTTAGATGAGTCTCCTGTAACAAGGCCACCTGTACGTTCCACCTATCTAGCGAAGCTAACACAGTGCGGATTTTTTTGGGACTATTGAGACCGCGCACATTCCATGTCACAAATCGGAACTCACTACCCATGTTGCATGTAAGTCAGCCCTATGTAAGCAGTGTGTAACCCACCCTCGAAGGCATTCCATCCAGACACAACCAAGATACAACTCGCAAATGCCGACCCCCCAACCCAAACCCCCACCCACTTCGGCACCCCCCAACTTGCCAAAGCCATCCCAATAGCGACTTAGCAAACCCCAGAAACCCCAGCAAAGCAACAACATAGTGTGGGGAACTCCCATACAGGGGGGGCAATCGAGCGCTCCTACACTCCCACAACATAGGAGGTGGCTGATCAGGTCTAGTACCTGTGTTACAATTCAAGAGTAAATACTTTTAACTATACAGCATCCAATCTAGTTTGCAGATAACATATAGGCAGTTGCCCTGCGCGGAAATACAAGAAGCAGTTAATACAGAAAGTGAGCCCCGCCATCAGAAGTATTCATTTAAAAAAGAAGAAAAAGGAAACGCACAACCGCAGCCCCCACCACAACATTATCATTCCTCCTCTCCCTGTTCAGTCTCAGTCTCGCGCCTGTGCCTCTTCAGTTGCTTTGCATGCTCCATCGCCGCCTTGGGGGTCAAGAATATTTTGAAGTTCCCTTCTGATCCCACACGAAGACGCGCGGGATATAACATGGCGTAGGGAAAGTTTTCAGTCTGGAGGAATTTTTTGACTGCCCCAAACTCACGCCGTGCAGTTTGGACTGCGACGGTAAAGTCAGGGAAAAAGGACAACGTGCTCCGCTGATAACTTACAGTACCCTTCTCCCTGGCCAGCCGCAAGACGACATCCCGATCCCGGTAGTTCAATAGTCGAGCTATTATGGGACGAGGTGGAGCCCCCGGGACAGGTCGTGCCGCCAAAGAGCGATGGGCGCGCTCTACTACAAATATGGAGGACAAGTGCTCAGGGCCAAATAATTCCTTAAGGAGAGATTCAATAAAGTGTTCCATCCTGCCCGTATTTGTTGATTCGGGAAGGCCCGTAATGCGAACGTTGTTCCGTCTGGACCTGGCCTCCAAATCCTCATTCTTGGCCTGTATGAGGGCCAGGACCTTTTCCATGTTGAGGGTCTTACTAGTTACATCGCTGAGCCCATCCTCCGCGCTAGATACTCTTTGTTCCACCTCCCCCATTCTCGTATTTTGTTTTTCTAATTGCGTAGACATATAGTCCAGCCGATGATTTATAGTGGACATACTGCCCTCGATGGACTGGAGACTCGTTTGCATTGCTAGCAACGTGGATTCCAGATTGGGTGGGTTCCCTTGCCCATCAGCCTCAGAATCAGAAGCCGCTTTTTGTGGGACCCTGCCGGACTTTCGTGCCTCAAACGTGAGGCGGGGCTGCGACTTATCCGGCTTCCCCATGATGAGCAACGGAGAAGGCAGACGCGGAGCAACAAGAATATATCAGCTATATCCAGCCTCTCCTACAGCTCTTTATCAGAGAATGGGCCCAGTATGAGATGCAACCTCTATGATATACACTCCCCACAGCGCTTGTGGAGACGGCGTCTTTGGCAAGCCAGCAAGCAGGTCCAGGTCAGTGCTCGAGAGCGTGAGTAGTGTGAGCAGGCAAGTCCAACCAGCAAGAGAGCGAGCACCCCCAGCTAGTGCTCAAGCAATAGCCACAATCTGGCCCCCAGATGGCCCAACTAGTTTCAAGGAGCAGGTGAGCTCACACCCTACAGCAGTTCACCCCTATATCTCTGGGGATGCAGGTCACCCGACAGTGTGCAGGGAGCAGGTAAGTAAAAAAAAAAAGCAATTAGTTCTGAAGGAGGCGATCCCCAGCCTGCCCTCAATACCGGTGTGCAGCTCACGCACCAGACCAGGCCCAAGAAGCTGGATTGCAGGAGCGGGGACAGACAATCAGACAGCCCACCCCGGATCCTTCCAAGATAATGCAGGGGGGTAATGCTGGACTGCCACAGACAGGCCCACCAGTCGTCCGCCGCAGAGATCCGACCAGGATGGGAGCCGAGACACTCCCCGTGCAGGCCTCGCCGGTGTCCCAACCGCCACTCACCCCGCTCGCAGGCCGCAGCGCGCAGAGCGCGGGACAGCGCTCAGGCCCACACCCGCCTCCGCAGACACAGGCCCAAGCAGGCCGCGCCCCACTCACCGCCACCCGCAGCAGGCGCCAGCAGCCTCCCTCCGCGCCGGTCCTCACCACAGGATTACGCCCGGGCCGGCCCTCAGTGCGAAAACTGCACCGAGATGTGCAGCGATGAGGGATGGGATCCGCTCCAGCCTCGGGACCCAGGTAGGGTTTCAGCACCTTGCAGCTACGGCGGTGCCAGCAGTCTCGTTGGCCTCCCCAGGTGCCGTCGCTCCCCCGCTGCAGACCAGTGCCTTAGCGACAGGTCAAAGCGGGCCCCAGCTGGCCACCACACTCCGTGCCAGCGCCTGGGACAGTCTCCCGGTTGTGCAAGGGCAGGCCCCAAGTGCGTCCGCCGCCCCACCAGCTGTGCGATCCGTCAGCTCTCGATCAGGCAGGGGATCCCGCGAGCCTGGCACCGTCGCGGCTGCTCAATCCCCACAGCCGAGCATTCAGCACAGTATACAGCCAGTCGGGCATCCTCCGTGCACAGCGGTCGCCATCTTGCCCTCAGCCGGCCGATACTTGTGAGGCTGATATTGTCGTTCACGATGCACTCCGGGGGGCCGCAACTGCCCGATCCGCAGCAGCGGGAAATTGCCGTGCAGGGCAGACACCGTACAGCTATGATGCGTCGATTTTAAGACGGATTCTGGGCGGATAGGAGATCAGCCGGGCCGAGCAGCACTAATGTGCGGCCATCTTGCCTGGCGCCCTCTAGCGCCCCATCTAATCATGCCCTTAAAGGTCTTGTTGAACCTCTCAACAATCCCGTTGGCTTATGAATGGCAAGGGGTGGAGAACTTGTAATTAACCTCATACTCCTTCCACATTGACTGGATATATGCAGACATGAAGTTTGTGCCCCTTTCAGACACAACTTCATTGGGGAAGCCCACTCGGGTAAAAATCTCCATCAGGGCATTTGCCACTGCAGGTGCATTCATGGTTCTCAGAGGGATTGCCTCTGGTTAGCTAGTGGCATGATGCACCAGAACCAGGATGAACCTGTTGCCTAAAGCAGTCTGGTGATCAATTCGCCCTACAATGTCGATGCCCACCCTCTCAAAGGGTGTGTCAATGAGTGTCAGTGGGTTAAGGGGGGCTTTAAGTCTTTGCCCTGTCTTCTCACTAGCCTGGCAGGTCACACAAGTCCTACTTATCTGAGGAAGTCTTGATCCTCGGCCAATAAAAGTGTGGGGCAAGCCTTGCACAGGTCTTGTCTTGGCCCAGGTGTCCTGCCAGGGAATGTTCATGAGCCAGCTCTAGTAATAAGCCCCTATAGCATTGGGGGACCACCAGGGCCCTTGTTGTCCCATCTACAGGAACCTTAGGCACACTGTAAAGAAGGTCATCCTCCCAGTAAATATGGTTACTACAAGAGACATCATCTACTGCTTCTGCTTCAGCTTGTTACCTCAGTCCTTCAAGGGTTGGACACTCTCTCTGTGTCCTACAGATCTCCTCCTTGGTGGTTCCTCCTTTGACATGCCATCCAGCAATGTAAGGCAAGTCACCAAGGGGAGCAGTGCCCTTCTCAGTGGAAACTGGGGCAGGGACCGCAGGTGCCCATCCGCCTCACTAAAATCACACTCAGGGGCTGGTTTCCTATGTCCCTTGCCTTTCCCTTTTTTAGCAGCTGGATGGGCCATTTTTCCAGGCTCCAGCCCTTTTTGACTCATTCCTAGGCAACCATCAAACTTGTCATAGCAGAGATCGAATCAGGTAATCCTAACATCTTCATATGAGCCTTGAGCTCCACTTCCTCTGAGGTAGTGTGCTCAAGGACATTACCTAACAAACAGTCCACAGGTATGGCAGGGCTCACAGAAACATTCAGAAGACCTAATTCCCCCACTCAAATGGAACCAGGGCCACAGGATAGTGACGCTCTCTGATGTCAGCCACCACAACCTGATGGAATTCATTTGGATTTATCTGCTCTGGGGACACAAGCTGACCCTTACAATAGTCATACCGGCTCCTATATCCCTCAGAGCCTCCACACGTTGTCCCTTTATGGTGACCCAGTGCTTATACTTTGCAGTATTAGAGGGCACATGGATCTTATGAACTATCTCACTGTCACCTAGGGACTCAAGTGTAACCTCACTAAACTTCCCCCCCATTAACTGGGACAAACTCCTCCCCAGCACTAAATTCACCCCCCTAGAACCTTTGCTCCAGTGGGAGGTTGTAGTCTTTCTATACACTTAGGTTCCCCCTTGTAGTATCCATGATAGCATTTATCGGGCTTTGGCTGCTGACTTTCTTCAAAGTATTTTTTCTTCTGGTAGCCAGATTGGGAATGGAAACTACACCCTTTCCCCTGTGAATTGTTTTGGGGGCCTGAGGAGAAATCCTTCTTTTTAACTCCCCCACCTTCTTCTGGTGGGAACCCTGACCCCCCTTTTGGGAGTCCCCCCCAGATGCTTTCTTGGACACTGGTACTTACCCGTATGTGGGATCAGTAAGCTTACTGTCCAGTAGGTGTTGGCACTGCTCTGCAAAACAAATATCTAGCATGTGCTCCTTTAAAATTAAGCTGCACAGCCCTGAATAATCATCTACTTTGATGCCCTTCAGTGCTTTACCAGCATAGTCCAAGCAGTCAACCCAGCTCTGTGTGGATAGCTTGTGGCTGGCCCTGAATCTCTGTCAATATTTCTCAGGTGTCAGCCCAAACTTACAGGTTAATATGGCCTTCATCAATGGCTAAGGTGTATCATGAAAACAATGCAGACAAATTAATCCCAATCAACCAACAATTCAGTATGACAACCAACACTTAATAAACAATTATTTATTTGATTTTTTTTATATTTATTAAATATACATAATATAAAACACTTATAAAAAAGGGGGGAAGGACAATGTTCAATAATTAATCAATAAAATTATGTGTCATCGTCGATCAATAGGACACAAAATCAGGCAATAACTCTGAAGTATATGGTATCGTAGCAATCTTATTCTGTTGAAGATACAGATCCTAATTGAAGATAACAAAACACTATACAAAACAAATATGTCATAGACTGAAATGGTGACAATATATCAAGATGTAAGGAAACTGGCGGAAAATTGTAGAGCTACACGCGTTTCGGCCATGCCTTCGTCAGGTTTCCGTCACAACTGTTCTCTGACACAGTTTAGTACTGATTTCTTCACTTTAGATAGAACTAGTCTTTGAGTCTTAGGAGCTTTCCTAATATAACTTGAGCATGAAATCAACTTTGAAATTGCACCTGAAGATATAGCCCAATAGACATCCAGAGCGAACGGACAATATATAATCTTGATACAGGGAAGTAATCTGACCCTGAAGCTTTCTCTGAAGCTGTATTTCTTTTCTATTGATTCTTGCAACCCAAAAGGGAAGGGAAGGATTTATGATAGCATATTTGCGACCGTTCAGGGCGTTTCGTCAACTGGCCTTCATAACAGCGTAGCATATCTGGTCCCCCACCTCTATTGTAAGGAGAGTGTCTCTCTCCACCGTGGGCATGTACCTCTATAGACTACCACCCCAGAACACCTCTGGGACCTTGTGCACTCTTAGAGCCACTTCATAGGCTGCAAAAAACATGTCCAGGTCACCCCTCACTGCATAGCTAGGCACCAAATCCTTGAGTATTCTGACCTTGACTCATTTGAAGACACTGAAGGTAATCTGCCACCATTACTGTTGCTGGACCCCACTGCAGGGCTATGATATCCAGCTCTCTGAGGTTGAGTTCATGGGTAAGTTGCCTCTCCTCCATGGCAGGCCACCATTCTTCACGAGCCTGCTCTAACTTGGCAAGCTCTAACTTTCTTTTTCATTTTCATTTCTCCCTCCTGTCTGCCAGCTCATCTGGGGACAGGTTCCTTCAGGAGACACTGCTACCTGCTCTGGAGACCACTACTTCCCCAGGCAAGTTGCTGGCCCCCTTCTAAGGCAGTTCCAGAGCCATTTCAGACTCCAAAATCAGAACACTCTCCTCCTTAGGAGTCTCCTGCTCCTTCTCTGGGACATCATACCCTGTCTCCGCCTAGGCCCTCAAAGCTTTCTGCAGCTGTACCTTCCTGGTAAAGCCCCTTGTAGAACTTGAAAATCCTTGCAGAAATCTTTCAGTTGCTGCAAAGTATATGGTTCTACCCTGGCCAGATCAAACTCAATTCCTACAGGTGCAGGTGTGGCTTCCTCAGATAGAGACATAATTTAGCCAAAAATCAAAAGGCCAATTAGGGAGAATAAACAATATAAAAAATGATCAATATATAGAGTTGCATTGAACAATCAATTACTATATGGTATTGCACAAACACAAGGCCTATCCTTACCACTAATCACCAATCTTAGGAAGGGGACCCCTTTTTGACTGTGGTATGCACTCAGGCTAGGCAGGAACCACCATTCTAGTCTGGGTAAGCTAGATACATACTAAGAGATAACCTGTGCTCACTCTTTGGAACAGAGCAGTCAGGCTTATCTAAAGAGGCAATCTGTAAAGTATTTGTGCAACACACACAGAGTAACACAATGAATACACGACATGAACATTCCACACAGATTTATAACAATAGATTATTATATTATAAACAAAACAAGACCAAATTGACAAACATCCAATAGACAGATATTGAGATATTGGATTTCAAAAGAAAAAATGCAATAAAGCACTTAGAATCAAGTATCACTAAAAAGATTACTTTAGGTCGCGCTGAACCGGGGCAAAGTCAAAGTTCAGGCTGACCTTTTGGAAGTACAGGCCTGCTACAGAACCCACACAGGCCCTGGTGAACAAAGTACCTTCCCTGGTCACAACCAACATGATGCGTCGATCTTCTTCACACAGAAAAGGTGATTTGTCAGTTCCAAAAACGTCTGCCGGAGTTGAGAGGCATCGAGCGCTGTGCTGGGGTCTGCCACGCAGATGAGGGGATGCGTCGATCTCACCAAGCTGCAGTGGCATTGAAATGCTGTCCAATGCATAGATCTCAGGCAGCAAAGCCCTGGTTCTGATGTGTTGCAAAGATTTTACCGGGTCGTGCGCCAGTTTTGCTAACAGCGACAGGAGATGCGAAGAAATCTGTGTTGCAAGTATCTTGGATACTTCCAGTGAGACAGGCACTGGAGCATGGTTAAAGACTTTGATTTCACTGAGTCTCAAGCAACAGGTGGCAATATAACAAGCACTTGGATATCACTTGGAAGAAATGCAGAGTCTAGCTCTCCTTCAACTGAGACAGAGATCAGCAGGCTGCAGGGAAACACAAGAGAAAAGCAGGGCTTTCAATTCTGCAGTCCAAAGACGAGTCCTTTAAGCAGCACACAGTCCTTCAGACAGAGGTTCATCTCAACATCCAGAAGTGTCTGATTCTAGGGGTCAGAGACCCATTACTTATACCTAAAAGAGCCTTTGATGTTGGGGGTCACTTCAAAGCAGCTCTCCGAAGTGCACAGGTTCCCCTTTCAGCCCCATCCTGTCTGCCAGGCTACCTATGGGGGTAGATCAGCCCTTTGTGTGTGGACAGGACACTACCTATTCAAGTGAAATGCTAGCCCCTCCCTTCCATCCTATACAGGCAAGGCCATCAGAATGCAGAAGTATGTAGTTGGGTACTCAGACATGCTTATCCTTCCTGTGTTGTGGCTGTCTAGAGGGAATGTACAAAGTGTAACTGTCACCCACCCCAGACGTGCATTAGAGACAGGCATTAGGCATACAGAGCAGTAAGTGCATATAAAATGTCCACTTTCTAAAAGTGGCATCTCTAAAATAGTAATGTTAAATCCAACTTTGCCAGAAAGTAGGATTTATCAATACCATTCCAAACATATGAAACATGATAGTGGATTTGTAAGGGGTTTGTCCAAGGGGATTGTGGGAATTGAAATCCTAAATTTTCTAGGACCATCTTGGAGCTTCCAGACCCTCGGAGTAAACTTTGAACACTGAGGGACCCTCAAAGGAACTTTAGGAAGAAGTTCCAGAAGTTTGAAGAAGTTTGGAGCAACTTTGGAAAAAAGCTCCATAAGTGGACCGACTCAACCTGGTCAGCCAAGCCGGTGACCCTCAATTGCTAGCCGGCCTACCGTCCAGATTTATCTGGCTGAAAAAATCCGGAGGTCCGACTTCCAGAGCTTGACCGGGAATTGGCTGAATCTCAAGCCAGCAAGCCCTTACCGAATCCAGCCTGGTGAAGAGCTTTGAGGGACCCCACAAGAAAAAGCTCTGCAAAAGTCAGAACGTAGAAAAGGTGACCAAGACCAAACGCGAGAGTCAAGCCGCCCACCTTCAACCACGAGCCAGCCTGGATCTCTGGTCTGTCCTGCTGGAAAGCTCCAGAGGTCAGACTTCCACATGTTTGACCAGGAGCTCGTCACAAGGCAAGCCGGCAAACCCTCACCAAATCTGGACTGGCTGAGAGCTTCGAGGGACCCTGGGAAGAAAAGCTCCAGAAAAGTTTCTAAGCCAGAAGGTAAAAACTTTGACCGAGACCTACCGCCAGGGGTAGCCGCGCAGTACTCCATCATGGTCGGCCTGAAACTTTGACTTTGTCCCGGTCTAGCGCGATCAGAAGTCCCAATAGGCATCATAGGTTTCTACGTGCTACATAGTGCTAAATCTTACAAAATTCATATCTTCAGTTCCCTACATTGGATTTTGTTTCGTTTTGGTGTCATTTTTATTGGTGTTGAATTTTTATTTCGTGTTGTGTCCTAATTATTTACTGAATTGGTGTTGAAGGTAGGCCTGCTTGCTCCCTGCCGAGCTGCCATGGGTTGAGCATGCCAAAAAAATAGGCACAATCTTTCTGCCCATCCTGGGGGGTAAGATATGTGCAACAGCCCTCAATCAGCCTCCCCCATAAGGCACCAGGCACTATTTTCTTTCTTAGTGTAGGGGTGGGAGCTGCCTAGAATGGACATGCCAATTCCCTCATCCTCCCCCAAAAGAATGGGCACAGTCTTTCCACCCGCCTGAGGGGCAGATATGGGCAACAGCTCCTGACCTGCTCCCCTGGAAGGGCAGAAACTCCACTAGGCACCAGTGGCAATTTTTTTCTTTGTGTTGGGGTGGGGGCTTCCTAGAATAGACATGCCAATGCCCTCACCCCCAAAGAATGGGCACAGACCTTTCGCACCCCTGGGGGGCAGATATGGGCAACAGCCCCTAATCTGCTGCGCAGGGGGGCAGAAAGCCCACTAGGCACCAAAGACTACTTTATTTCTTAATGTAGGGGTGGGGGCTGCCCAGAGTGGACATGCCAATGCCCCCACCCACTCCAAAACAATGAGCTCAGTCTTTCTGCCTCCCCAGGAGGCATAAGGAGGCAATAGCTCCCGATTTGCCTTACCGGGGGGCAGAATGCCCACTAGGCACCAGGGACTATTTTTTTCTTTATGTAGAAGTGGGGATGCCCAGAATGGGCATGTCAATTCCCTCACCTCAAAAATATGGACATAGTTTTTCTGCCCCCTCGGGGGCAGATATGGGCAACAGCCCCTGATCTGGCCTCCAGGGGGGGCTTAAAGACCACTAGAAACAGGGACAATTTTTTTCTTTGTCTAGGGTTGGGGGCTACCCAGAATGCGCATGCTGATGTCCCCCCCCCCCAAAGAAATTGGGCACAGGCTTTCTGCCCTCCTGGGGGGGCAGATGGTGGCTATTACACCTGATCTCCCCCCCATGGGGGCAGAAAGACGCCTGCTAGGCACCAGAGATATGATTATGGGTATGCCAGGGAGCAGCCAGGGAGTGGCCCCATAGGCAAGAGTCACCCCCCCTTTCTTTTGGGCACATATTTTGGACATTTCAGTCCCCTGTTGGAGCAGATCAGCAATATTTTTAGGTTCTTCTGCCCCAAAGTGGGCAGAAAACCACTAGATACCACAGAAGGTTTCTGTGTGTGTGTGAACTGGAGTTTAGCTGATGGTCTGTGTGTACTGGTATTTGGCTGGCTGTGTCTGTACTAGAATTTTTATGGCAGTGTGTGTGAACTTGCACTTGGCTGGTGGTGTGTGTGGACTAGTGCTTGGTAGTGGTGTGTGAAGACTGGTGCTTGCCTAGTGGTGTGCATGGACTGGTGCTTGGCTGGTGACGTGCATGGATGTTGCTTGACTGGCGATGTGCATGTATGGCACTTGGCTAGCGGTTTGTGTGCATGGCACTTGATTGGCGGTATGCGTGGGCTGGCAGTGTGTGTAGACTGGGGCTTGGCTTGTGGTGTGACTGAAATATGAGGAAAATTGGATTGTTTAGCTAAATTTGAGGTTTGCAAGGGATTCTGGGTCGGAAAACATTGGGGGATCCATGCAATCCAACTCTCCCTTGACTACCCTGTGTGTCTAGTTTTCAGAAATGTCTGGATTTGGTAGGTTTCCCGAGATAGCCGCTGAGCCCGGGACCAAAAATGCATGTGACCCCCTTGCAAAACCAGCTTGTTTTGTGATAGATAATTTTGATGTCCCCACAATAAGATTTGGGCCCTTCCCTGTCATGGGCACTTACCCACCCATACAAGTGAGATAGAATTTTTATCTGGAGACCTCGGAAAATGGTGGGTGGTAGGAGATTTGTGCCTGCCCAGTGATCTCACAACTTTCCCACACAGAAATGTGAGCTAAATGTGATTTATTTAGCTAAATTTGAGGTTTGCAGGCGAATCTGAGTAAGAAAACATCCATGCAAGAAATACCACCCTGGACTCCCCCGGGTGTCTAGTTTTCAGAAATGTCTGGGCTTGATAGGTTTCCCTAGATGGCCGCTGAGACCAGGACCAAAAACACAGGAAATCCTCTTGTAAAACCAGGTTGTTTTGTCAGAGATAATTTTAAAGTCTCCACAATTCAATTTGGGCCCTTCTCTCTTGCGGGTACTTGGCCCACCCATACAAGTAAGGTAGCAATTGTATCAGGAGACCTGGAGGAATGCTGGGTGGTAAGAAATTTGTTGTGGCCCAGTGATCCCACAACTTTCCCTCACATAAATGTGAGGAAAATATAATTTCTTTAGCTAAATTTGAGGTTTGCAGGGGATTCTGGATAAGAAAACGTTGAGGGATCCACGCAAGCCACACCTCCCTGGACTCACCTGGGAGTCTGGTTTCCAGAAAATGTCTGGGTTTGGTTGGTAGGATGGCAACAGATCCCAGGACTAAAAAAACAGTCAAATTTGGAGCACGTGAGTAACGAAACTTGAGGGGGCCCTCCTGCAAGGTACATGGAGGGGCCCCCGTTCTGGATTTAATCTGGAGCTCTCAACCAGAGTACAGTGCTGAGGGGGCCCTCTGGAGCACAGGGGGGCTGCGGGGGCCTGTGTTACGCCACTGATTTTGAGGTTTGCAAGGGATTCTGGATAAAAAACATGGTGGTGAGAGCCACGAAAGTCAGCCCACCCTGGATACCCCTAGGTGTTTAGTTTTCAAAAATGTACAGGCTGGATAGGGTCCAAAATCTAAAGCTACCCACATTGAAAAAAAGTCTGTTTTCAGTAGAAAAATGTGGTGCATACATTTTGAATTTTGGCAATTTCCTGCTGCGGGCACTAGGCCTACCCACACAAGCGAGGCACCATTTTTATTGGAAGACTGGGTAGAATGCAGGGTGGTTGGAAGTTTGTGGCCTTCCGCTGATTCCAGAACTTTCATTCACAGAAATGTGAGGAAAATGTGTTTTTTTTTTGTCAAAGTTTGAGGTTTACAAATGGTACTGGGTAAAAAAAATGTGGAGAGAGCCACACAAGTCAGCCCATCCTGAATTCCCCTAGG
The DNA here is from genome assembly GCA_963921515.1 of Calotriton arnoldi. NCBI lineage: Eukaryota > Metazoa > Chordata > Amphibia > Caudata > Salamandridae > Calotriton > Calotriton arnoldi. The sequence continues at coordinate 109,167 of CAWUFW010015231.1, read as the reverse complement.
TATCTAGTTTTTAAAAATGTACAGGTTTGCTAGGTTTCTTCAGATGTCGGCTGAGCTAGAGCCAAAAATCCACAGCTAGGCACATTGTAAAAAAAAGGGTCAGTTTTCAATGGAAAAAATGTCATGTTGTCCATGTTGTGTTTTTGGCCATTTCCTGTGGTGGCCACTAGGCCTACCGACAGAAGTGAGGTACAATTTTTATCGGAGACTTGGGAGAAAGCCAGGTGTGGGGAAAATTGTGGCTTCCCACAAATTCCGAAACTTTCTATGACAGAAATGTGAGGAAAATGTGGGTTTTTTAGACAAATTTCGAGGTTTCCAAGGGATTCTGGGTAACAGAACCTGGTGAGAGCCACACAAGTCACCCCATCCTGGATTTTCCTGGGTTTAGTTTTAAAAAATATGCAGGTTTGCTAGGTTACCCTAGGTGCCGGCTGAGCTAGGGTCCAAAATCCACAGATAGGCACATTGCAAGAAAAGAGTCAGTGTTCAGTGAAAAAATGTCATGTGTCCATATCGCGTTTTGGCCCGTTCCCTGTTGCGGGCACTAGGCCAACCAACACAAGTAAGGTACCATTTTTACCGGGAGACTTGGGGGAATACTGGGTGGAAGGAAGTCTTAGACTCCCCTCAGATTCGTGAACCTTCCATCACAGAAATATAAGGAAAATTTGTTTTTTTAGACAAATTTTGAGGTTTGCAAGGGATTCTGGGTAACAGAACCTAGTGGTAGCCACACAAGTCACACCATCCTGGATTTCTCTGGGTGTCAAGTCTTCAAAAATGTTTAGGTTTGCTAGGTTTCCCTAGGTGCTGGCTCTGCTAGGGCCCAAAATCCACAGAAAGGCACATTGTAAAAAAAAGGGTCAGTTTTTAGTGGATAAATGTTATGTGGCCACATTGCGTTTTGGGCCATTTCCTGTGGTGGGCACTAGACCCACCCACACAAGTAAGGTATCATTTTTATTGGAAGACTTAGGGGAATGCTGGGTGGAAGGAAGTTTGTTGCTCCACTCAGATTCTAGAACTTTCCATCACTGAAATGTGAGAAAATTGTGTTTTTTAGACAAATTTTGAGGTTTGCAAGGGATTCTGGGCAACAGAACCTGGTAAGAGCCACACTAGTCACCCTATCCTGGATTCCACTGGGTGTCTGAGCTAGTGCCCAAAATCCACACCTAGGCACATTGCGAAAAAGGGTCGGTTTTCAGTGGAAAATGTGATGTGTCCATGTTGCGTTATGGGCCATTTCCTGTGGTGGGCACTAGGCCTACCCACATGAAGGAAGTGACCCGAATTAGGGTCACCCGGGTCACACAGGACCACCTCTCAGCCTTCCATACCAATGAAGAGTCATCAGACAGTAGAGAATAGAAACCAATATCTGTTTATTTTAGGTACACTCAGAGTGGAGCCCAATTTGCCCAGTCGCTAGGAGTGCTGCAGAGGGACTGACATCAGCAAGCATAAAGATACATTATGTACATTCGGAACTCAATGAAGGCACGCCCACCATGGAATTTTCCAGACGGATGCAGCTGAACAAAGAAGTACAGAGGATAAGTTTCAATTCTAAGGCCGGGCACACACGATCTACTACTCAAGGTCGTTCTGTCCGTGCCCGCCACTAGACAAGTGGGAGAAGGCCTCTATCTAGCTGGAAAGGTATGTGCTAATAAGAACAGTCTATTCATTAGTGAAGCAAAACCCAACCTCGGGGAACAGAAACTTAACAGAGGCCTTTTCTCGGAATCCATGGAGAATTAGTTTAGATTGTGACTCAAAATGGAGCCTGCATAGAAAATGGCGCAGCGAATGCTAACTTACGTAAAACAATGCTTAAACGTGAATTTCTTTATTCTAACACACACATAAGAATAGTAGAGACATAAGAATAGTAGAGCAATGTTTTTTTCCAATTGTCTTTTTCTGCATTTGCGCCTTCCAAATGTAAGCCAGTGTGCAAAAAAAAGTCATTTAGAAAAATGCCTTCTAATTCACATGCTAATATGGGTATCCACATATTAAGAGATGCGCAAATGACCACAGCTTCTGAACTCCATGTCATGTTCCTGTTGTACTTGGCTTTTTCAGTTTGTTTACCCCCAGACCTTTTGCTTTTTGGCCTCCTGTTTTTGACCCTGTTTTTTTGGTTTTATGACTCTGGGCACTTTACCACTGCTGATCAGTGCTAAAGTGCATATGCTCTCCCTGTAATTTGTTATTATGGTGTTGTATTCCGCTTTAGGTGTCCGTATATAGGTTTTCCTGAAACATGTCCTTATATAGGCACACTTCGCATTGCCCTTATATAGGCATAAGATCCCAGTCCTTATTTAGGCATTAGCCATGCACGCCAAATACAGGCATGGTCACCGACATCCGTCCACCCCAACGTCACAATGAGTTCCTAGAAACCAAACCCTAAGCCCAGCACAGGATTATTGATTTCTCCAAGAACTCAGCTTTTATGCATGAACCACTATTCCTTAAGGGTTCATTCCTGACGTCTTCCTCTGTCCGACTTCACGTCAATGCTAACATTCCAAGGCACCTACCAGGTATAAATATACCTTCCCTTGCCCAAGCAAGTTGGAGGAGACCTCGACTTCAGAGGAGCCCGTGTCCCGGCCTGACGCACTGACAAGAGACGCTGTCATCCCTGCTCGCAGAGAATCCAGCTTCCAGTGTTCTGACTCCCTTCATGGGGTGTTAGAGTTCGAGACCCGGAAGGAGATTCCCACCTCTCTCATTCTCAAGGTATGGAGCTGACTAGAACCTAGAGGGACTCTTGGCATACCATACTCTTAGTATACCATACTATAGAATACTTCACCTACTTCTTACCTTGCCCTACACCTAGGCTAGGTTAGGTACACTGGGGTAGAACTAGCTTAGAGAAGCATTGTATGAGTACTATCATTTTTTAGCTTATGTTTTTTATGTATATGAATATATGTGTCATAGCTAAAAGATAATGCTAGCGCAGTATTATTTCTTTCTACTGCTTACGCTGTACATTATATATCTTGCATACTGTCTTGTGATCATAACAGCTCATATCTCTTACACGAGAAACAAGACTGTTCAATAAATCCTTTTATTGAAACGCCTGTCTATTCTTTCTGTGTAACTCTGAAGAAACTAAGCATGCACGATTAGCTGAGTGAAACTGTTATCTATTGTTTCCACGATTCTGAGAGTGTTCCGCTTCTAAAGGGAAACAAAGTTGTCATGTTTATGCGGTTGCCAGAAACTACTCCCTTCTTGTTTACAAGGAGTTTCTAGTGGCCTCTGAGTTAGCTGGCACAAAGTAATTAAGTTTAATATACTCGATAGGGACATACTGACCTCAGTCCTATGTTGAATCTATAGGGTATATTATTCCAATGCGCAGAGCCTATTAGGAAATAGGAACTACACTACATGGTGTCCAACGGTTTGGTAGGGTACTAATTTAATGCTAGAAACTGAGTAACTCAGTCGTGCTTTTCTCTCAGAGACCCCTACTCACATACTCCATAAGACGTCTGGAGTGGGTAGGGTTAAATATCCGCCAAAGCTAAATAGGAAAAAAAACCTATAGATTAGCTATTTGGTTTGTTCAACATTGAAGGATACAGTGTTCCAAAATATTGTGCACCTTATCTTTTGTTTCCTTGAAACTTGTTCTACATTTTTCAAAAAACAAATGTCCATACACGGGGATAATGACACCGAGAACGGTGTAGCTGCGGCTGACCGAGTCGTAACAGCTTTTAACTTTACCGGTTTAAATGAAACCGATGAGGGTGTTATAAACATCCATCCAAACTTAAGGAGAGCCATCACTCTAAACTTTTAAAACACGGCCTACCACCAAGAGGTGGTAGAGCAGTTTTCGTGATAGAGGCACACGAATCCTTTCAGACAGAGGTATTCTATTCATGGATAATATTCCCAGAATCAAATCCAATAAGAAACTATTTCACTTCTTTAAAGAAGATGAACCACCAGAGGAATATATCCCTTTCGAGGATATTGAAATTCCACTCACATACCAGGAGCATAATCTCTGGTTTAAAGGCGCCCTAAAACATCACAAAAACATTACCAGGCTCGGTCCACTAGGTAGACCAGGAGCAACATGGCCCATTCTAGCCAGCTACACACCTCATCCTGACATCAATGTAATGTCAGACGAGGAATTACTTACTCAACTACAAGAGTTAATAAACATTTACAGACAATTAGTCCAATATGTCATGCGGACTTTCACAGTCCAACCACCAATGACCATTCCAAATCAAACCCCTCAACAGGGGAATACACTAAAAATTACTCCACAGACTTTACACACAGTCATGGGTAAAATGCCCACAAAACGTGAGCAAATTCCATTCTGGATAGCTCAAAAAATTACTCAAATCAAAGCAGTATTTCCAAATACTAGCCCTTATGAGAAACACAGAATCCTAACAATCTGTTTACCAATGGGGATCACACCACAACTGGAAGATTGCACCACTTGGGGCGCAGTCTTTGCTGCCATCTATACTAAAACACATGGTGTTCCGTCAATTGCAGTAATACCAGATGTCCTGAAACAAATTCAAAACGAATACAGGGCAGAACCTGCTCTGAATTTAGGTATGAAATTACTGAAAAACGTCGACCAGGTCTCAACAATAATATTATCTAATATTAAAGGGGAGGCAGCATCAGTGGCGATCCGCCAACGCTTAAGGGAATTTGATGTTACAGAACATCAACATGAACTACCCAGAATAATAGAACAATCTTATGCAGAATTAGGCAGAGATAGTTTGGGTGGAAAACCTTTGAAGCCAAAACTATCTGAAAGTCCTGAGAAGGACTCTATTAAACAAAATCCTACATCTTCTAAAAGAAGTGGGAAATTAATAAACAAAATTCAAAAGAGAGACGTTCTCAATCCCGAGGTAGGTCTCCTGAAAAGAAGCCCTCTGAAAAGAGGTATAACCTCAGGAATAGAGATAATTTAAGAAAACCTGACAGGTATCAAGATACTGATGCACGTTCCTCTCGTACCTTTCAGATATCGTCACAGACATCAGAAAGAAGAGGGCGGTCAGAACACAGAGAAGAATGCGTGAAATCCAAAGACGACAAACACGTTCAGAAAAATAAATCAAAACCTCAATTTACAAAAAAGAAGGTAGCAGTTCTGAAGATCAGACATGCCGAGAATACTGAGAACACAGCTCAAGAACGGAGAATGGGCTCAGACAATGCTGGACAGTGCAGCAGAAGTCACAATAGCTCGCCAGAACCTGAAGGAACTTCTGGAGACTGTGGACTTGAATGAGTGCATCACAGTAGAGACTGTAGACACCAGGGTTAGTACTCCACAAAAGTTATATGAACTAATACTCCGAATGGAGGGAGACATACCAAGAAAAGTGAAAATACTCTTTTGGGAGAAACTTTCAAGGGGTTATGATATACTTCTAGCAGAAAAAGACTGGCCACCACACTTTGTCAGGGAGTGCCCACATGGTGAGGACATCATTATGCCTGCCTTCTCCAACCATATTCCAATTCACCTAAAATATACTTATGCCAGGAAATGGGCAGTTGCCCAGGCCCCAGCATTATATAAAAATCATGTAGGATGGGATGAGGACTCACCTCACCACAAAATACATCTAAAAAATGAACCTACTGCACAAAGGCAGTACCCAATAAAGCAAGAAGCTAAAAAACAGGTCAGGGAGATCTTAGATCAACTTGAATACCAAGGGGTGATTGAAACATGCACCTCCTCAATGAACAATCCTTTGTTTCCTGTATCCAAACCAGACAATACATATCTTCTAGTTTTGGATTACAGACACTTGAACACTTGTTCAAAAACATTTGCAGTGCAAAATGCAAATAGTACAGCATTAATGAATAATATTGTGCGTAAAAAATATAAAACCACATTGGACATTTCAAATGGTTTCTTTTGTCAAAACATAGCACCTGAAAGCAGGTACTTGACAGCTTTCTCAATAATGGGGACCCAGCGTCAATTTTGTAGACTCCCACAAGGGTTCAAAAACAGCCCGGGGTTATTCTCAGCAAGAGTAACAGAGTTACTGCAAATTTATGATAATGAGGCATTGTCATATGTCGATGACATCTATCTGAAAGACGATGACCTGGATAGGCACTTGAACAGGGTGAGTACCATTATATTGGGCTTCGCCTCTGAAGGCTATAAATTCAACTTTAAAAAATCCAGAATTGCCCATCTCAATGTCCTTTTCCTAGGATATGAGCTTTCAAGTGAAGGCAAGAGCCTGGCAGCTAACTTTTTAGAAAAGTGCGCGCTGCTCCAACCTCCAAAAACGCTGAAAAACTTACAATCAATCTTGGGTTTCCTAAATTTTGGAAGAACTTACATTATAAATTACGCAGAAAGGGTGAAACCTTTCTACGAATTAATCAAACCTGATTTTTCAACAAAACATTGGACACAGGAACACACAGAAATCCTGCGTTCACTCCAAGCTAACATGTTAGCAACAAATCACTTACAAACACGCGTAAATACACACAATTTAGTGATCCGAATAATTTCGGGTCAATGCGGATTCACCTATTTAACATTTAATGAGGGTGAAAAAGTACCAATAGCATACAAATCACATTTGTATACACAAGCAGAAATGCGCTTCACTTCAACAGAAATAATACTGACAGCAGTTCAAACCGCTGTAGCAAAAGAAAGAGCTCTAGCCCAAGGGAAACACATTATTGTCGTAACTCCAGTACGAGCCTTAGAGGCGGTTACAAAAGCGAGCATTCCAAATGCAAAAGATTTACATCTTAGATGGATACAATGGGTTAATTCTCTTGCTGCAACAGATGTTGAATATGTTTTTGATCCTGATTTAAAAACACAAGCGTTCCTGCAATATGAACATGAATGTCCTCTGCCCACTGAAATTTTGCCTCTCGATCAGTACGAATTTATAATTTATACTGACGGATCAGCACAACCCGCTACAGGGAGTAAGCAAGCTTACAGTGCAGCGTGTGCAATCGTTAAAGGTCGCATGGCGATCGTAACTTCAGACCAATGGTCACTATAACTCAATCTCTAGGAGATTGTACAGCTCAAGCATTCAAACTGGACTTGAAAGTACAGATCACGAATTCCCCACACTTATAGTGTGCGATTCTTTTTACTGTGTTCAGTCGTATAATGAATATATACAGAATTGGCTTGAAAACGGGTTCAAAGATGCAAAAGGTGGCACAATAAAGCATAAAACGCTTTGGGAACAAGTAGTTCAGTTAAGAAACAAACTACCAAATGCTCACGTAATACACACGCTGAGTCATCAACGTGATGGCGTTCACGTTGCAGGGAATTCATTGGCTGACGAAGCCGCAAAGGGGGCTGTTCAGACAGCTTCCGTAGCTGCGATCACTCGTTCAAAAACGAGAATAGACAGTGAGATATTGTTGGATGTCAATGCTTCAAGCAAAGGCAGTGGTGCAGCGTTACCAAAGAAATTTCCACTCAAGTACTCTTATGTAATTGTTGCGAACAACGTTCCTTTTGCTCGAATCCCTGGAGTGGGGGATAGGGTAATTCCAAACATGGAACGTAGAGCAGCTTTGATTTATGAAGCACATCTAGGGGAGGGTCTGTCACATCAAGGGATCTCTAAAACAATATTAACATTAAAAGAGATGTACTGGTGGCCTGGAATGAATACACAGATTCACATCTTCATCGATGACTGCATAGACTGCAATAGACAGACTAGTGCAGAACGCCATCAGACACCAGACTACGAAGTAGCCTGCCCAGTACAGACACCATTGTTAGACAGCATTAGACTGTCTACGTGCAGGCGTCCTTTAGGACAAATGCAATCCCACAAACACTAAGTCAAGGTTCCTATGGATATGGCCTCAGCGCTCGGCTGACGCTCGAACTGTTATAAAAGATTTGCGAGTCTTTATCGGCACATACGCAATTGGCACACTACATTCTGACCAGGGCCCTGCATTTAGCTCTCGGGCTTACAAAGAAGCCATGGCCAGTTTGGGCGTAGCATTGCGGTACTCCTCTCCATTTTATCCTGAGGGAAATTCTGTTGTGGAAAGGAAAAACCAGGACATAAAGCAGTCTTTAACAGCTAGAATATTAGGTTCGGGTGATGGGTGGGTCAAACATCTTTATGGGGTCCAACGCTCATTAAATAATTTGCCAAGAAGTTCTCTAGGGGGGGTCACTCCATATGAGGTTCTATTTGGGACAAGAATGTGGGTTCCTGATCTCGAATGTAAAGACACAGTGGTGGAAAATAAACCCTTTGATATCAAAGATCGTTTGGCTGTTTTACAGGATCTAAATGAACTAAGATCGAAACAAAGCAACGTGTTCCTGAAGCCAACCACCACTGGGGAAACACCAGCAGTCCCAGCAAGGCCTGTCTGGATCCCAAAAGTTGGGGATCTAGTCAGAGAGAAGATTGCGGACAAGAAGGAATTTGGACCTTCTTACAGACAACCAGTAACTGTCCTAGCCGTCCACCGAACAAGAACAGTACTTCTGCCACCCCTTGCTGGAAAAAAGGAGAAAAGATTTGTGTCAATCGACCTCATCAAACCACAGTATGTGGCCGATACTAAATAGTAGGCCTCGTGGACTCCGACCTAGTAGCAGACGCACTCCTCTCGCTACTATCCAAGAGGTTCAGACTGAAAGACTCATAACCATCGAGAATTCAGCAGTAACAGATGAAGGACTAAGCAACAATGCTATGGAACTTGTCCCTCTTGAAACTCAAGTAACAGTTCGTCCAGATACACCTGTCTACACCAACGTAACAAGTGAAAAACTGGTTCCAGCGATTTCAACGAATCCTGATGCAATTTCAACAATTGACCGAGCTGCTTCTGGCTATTTCATTAACTTTGATACGTTTTCTGAGGATCCGAGTGAACCTGAAACGACGCCAGCCATAAAAACTTTCAAACAACAAGTACAAGACATTTTTCATTTCCTGAAAGAGACTTATCTGGTTTCACCATGGATTGAACTATGGATTATTTCTGGAATATTTTTCTTTCTGCTTTGGCTAGCTTTGGTTATGACTCTTAGCATGCTTATAAATGGCAGATACATCCATATGGACACTGAAAGTAAAAATGTGAACTTACTTTTGAAACCACACAAATCATCCCATCGTGAAGCTAGAGACTTGTCAGCAGTGAACATCACAGCCGTTCGTATAAAGGATGGTATAGTGTGGGACAAAACCGATTTCGATATCTTCGGCCCAACGGAACTTTTGAACATTCCACATTTATTTAAAATTTCATTAAGTGATTTTATTACCTCCAGTACCTATTCTGATGATTGGGACTTTGAGACTGTAAATGACATGATGTCTGATCTAGAGAGGTCTGCTGCATTCCATAACAATGAGTACTTAGAGGGTTCATCAGACTACGAACAGCTTTATTGTTACAACCACTATGGTCATCATTTCTTGCGTAAATCTGCAACACCTAGAAATGTGTTTATGTTTAACCAATGGGACAATTGTCCTACACCACCAAGGGGTAGTTCAAAAACGTTTGCTAAAAAGTTTCCATATTTTTCAGGGCACAATACATCTGATCCAGAAACATTTTACTATAAAAATGTAAACAAAACAGGACAGAAAATTATGTTAACTAATACAAAACAGATTTATTCTGCAGCATTTATTACCCAACTGTCTAGACATGGATTTGACTTGTGGAAAGACACAATAGACACGAAATCTGTCTGGGGTTCTAAAGATTGGCAAGAACAGGGGATAGAAGCTTTGTTTAGAGCGTGTATCATCCCTCAGCAAGTAATGTTTTTGAATGACACTGTGCAACATACGTCTTGCCTTGGTTTAGCCAAGATCAAAGACATGAAGACACCTTCTGTACCAACACCTGCAAGTAATAAAACTACACAGGGAGCGGTCACAGAAGACACAATACTACAAACCAACAGAACAGATCCTGATTGGAGAAAATGGTTGCTCTGGCCCACAGACACAAACATCTGTCAAGAAAGATTCCTGAATAGAAGACAGGGCTTTACTATCCATAGGCCAGACCCACGTTATGTTCAACGACAACTTCCGGGGGTAGTAACAACATACAGTGTAGGAAAATTGTGCCTCGACTGGCTACAAAAATCTACACTTGAGGATGTGAAACAACACTTATCTTTACTGAAAGAAGACGCAGACCTTAGGGAATTCTTGCTAGGACCAAGAAAACTGCGTCAAAAACGTTTCATATATGCCGGCATTTATGCTGCTTATAATGAAGTATGGAAGGTTTCACAGGCAGAGGCCACAGAACGAATACGTGAGCTTGATCGTATTAACTTAGAGAAATCTCTCTCTGTGGTCGACAATGGGTTAACAACTTTGTCATCCAGAATGTATTCATTGTACAACATTGTATCCTCTGATATTGACATACTGGAACAAGATTTAGCCATGTTACAACAAATCTCAGTTACATTCTATTATGTTATTAGGCTGGACGCTGCAATCTTTGCATGCGGGCTATGTGCCTTGGCGTTTTATCAACACGTCGTCTCTGTTTGCAGAATACAATCTAATGAATAAACAGATCGAACTGGCACAAAGGGGAGCAAAGTATACAGTGCTGAGCATTGAAAAACTGGAAAAATTACCATTTACGGTAGCAGAAAAACCAGTTACAGAATGGCTTATCCATGGCAAAATAACTCTGCCTGTCACTACTTTTCATTTTCAGTATTGCCTCAAACAAATGCAAGCAGGCAAATATGAAAGGTTGGGTAAAGAATACATTAAGACATCCTGGGATTTACCTTACGAATTCAGATGTTGGAGTGGGGATCGTGAAGTGTTTCTAAGCAGTACACACTGTGAAAATGCACTAAGCGGTTCACTCATATGTCAGGACATTTCTTTACACGGGGCTTGTAATGGTTCTGTGGCAAACTTGTCCTGCCACCAGCAGGGTACACCAGCTACTGTGATTAATCCAACGTTTGGCCAACTTTCTAACGGGAGTTACCTCATGTTGAATGATCAGAGTTGTTGTGGCATGTTGCCAGGCATCCCATATCTGGTAACGGTCGACTCCAGGGTTACTTGTTGTATGCAAGTATTGTTCACCCCAATAGACACAGTCAGGGAGTCGCCTCTATGGCCTTTATTGAATGTTTCTTTTATACGTTTTGATACTTTAAGCAGAATGAAAGCCATGCTTTTGCAACAGACCGTGCCTTTGACCTCGGCCAAAGAAATCTCTGATTTACAAATTGCAAGGACTTCGGCTGAGATACAGGCTCTAGTTCGTACAAACTGCCCTATACATATCGTAGACATGATGGGACATATCTTAAACATGTCTGATACGAGCGGGATTGTACATGTATTTAAGACCATCTGTTCAGGACTGTTAACACCTTTCCAGGAAGTCCTCGGAATCATCCCAAACTTCGCACATTCGGTGTTTGGTGGTGTGCCATTAATTCTAGCACTTGTTGCAGGAATCCTGTTCCTATTTCTACTACTACGCTATGGCAAGCCTATCCACCGACATCACTCCGAGCGATGTGGAGAAAGCTCTCCTAGAACGGAAGTGTCGTGAGCGCATAGTGCAACTTTTGGGCATGCCTCGTCTACGGGAACTTAATACAACATGGTTCCTGTCATTTAGACCAATCTGGCAAGATTGCATCTTACCTGTTCTATGCTGCCTGCTTTGCGGTGAAGAATGCGTGCTAGACACCTGTCTAACACTCCCATCAGTCATGCCAACGGATATCGATACTCTGCTGGACCCGATAACGGCCCATGCTCTGTGTTGTCCCCAGAGGCTACCAATCCTGATGATGGCATTCATTGAGATCTCACGGACGCTTCCTGCTGCTGCTGAGGTACGAGATGGATCAACAGGCACACAGGTAACAACGGACGCGAACATTGCTGCAGCATCCTATGCTGAGGGCGATGCTTCACATCTCTGTGCAGTCAACCTTCTAAATGAGGTATTACAAATGTCACCAACATCGGTAGACGATATTTTGTCTACCGAAATAGATGATTTCATGTTTACACCAGACCCATACACTGACTTTGATTCGGCTCACAGTGTACCAGGGACGCAATGAATTTGGCCTTCATATTTTCAAAACTTGGAACTCTTCCTAAAATTGAACTTTTTCTTTTTCTTTATTTTTTAAAAATACATGGCAACTCATTCTGCTTACAGTAGAACTATTCGTATAAAACGGACTTCTTTGAATACTTCCAGGGACACAATGTCACCTTATTTTACTATAATTTCATTTTAGTACCATGTTATGAAGTGGCTTTGATTTTTTGAAATACTTGTCAACCATTTCGTCATATGTATATATTTCTGTTTATTCATTCAGGTTGCATTTTATTTATGATATATGAGGACATATGCTTAAGAGCATGCTGCTGTATAAAAGGCTCATAATCTTTCATCACACTCCAAACATCCTCCACACTGTAGATGGGATTACGACCCCACTGCGCAGCCTGAATGGCAACTACCTTCTTCTCCTCAACCCCCACTGCAGACCGTACAAAAGGGCCCATCTGCTGACCAAATTTTGCTGCCAAATCCGTCCTCAAATCTACGCGTCGGCGTCTCAGTACTAAATAATGCTGGGAAATGAACCATCAAAGATGGAGAAGCAATAGAAGCACCGGGCAGGATCGTTGCAGGCGGGTGCACCAGGGGGGAGAGAGCTGGAGGAAGAGATGCCAAAACAATAGGTGTGCTTGGTGTGCTAACAGTTACAGTTGCCACAGACAGCGACGACAAAGAAGGAGGAGGAGGAGCCAAAGCCACAACCGTAGAAACAAGAGCAGCAGATATAGGGACAGTGGGAGCAGCTGTAACAGTCGGCTGCGATGGCACAGGGACAGTGGGATATATCCTCTGCGGAGCATATGGGGGCGGGTGTCTAACAATTTCTCCACAAAAGTATCAGTTTCCTCCTGAGTCAAATACGATTTATCAACATGCAATCGAAACCTCCTATCTTCACATTCAAATCCTTTTTCCTGCTTTTCTTTATCATATGCTACAGCTTTCTGAGTCAGCGTCTGCATCTTCCCTTGCCTCCTTCTCCGTCTTCAATCGTCTCTGCCTAGCTGCTTTCTGCCACGTGCTGAGGGAATCAAACATAGACTGCCTACTTCGTCTTTTAAATAAGTGTTCCTGTAAATACCCAATGTGATGTTCATCAAAAGTGCCCGTCAACGGCCACTGCAACTTGGCATTGTCCCTCATATATTTGTGCCATAATGTACTAAACATAATAGGGCCAAGACCATGTTTCACATACATATCAAAATTTGGAGTGCCTTCTGGAGGTGCCGGCTGAGCTTCTTCCATTCGAGCATCTGCAGAACAACAGCGACAGCACAAAGAAAACAATTTACTGATCCCAGGCATACTCAAAAGAAAACAAATTTACTATTTATGCCTGGCAAAGCAATTGCAAATGCTTTTATCCCAAAGAAGGTCCTCAGACCGTACCAAATTCAAACCAAAAATGGTACCAATCCCCAAAAAAATAAGAAAAACACACCTGATATATGCATGTCAAGCAAACTAATTCTCCACTGCCGACTCTTCAGACCAAACGGTCAGATCCAAGGGTTTTGCCGTTTAGGACTCCAGTCGGGATGACCACTGGGCGAGGCACCGTCCGGCAGGACGGAAGGGGCAGCTGCGAGCAATCAATGCTCCTCTCACAGGGATCCCTGAACCGTCAGTCCGACCCGACGATGGCCTCGACCTTCCCCCCCCGTCCGCGGAAGGGGATGGGTCACTTACTCGAAGGAGTCCCTGTTCGGGCGCCAACTGAAGGAAGTGACCCGAATTAGGGTCACCCGGCTCACACAAGACCACCTCTCAGCCTTCCATACCAATGAAGAGTCGTCAGACAATAGAGAATAGAAACCAATATCTGTTTATTTTAGGTACACTCAGAGTGGAGCCCAATTTGCCCAGTCACTAGGAGTGCTGCAGAGGGACTGACATCAGCAAGCATAAAGATACATTATGTACATTCGGAACTCAATGAAGGCACGCCCACCATGGAATTTTCCAGACAGATGCAGCTGAACAAAGAAGTACAGAGGATAAGTTTCAACTCTAAGGCCGGGCACACACGATCTACTACTCAAGGTCGTTCTGTCCGTGCCTGCCACTAGACAAGTGGGAGAAGGCCTCTATCTAGCTGGAAAGGTATGTGCTAATAAGAACAGTCTATTCATTAGTGAAGCAAAACCCAACCTCGGGGAACAGAAACTTAACAGAGGCCTTTTCTCGGAATCCATGGAGAATTAGTTTAGATTGTGACTCAAAATGGAGCCTGCATAGAAAATGGCGCAGCGAATGCTAACTTACGTAAAACAATGCTTAAACGTGAATTTCTCTATTCTAACACACACAAGTGAGGTACCATTTTTATTAAGAGACATAAGAATAGTAGAGCAATGTTTTTTTCCAATTGTCTTTTTCTGCATTTGCGCCTTCCAAATGTAAGCAAGTGTGCAAAAAAAAGTCATTTAGAAAAATGCCTTCTAATTCACATGCTAATATGGGTATCCACATATTAAGAGATGCGCAAATGACCACAGCTTCTGAACTCCATGTCATGTTCCTGTTGGACTTGACTTTTTGAGTTTGTTTACCCCCAGACCTTTTGCTTTTTGGCCTCCTGTTTTTGACCCTGTTTTTTTGGTTTTATGACTCTGGGCACTTTACCACTGCTGATCAGTGCTAAAGTGCATATGCTCTCCCTGTAATTTGTTATTATGGATTGGTGTTTCCATATTTGGCTTATTTGATTTACTAGTAAGTCCCAGGTACAGTGCACTGTGTGTGCCAGGGCCTGTAAACAACACAAGCAGCCATTCAAAGGGTTCTCAGACCTGCCACTGTATTGTTTGTGGGCAGTTATGACTGCCATGTCAACTTGGCAGGAGCACCCACTTGCCAGGCCCTAGCCTTCCCTTTTCCTACATGCAAGACACCCCTTGGTAGGCCCAAGGTAGACCCGTGGGCAGGGTGCAGTGTATGTGAAAGGTAGGACATGTACTGGTGTGTGTGACATGTCCTGATAGTGAAATACGGTGTTCTTCGTGTTTCACTATTGAAAGGCTACCTGTCCCATAAGATAACATCTTACACGTATAACTTCCCTTTGGGACAAGATAGAAAGATGGAGTTTAGTATGCGTGAACTCTGAATATAAAAAATGCATCTTTTAGTAAAGATGATTTTTATATTGTGTGTTTAAAAATACCCCTTTTAGAAAATGTTTTTTTCTTGCTTAGCCATCCTGTGTGCCTCTCCTGGGTTGTGGATTGACTTTCTGGCCTTGGAGTGACAGGGGCTGGGGATGCGCATTCTCTCAGACAGCCACTAGGGGGGGGGGTTGATGTGTGTCCTGCCTTTTCTTAATGAGTCAGGGCTGGGCTGAATAGACGTGGGCTGCATTCAGAGTAGTGGAAACAGTTTCACTAGCACCTGACTAGGCCTGGCCTGCATTTAGAGTGGGGGGAGGAGATTTCCCTTGCACCTGAACAGACCCTGTCTCTCTTGCACAATGTTGTCTCCACCTCCTGCCAGGAAGATGTACCAGAGAGACAGAACTGGTTTGGGCTGAGCACAGACACTTTCTGCCCAAAACAACAAAGAGAAACTGAGTAATAATATTGGGGGCCAGACCACAGAACTTTAGATTACTGCTGAACTAAGGAACCTGCCAGGAAGAAGAGATGGAAAATCTTGCAGACGGAACCTTTGCTGCATGCTCTGCTGTGTTGGCCTGCTGCTTGCTACCTCTGTCTTGGGCAGGGAAGGGATTGGATTGTACTTTCATCATCCTGCTATTAGAGTTTTCTCCAAGGGCTTGAAGTAGAGCTTGCCTCCTGTTCTGAAGTCTCAGGGACTGCAAAGACTTCACCGACCTCTGGGTACCGCCTCTGTAAATGTGGTTTCAGTTGCCACAGAGGGGGAAAAGCAGGCGACTCCGTCGCTGGCTCAGTGTCCTGAAGGCACCGTAGAGGGCACCATCGCATCTCACACTGCAACCCTGGTCTCACCGATGATTGTGACCGACACCTCGGCCACCGAGCCTCTGCTTGCACCATGACCTCTGGGCACCGCACTCCGCACAGCCTCGTTTAACTTCACCACCATGGTCTCACCGACTCGGTTGCTGCCTGCTGGCTTCGACACCCATGACCGCACCTTTGCTTGGGGACACCGCTTGTATGTCTCACAACGCACCGCCACGTCCCACACTGGAGTCTGGACCGACCGACGCCAGCTCCCCGCAACTGGCTCTGTCGCCTGCATCATGATCTATCAGAACCGCAACGAGCACCACCCTCAATCCGCATTGCAGCCATAATCTCAGCGACGCCACTGGACGACCGCCACTGAGCCGCTGCCTGCACCGCGCGGTGAGGGCACCACATGCTGCACCGCTACGCTTCGCATCGCAACCGCGACGGTTGCCACGACCAGCTCACACCAATGTGTCGGCCACAATGAAAAGGTACTGTTTACGAGTCTGCCCACCCATCAACCAGCGCAGTCCGACGGAATTGTTGAATTCTGTTGTTTTCAGTATCACAGAAGCCCCGGACGGAGCTACCGACTCCAAGGAACTGCATTTTAAAGTTATTCTTGCAGAGTGCATATTTTCAAGTACTGTATGTTGGATTCTTATAGTTCTGGTCTTGTTTTAAATATATAAAGTATTGGATATTTTTCTAAACTGGTGTGGTGTCTGTTTGTAGTGTTTTCACTGTGTTACTGTTGGTTATGTGCAAATGCGTTACACACTGCCTCTGAGATAAGCCTTACTGCTCGTGCCAGTAAGGCTTATCTCAGAGGCAGTGTGGAACGTGCCAAGCTACCAAGGTGGGTGAGCAGGGGTTATTTCAAAGGTGTATCCCCCTAATCCTGCCTAGGAAGAAGGGTCCCTACTCGGACAAAGGTGCAAACCATTACCAACTAGAGACCCTCATTTCTAACAATTCCCATTTCTGAAATACATAGGTTTCCTTGATACCTATTTTTCACTCTTTATATTTTACCAAATTAATTTCTGTATACCTGGTACACAATGAAAAACCATTGCAAGGTGCTGCTCAGCTATTGGCTCTGGGTTCCTCGGGTTCTTGATGAACCTACAAGCCCTATATTTCCCCACAACTAGAAAGGCCCAGCAGATGTAATGGTTTTTGCTTTGGAAAATCTGCCATAGCAAAAAGAAGTTACAGATGAAAATGTAGACACAAATAGCTGTTTTATTAACTATATTTCAATATTTGTTTAAATTTATATATAAAAATCTTGAAGGGTCTACTCAAATGACTCCTTGATGAATTCAGGATTTTGTCTAGTTTTCAGCAATGTATAGTTTTCCAAGATCCACCATGGGTTTCGCATCCGTTTCAACCACTAACTGGAAGGTGGTTGAAAGCACAAAACATTGGAAAAATGGTCTATCTTCCAGTAAAATGGCAAAACTGTGTTGAAAAATTTGTTTTTCTGATTTAAGTCTGCCTGTTCCTGAAAACTGAGAAGATTGTGCTTTTAACACTGCAAACCCTTTGTTGATGTTATATTCAGGGAAAAAACAGATGCTTTCTTCTGCAGCACTTTTTTTCCCAATTTTCCCCCCCCAAATCTTTTTTAGATGTATTTTGCTTAATTTCCCAAACAGTGGGGGTCTTTAGAATCCCCAAGACATTGGAAAGAAAGGATGCAAATTTGGCATGTGTTAGAAATGGGATTCCTGGTTGGCTAGGGCAAGCGCCTAAGCCAGGCAGAAATCACCACTCTAGTCAGGGCCAGGGAGTTACACACTGAAGATAACCCCTGCTCACCCCCTTGGTAGCTTGGCACGAGCAGTCAGGCTTATCCCAGAGGCAATGTGTAAAGCGTTTGCGCAACATACACACACAGCAGCGACACCCCAAGCACACCACAAAAGAAACTCCACACAAGGTTATCCGCTTAACCGCGGCGCGAATTCCGCCGCGGTGCGGCGATTTTAATCAGTGGGCGGGGCCGCGTCGGCCAACGGACGTGCGCAGCACTATGGAGGTAGTGCTCGCGACGGCCGTTGGCCGACGGGAGCACTTAAGGGGTTAAATAAAAAATAGCCTTTGTATTATCATAAACACATTAGTATCATAGTCACAAATGTACACTGTGCCACCTGGCACTAGGCAATACTTGACAGGGGATTATATACATGGCAGGGCCAATCGGGCCACTGTCAGAACAATTAGAACAGGTAATAACACAACCAGTAACTACTGGTAATATACTGTACTTAGTGGAAACACATTATGCATAAACACATTAGGCATAAATCACAATTTGAAGTGCACCATGGTAACACTCCTAGGTGCATACATCACCTCAGGCATAAACACATTATACATCCTTGTAAGGCCTTGTGCCCTACCAATACCACAAAAATGACCCCAGGCAACCTGGCCTTCCTTGGGGCCTGTCTGGGCTGTTCCAATTGCCCTTTGTCCCAAAAGTCAGGGCTCTACTGGGGCGAGGGTGCAACTCATCCTTGCTTCTCTTAATCCAAAATGAAATGCCCCCATCGTTGCAGCTACCCGCGCTCTCGCGGTGCAGCTGTGTAACCTGGCACCACAGTGCCACTCAAGCCCCTCTTACTGGGACTCCATGGTGGGCCCCAAAAGAAAAGGAATGGCCCCTTCGTTGCAGCTGCCCTCGCTCTTGCGGTGCAGCTGGAGAAATCAACCTTGGCACCGCAGGGCCTCTTAAGCCCCACTCCGGGACTCTAAAAACCAAAGTGCCCCCCTGTTGCAGCTGTCCGCGTTCTCGCGGTGCAGTTGTGACAATAACTCGGCACCAACAGAGTGCCGTGGGAGCCCCCCCTCACCAGGACTCTTCTTTGGGGCAAATCGGCCCAAGCAGGCACTAATCAGTTGCGGCTTCAGCCCCACTCACTGGGGCTTTGGACGCGCAGATTCCAGGCACCAACAGTGTGACTCAGCAGGCCTCCTTACTTCGCCCGGTCCCGTTCGAGGTTGCTCACAAGTGCAGGGTGGGCTCCTGCCCACCTTCAGACTTCGCTCCTGCCTGACTTCCGGTGGCGAAATCCGCGGCCCGCTAACAAGGCCCCACCTACAACCAGGCAGCTTGCCTGACTTCCGGGGCACCGCTCGAAGTGCGGCGGCCTCTTCATCAATGCAAAAGTGCAGGGTGGGCTCCCGCTGTCCTTTACACCAAAAATCGCGGGGTAGGCTCCCGCTCCACTGTACACAAAAAAAAGGCGAGGTAGGCTCCCGCTCCACTTGTGCAGCACGGGGGAATCCCCACATCGGGATTCCCTAAGGATAGCCGCGGTAAGACCCCTGGGGCACTCCTCACATCGTTGGAGGCAGCCATAAAGATGTAGCGCTCAAGAGGCGCTAGGATCCAGGTTTTTGGAGGGGCAGAGCTGGAGCAAAGCTGGGCCCAGGCAGGCCAGCTCACAGGGCCCTCCAGCAGAGGGGCAATCCCTTGTGGCGGTTCCTCCTGGGGCCCAACGGTACAAACAGGCACCCAAAAACAGCACCCCTCACATGGGGTCACAGCCCCACTATTTATATCGCATTTCTCTTTGTTCTGCCCTGGCACAGGTCTTGGAGAACCAGTCCCAACTTCATACTATGGTGTAAGTGCCCTTGAAAGCAAACTTAGTTAGTGCTCAGATCTTGTGTGGGTACTACTACACATGATACCCTAATTGTGAGCAGGCAAGGTTGAAAAGACATAATTTAAAAACACTTGTAGTCAAGGACAAAAAAACAGGACACACTTTTGCTTTCAAGGGCACTTACACCATAGTATGAAGTACCTTCTTTTACGCGCAGCGTAACGCCTTTACCTGCCCACAAGAACGGTGGGCAGGCAGTATGTATTAATTTGCATTTTGCTTTTTCTTCCCAATGACAGTTACTACGTGTTCAGAAGCAACTGTATGTATATATTTTTC
The DNA here is from genome assembly GCA_963921515.1 of Calotriton arnoldi. Lineage (NCBI taxonomy): Eukaryota > Metazoa > Chordata > Amphibia > Caudata > Salamandridae > Calotriton > Calotriton arnoldi. The sequence continues at coordinate 89,063 of CAWUFW010015231.1, read as the reverse complement.
CCAATGCTCACACAATAGGTGTGCATTAATAATTTTCACTTCACTTTATTATAGGTCCGGCACGTGAATGGTACACAAAGGGCTGGTCCCTTTGTTGTCCTGAAGAAAAGGTTTAGGGGATACCTTGAAACATGTTGACATAATACAAGGGATTATAATTACATAACAGTTACATTTCCCTTTATTAACCCCCTTTTTATCCCTACCAACTAGGAGCAGGAATAAAACAATAGCTCACTAGTTAGGTAATTTTTTAAAACATCACTTACACCACTCCCCCTACACTGCACGACACATAGCCTCACAAGGTAAGTGCTCCTACGTAAATCCGCAAGTCGCAGCACGCCCCAATCAGTAGATGTTTGGGATGGCCCCAATGATGAAGCATGTCACCTAGGGGCAACCCTGGGTGAGTGAGGGGACACAAGAAAAGAAATTTTTCTTTTCTACCAGTAGAGGTGGCCTTCACCCCAATTGGTGAACCCGCCCTTGTTTCTTGGCTAGGTTCTTTTGATCCGTCACCTACGGATTCTTTTTGATGTATTCTGATCACACAGGAGGGTGAACCTAGCCCAATTCTCCTCCTCCCCCTTTTTCTGATTGAGGTAAATTAAATACGCCAAACAGGTGTAGACCAATCTTACCATGTTTACCACAGAGAGCATACACACTTTACACTGGACAGCAGCGCTAAAGTACCCAGAGTCCAAAAAACAACAACACCAGGTCAGAAAAAAGACTAGTAGGAAGGCAAAAAGTTCAGGGATGACCCTGCAAAAAGGGCCAAGTCCAACACAACCCCCTTCAAGCTAAAAGCCAGGGTAGACCAATTATTACCTTGATGGGCTTTCCTGCTTGGGATGATAGAACACGACACTGCAGGGCACACTCCAGTTCTACGCCTTTCTGAACCCATGTGGTTCCCTCTGTCAAATCTCCCAGGACCAACTATGCTACCCCACTGGTACTCCCTAGTTGCCCGTGACCAGGACCAGGCCCTAGGCCATCCAGATGTCTCTGGTCCTTGCCAACTCACAGAGTGGGGAGCAGTAACCCCTGGTACATAGTAACCATTCTCCACTCTTCCTCTCATCAGTGCAGTTCTAAACTGCCACTGATCCTCCAACCTAGGGTCCGCACCCTCAGGCTGATCAGAGGTCTCGGGCGAGGCTCTCCTCCCCTTACCTCTCCTTCTGGGGTTCCGCACTCTCCTCCCAGGAGAAGTACTCTCAGAACACAACTCTCCCACCAGTTCAGGACCTCTCTCCTGCAACTGGTCTCCCAACCTAGGATCTAATCCCTCAGGTTGCACCGGGGTCAAAGGCGAGGACTCCCTTCCTCTGTACCACCTCCTTCCAGAGTTCTGCACCCTCCCACCTGGAGTGGTACCCCAGAAGACGAAACGGTAGGGACACTGGTTACAGATGTCCTTCCCTCCAGGTCAGGCAGAACCTGAACCTGGCCTCCCAACCCAGGGACTAAACCCTGAGGTTGAACCGGGGTCAGAGGCGAGGAATCCCTCCCTCTGCACCCCCTTCCAGAGTTCTGCACCCTCCCATCTGGAGTGGTACACCTAGAAGACAAATCGGTCTGGGCACTGCTTACCAATGTCCTTCCCTCCAGGTCAGGCAGAACCTGAACTTGGCCTCCCAACCCAGGGACTAAACCCTGCGGCTGAGCACCCACCTGGCACACCAGGACTTCCTGGGGAGCACGCATGCCCCCCCAAGGGTAACACATACCTCATGTGCTGCGTGACAGTCTGCCTGGTGCTGATCTCCCGACCCCTGTCCATCTGACAGTGCGGGGAGATCCCCCAAAACAGAAGTGGTGTCACCATGGTCACTTCTAGGAGGCTCTGCCCTTATGGCTGGCCCCTGACCCACTGGTTATTTCACTGGGGAATCTCTCCCCCTAATCCCTTCCTCTGGACTTCTACACCCCCCACTTAGGAGTGGCACCGCCAGACACCAGAACTGATGGAGGTCTGCTTACAGACACTCCAAGTTCTCCTGACACTAGGAGATCCCCCTCAACGGATGGCCTACTAGCACAGCCTAGGCTCCCCACCTAGTGTTCACCGAAGGAACCCTCCAGGCCCTGAGACTGGGTTTTGGGCACCTTGGGATGCATCCCATTCTCACTCCTCTGCAGAGACAGGACGTGAGTCCCTACACCTCTCCCACTACACCGGGACCTATCTGGGCTACTAAGAAACTTTCCCACCACCCTGGGCTGGTAAATACCTGAGCCACTCCACGGACCCTCTGGCACTCACCCAGAGGTCTGCCTCCTGTGCAAGCTCCCTGGGATCAGAGAACTCACACTCCAACAGGTGTTGGTGTAACCCCGGAAAACAATTACTGAACATGTGCTCTCTGACAATCAGATTGAACAGCTCTTCAAAATTGTTTGCAGTGCTACCCATCACCCATCCTTCCAGTGCATCACGACACTCATCCACAAACTCCCCCCAAGACTGGTGAGACAGTTTCCGAATGCCCCTGAACCTCAACCTATACTCTTCAGGTGTGACACCCTCTTCCTGGGAACTAAGTAGCACGCTCTGGGATCTGGGAGTGGGACTTTCTACACTAGACTCACTTCTGCTGCCACCACTGGACCCCACCCTCACTGGTGAATCCAGACCATTAAAACTATACTCAGGGGACATATCCTCAAGAGCTAGTTTTTCCCTGGCGAAGGCCCTCTCTGCCTCCGCCATCCTCTCCTGCGCTAAAACCCTCTCAGTCTCTAGCTTTTTCTCTTAAAGGACCAACTCCTTGAGTCTCAACTCCTGAGCCAATAAGGCCTTTTTCTCCTCCACACCCAGCTGCGCAATCTCCTTGGCATGCTCTAACCTGAGCCTTTCCGAAGCCAGCTGGTGCTCCCTTTCTTCCCTCCTATCTACCCACTCCTCTGGGGACAGGGAAAGGGATGGGGCACTGCCCGCTGCTCTGGACCCAGCAAGGGACTCCCTCACTATGGGGTCCTCACTATCTACTGGCGTCCCTGCCCTGTCATTTTCTCCCTCCTGTGCAGACTCTTCAGGGCCACCCTCAGACCCACCACCCTCTTGGTATGCGGACAGAGCACTCTTCCCCTCAAAGTACTCACGTCTCCATTCATCCTCTTGCCATTGGAGCAGGACTTTCTGGAGGCTTAGCTGGGTGTCTGACCCACTCACCGCTATGTCTCTCTCCTCACAGAACCCCCTCAACTCCAACATACTGTATTTGAACATATCACCCACAATAAAGGTAGATTCCATTGTTGGCAAGGCACTAAGACACAAGAGACCTGGGTGTAACAAGCTGCAACAGGTGTACACAATAAAAAATGACTTTTGCAAGGAGAAACAATAAAATCAGGAGAAATCCCCAAACACGTGATTATCTAAATGAAGAGTTTGTGGTGCAACCAGTTGTCGCTGTGGTACTGCGCAAATGCAAGTCCTATCCTCACCGCTGACAACCAATGTTAGAAATGGGATTTCTGGTTGGCTAGGGCAGGCGCCTAAGCCAGGCAGAAACCACCACTCTAGTCAGGGCCAGGGAGTTACACGCTGAAGATATCCCCTGCTCACCCCCTTGGTAGTTTGGCAAGTGCAGTCAGGCTTATCCCAGAGGCAATGTGTAAAGCGTTTGCGGAACATACACACACAGCAGCAACACCCCAAGCACACTGTTAGAAACGGGTAGCGTGGTGCAGAGCGGGCGGGCCAAACTCCGGAGGAAATGTGTAAAGCATCTGCGCAGCACACTCACAGGCGACACACCAGGCACACTACAAAAGGAGACCACACCAGGTTGCATGAAAAATAACTTGTGTATTATACCAAATACAGTAGGATGCAATCACATGGTGAACACAGAGCCAACTGGCACCAGGTAGTCATTTACAGAGGGGTACTATTTACAAGGCAGGGCCAATCGGGCCGCTGACGGAATCATCACAAGTACACAGGATAAATGTGCAAGCATCAGTAACTGTGTAACAACCCGCACTTACAGGCAGGATCCTTGTGGGCATAACATTAGGCAACTTGCATGAGGCATCTCAATATGCATAAAAACACATTGTGGGCAACAATTAGGCATGAAAACATAGGAGACACTCTCATCAGGGGTAGACCACCTTAGGCGGGGCATAAACCTCAGCAATGTCCACCCTAGGAAAAAGCATTAGGCACATTAGCATAACCCTAGGTATGAACACATCTGTATAAATCACTTTAACAGGAGGCCTGGGATGAGAACCTTAAATTAGGCATGGAAATGCAACATGCATATTCAGATTGGCATTAGCATAAAATGCAACCTTAGGCATACCATCACACTGTGCATACATAACATTAGCATTACGCAAAACCAGGTGAGCATAGAGGCACCACCATCATTAGTGACACAGCATTAGGCCTGAACATGTGGGCATGGAGGCGACACCATTAGGGTGAAAGCATGAACAACACATTAGCAATTTGGGGGAAAACATTACCAGCATAAATGCATTAGCGTAGACCCCTTAGCGCAGGCACGGCCTTAGCATAAATCACCTGTACATAAATCATAAGAGGCGCTAGGCCTCACAAGCATAAGCCCCAGTCGTCCCAATCGGGGGCACACCACTCTGAAACTGGGCCCAGGCCAACTGGCCTCTCTCAGGGACTCAGAAGCCCTATATCCCGCAAAGTCAGGGCTGGCTGCAAGGGCAGCGAAAACATAGGTGCGCAAAGTGCTACGGCAGGAGGGTCCCTCACTCCTCTCTCTTTCCCTTCTGGGTAATCCAATGCCCCCAATGCGGGGTAGCTGGGTAAACCCAACAAGCACTGGCGCCAACAATGCAGCGATGGGAGTCCCACTCCGGGCTCTAACAGGAATCTGCCCACAAGAACACTGGCATGGTGGAGCCCCTCTTCTGGGACTCTAGAATTTCTCAAAATGCCTCTGTCGTGCAGCTGAGGGAGGAAACAAGTACTGGGCACGTTGGAGCCCCCTCCTATGGGACTCTAAACACAACCAATGCCCTCCAAAGAATACTGGCACCGGGGGCGGGCACCGACAATGTGCCCCGACATACCCCCCAACCACAGGATGACTGAGCCCCACTCACCGGCAGTCTGAGGCCCCTCTGGATGTCTCTGCAGTCTCTGGGCACCGGCAATGTGCCCCGACAGGTCCTGCTTCTGGGACCTCTCCTGGCTTCACCCTCAGCAGAGCCTTCTCCTCGTCAGCAGCGCGGAGGGACAGGCACTGACAATGTGCCTCGGGCCCCCTCCGCCGCAGGACTCCTCCTTGGCAATTTACATATAGCGCTCACGAGCCGCTAGAAGGCAGGAAAGTTCTTGGGCTGAAATTAAGTTGTAGCGCCCACAAAGCGCTAGGTCCCACACCATAAAGTGGTAGCGCTCCCCTTCACTGGCAATTAAATATAGCCCTCCCGAGGCGCTAGGGAGCAGGCAGGAAGGCACAGTCACTGGAAATATAGCGCTCTCGCAGCACAGCGCTGCAGATGTCAACTCCTCACCTCCTGGGCAATAAGATAAAGCGCTCTTCTTCCCCAGGCGCTAGTCAGCAGGCAGGGATGGTCAGTCACTTCAAATGTAGCGCTCCTCTTCTGCTGGGCACAGTTATAGCGCTCTCGCAGCATGCAGAGCACAGTCAATGCAAATATGGCACTCCGGCAGCCCAGCGCTGCAGGACCCACGCACCTTCTTCTCCGGGGCAGGGCTGGAGGCAGCGCTCTCCTGGTGCAGGAATAAGGTTGTAGCGCTAAGTCCCACAAAATAAAGTTGCAGCGCTCCTCTTCCCCTGTGGCACAGTTATAGCGCTTTAGCAGCACAGCGCTGCAGGCATCAGCTCCTCTCTTCTCCTGGGCAGACCACGTGCTCACAGGGTGCTAGGCAGCAGGCAGCTGGCAGTAAGATATAGTGCTCACCAGGTGCTGGGCTTAGGACGGCAGGAGAGCAGGCAGGCAATACTGGGCAAGATCAGCAGGCAGTGGGCACTCATCAGAACAGGACAGCAGCTCCTAGAAGCAGTCATCTCCCTTAAAGTGGCACTCCTCCTGACACAGCAGTCTTCACTACAGTAAAGGGCTCTCACTGGCCCTGTGGACAGCGGAGGGGTGCAGATGGGCACAGGGGCCAGCACACAGGCCCAATGTGGCGGTACCTCCTGGCAGAGTGTCCCCTCTCATTCAGGTCCACGCTCAGTCTGAGCACATGGAGGCACAGCCCCCCTCACCCCACCTACCAGAAAGAGCTGGAAGCTTCTGGAAGGTTCCCTGGGGAACCGGTCCCAACTGGTTTAGGGGGAGGTGTAGAGCACCCTGGGTGCCAGGCTTCCCTCCAAAAGCTGGGGGTGGGAAGCAGACAGCTAGACCGCCAGCTCACCTCAGACAGGCGGCACATGTGCAGCCAGGAATGGCGTCCATTTTGAAAGTAACATTTACACAGTGGTCAAAATAAACCTGCGTACACCATTGCGCAGTATTTAACATTTGCATTTCAGATTCATCAACATGACATGTTTATTCCCACAAAAGCGAAAAATTCAGGGAAAAAGGGCCAAGTCCAACACACACCACAAAAGAAACTCCACACAAGGTTATATAAAAAATAGCCTTTGTATTATCATAAACACATTAGTATCATAATCATAAATGTACACTGTGCCACCTGGCACTAGGCAATACTTCATAGGGGATTATATACGTGACAGGGCCGATCGGGCCACTGTCAGAACCATTAGAACAGGTAATAACACAACCAGTAACTACTGGTAAGATACTGTACTTAGTGGAAACACATTATGCATAAACACATTAGGCATAAATCACATTTAGAAGTGCACATTTAGAAGTGCACCTATAACATCTCCCACTTTCAGTGTCTTGAGAGATCTACATTGGCTTAAGGTCGAAAACCGTGTTAAGTTTAAAGCCCTGAGTTACATGTATAAAATTAAGGTTGGCTCTGCCCCTAAATACATGCAAGACCTAGTCCACCCTTACCAACCTTCTCGTCTACTATGATCGACCACTCAGAGAAAATTCTTGGTGCCCAGGATTAAACTTACAAGAATGGGAGGTCGTTCGTTTGCTTACCTTGGCCCATCCATGTGGAATTCTCTTCCAATTGCACTTCGTAATGAAACTTCATATATGAATTTTCGCAAACTTTTAAAAACTTGGTTGTTCAACCAATAATTCGTTATCATCTGTATTTTTTCCTTTTCTTTTCTTTTCTCCTCCTTCAGGCTTGGCCCTGGGAAACCCTTGTTGGGTAGCTGTACGCCGTACAAAACTAATTTAACATAACATAAAACTGTGGTAACACTCCCTAGGTGCATACATCACCTCAGGCATAAACACTTTATGCATCCTTGTAGGGCCTTGCACCCTACCAATACCACAAAAATGACCCCAGGACAACTGGCCTTCCTTGGGGCTCGTCTGGGCTGTCCTAATTGCCCTTTGTCCAAAAATTCAGGGCTCTACTGGGGCGAGGGTGCAACTCACCCTTGCTTCTCACAATCCAAAAAGAAATGCCCCCATCGTTGCAGCTACCCGCGATCTCGCGGTGCAGCTGTGTAACCTGGCACCACAGTGCCACTCAAGCCCCTCTCACCGGGACTCCATGGTGGGTCCCAAAAGAAAAGGAAAGGCCTCTTCGTTGCAGCTGTCCGCGCTCTTGCGGTGCAGCTGGAGAAATCAACCTTGGCACCTCAGTGCCTCTTGAGCCCACTCCGGGACTCTAAAAACGAAAGTGCCCCCCTGTTGCAGCTGCGCGCACTCTCGAGGTGCAGCTGTGACAATAACTCGGCACCAACAGAGTGCCGTGGGAGCCCCCTCCTCACCGGGACTCTTCTTTGGGCCAAATCGGCCCAAGCAGGCACTAATCAGTTGCAGCTTGAGCCCAACTCACCGGGGCTTTGGACGTGCGGATTCCAGGCACCGACAGTGGGCCTCAGCAGGCCTCCTTACTTCGCCCGGTCCTGTTTGGGGTTGCTCACAAGTGCGAGGTGGGCTCCCGCCCACCGTCAGGCTTCGCTCTTGCCTGACTTCCGGCGGCAACGTCTGCGGCTCGCTAACGCGGCCCCGCCTACAACCAGGCAGCTTGCCTGACTTCCGGGGTGCCGCTCGAAGTGCAGCGGCCTCTTCGGCAATGCAAAAGTGTGGGGTGGGCTCCCGCTCTCCTTTACACCAAAAACGCGAGGTAGGCTCCAGCTCCACTGTACATAAAAAAAATGCAGGGTAGGCTCCCGCTCCACTTGTGCTGCACGGGGGAATCCCCACGTCGGGATTCCCTCAGAACAGCGGCGGTAAGACCCCTGGGGCACGCCTCGCGTTTTTGGAGGCAGCCATAAAATGTAGCGCTCACGAGGAGCTAGGATCCAAGTTCTTGGAGGGGCAGAGCTGGAGCAAAGCTGGTCCCTGGCAGGCCAGCTCACAGGGCCCTCCAGCAGAGGGGCAATCCCTTGTGGCGGTTCCTCCTGGGGCCCAGCGGTACAAACAAGCACCCAAAAACAGCACCCCTCACATGGGGTCACAGCCCCACTATTTATATCGCATTTCTCTTTGTTCCGCCCTGGCACAGGGCTTGGAGAACCAGTCCCAACTGGTTCTGGGGGGTACTGAAGCACTTTGCTTACAGTGCTTCTACTCTCCTTTGTCAGGTGGGGCTCTGTCCTCAGACACACCACAGGGGGGCGGAGCAAGCATTCAACCAGGCAGGCACAGACCTATTCAGGGTCAGGGACTACTCCTCCCACTACTCCAAATGCAGCCTGCCCTTTCAGCCGAGCGCTGACTCACCCAGCCCCTCTGGAGCTACACACCTCACTAGCCCATGTCACTCCAGAGCCAGACATGCAATACACATCAGGCAGGGAAAGACACATAGCACACAGAAATGCCAACTTCTAAAAGTGGCATTTCTAAAATAGTGATCATAAATCTGCGCACACCATTACGCAGCATTTATTATCACTATTCCAAACATGCCAAACTTGACCACGCTGCTCCTCTCATATCAGGAATTACCACTGAAATAGTTATCAGGGAATCCCCAATGCATTCCTAAGAGAGGGCAGCCTGACAGCAGAGAGAAACCAAAATGGCTGTTTTGTCACTACCAGGACATGTCACACACTTAAGGTACATGTTCTACCTTTTACCTACAATGCACCCTGCCCATTGGGCTAGCTAGGGCCTACCTTAGGCGTGACTGACATGCAGTAAAAGGGGGATCACAGACGTGGCACACACTTAGGTGCCACGTCACAGCAGCAGTAAACTCCGTCCACAGGCTCTGCAATGGCAGAGGCCTGAGACAGGTTTGAGAGGCTACTTTGGTGGGTGGCGCAATCAGCGCTACAAGCCCACCAGTAGCATTTAATTTACTGGCCCTGGGTATCTGAGATACCACTTTACAAGGGACTGACGGGTAAATTAAATATGCCAAACAGGTGTAGACCAATCTTACCATGTTTACCACAGAGAGCATACGCACTTTACACTGGACAGCAGCGCTAAAGTGCCCAGAGTCCTAAAACCACCAACACCAGGTCAGAAAAAAGACTAGGAGGAAGGCAAAAAGTTCAGGGATGACCCTGCAAAAAGGGCCAAGTCCAACAGCATGGATACCTTTTGTGGACAAAACGTTATGGGGGCCTAAGCGCGAACTACCCCAAATAGCCAAAAAAGGCTTAGCACAGAGGTGAAAGACCTTGCAATGAAAGGGTTAAAAAGAACCTCAAATATAAACTGAAAAAACTGCAGCCTAATCTGGAGTAAAGTATACGGAATACTGCATTAGAAACCTGTGAAAACATGCAAAATTAAGTTTGAAAGTAGGCCTGATAAATAGTTTAAATTATTTCATATGTATGCAGCTGTAAAATTGTAACATCTTTATGTTTCTGTGATAACTGCTGTTTGCGAAAAAGGAGAATCCAGACTGAAACTGAAGTAATTCCAAAAGTCTAAAGCTACATTATAAACAGAGCAGATCAGAAGAGAGTTGAATGTGGGAAAGTGTGCACTGTAGAAAGGTAGCACAGTTAGGAGTTGAGTGGCGGGCAGCCGCAAAATATTGCATCTAGAGACACATTTACTTTTCTCTGTTATATCCTGGGAAAGAAATTGGGGCTGAATCCATGTGCTACCCCTTCAAAACAAAGAGAACAAAAAATGGGCTGCTGTTAGGGCTTGTGAAGTAGTGAGATTCATCTTTACAAAGCGGAGCAAACAATAGCTTTGCACTTTATTTGTATAGTCAATGTGAGGAGGGTGTAGAAGCAGTACATCTAAGGATGTAGAAACAATAATTTAACTCAGAAACAAGTATGTTTACTTGTCTGCTGGTAACCCAGGAATATATGCAAACTGAAATCGGAAAGTAGGCTCAGAAACGACTTAAAACTATTTAATGTGTAGGCCAGTGTTTCCCAAACTGTGGGATATAAGGCATTTTTTGATGAGTCCTAAAAGTCCAAGCAATAAAACAAGGTGCCTCTTATAAATTGCTGCTTATTTTTAACATGGAGATTGGTGTTTACAAACTCCTCTCACTTTGCAAGCAGAGAAATAAATAGAGTGAGTTATGTGACAATCTTGATGGAACACAAAAAGTGTGAAAGGAAAGGTTATAGCATGTAATTGTTTTGATATGCACAACAAAATGTAAATAACTCCAAATGAACTGTACACATTAAGCAGGTAGGAAAGTTAAAATGAAGCACATTTTTTTGTAATTCTGAAGTGTAATGGAAACAAAGATTTTAATAGGATCAAAACAAATCACAGACCTTTAACTCCTTTGCTGCTTCGAAAGTTCCACGCCAATGCGGAACGTTCTATTAAGCGGGCGGAGCCGCGTCGAACAACGGACGTGCGCAGCACTACCGAGGTAGTGCTCGCGACGGCCGTTGGCCGACGCACGCAGCAAAAGGGTTAATGGGTGATACACAAATTATAAATATTAACTGAAACCTTAATTCCAGACATTATCATTTGTGTGCAATATCATTATATCAGTAAAACTGTATGTCTGTGCAAATTTAGTGCTCACTTAAATGGTAAATATGCTGTTGTAAATAGCAGTGTGATAATGCATAATACTTTCGTTACATTAGAAAATTGCCCTCCTCATGCAAATTAAAGCTAAGTAGTTCAAAAATGTTTGTCGTTCTAAAAAGTGGGTTATAGTTCTAAAAAGTTTGAGAAGCAATGGTGTAAACAGCTGGAGATCATTTAGTTCTTGTCATTTCCATGATGTCTGCAGAAGGCAAATGTAAAGAGAATCCAGACTGAAACTGCAGCTGTATGCTCCTACTTGCAAACATAGGGGCATATTATCAAGAACGGCGATAAAATTATCGCTGCTTTAGCGGCAGAAAACTGCTGCTAAAGCGGCGATAATGGGCTTGATAATATGCCCTGGAGAATTCCAATAGAAGCCCATGTTCACACCAGAACATGGACTTCTATTGGAATTCTCAAGGGCATATTATCAAGCCCATTATCGCCGCTTTAGCGGCAGTTTTCTGCCGCTAAAGCGGCGATAATTTTTAACGCCGTTCTTGATAATATGCCCCATAGTTGTCTGAAACCTAGTCAAACAGAGCAGATCACCACAGGGTTGAATGTAGGAAAGGGTCTGTTGTATAAGTTAGCATCGTTTGGACTCGGGTGTCAAGCAGCTGCAAAATATTGCATTTTGAGACATCTATATTTATTCTCATCCTGAAAAAACAATTGGAGTTTAATCCATGTAGAACCCCTTGTAAACATCCTTCTCAAAGAGTGTAAAACGTGAGCTGCTACTGTGTGGTGGCGAAGTGTTGAAATTCACTTTACAATGTAGATTGAACAGTTGCTATGCACCTTAATCGTCCACTCAGTGTGAGGAAGGTATACAACTACTACATCTAAAGAGGATGGAACAATCGGTTAATTCGGAGAAAGGTATTTGGAATGGTCTGTTACCAACCCATGAAAACATGTAAAATGAAATCTGGAAATAGGCCCGAAAATTACAAAAAATAATGTAAAGTGTCACCTCTAAAGCTTTAACTGCTTTTGGTGTGTGAGATGAGTGCACTAGATTAAAAGAAATATCCACATTCAAACTGAAATACATCACAACTGTTTCCTTACACATACCTGTAAAAACAAATAATAAAATATAGTGGACCAACACAGGGTTTGAAGTATGAATATGTGCATTCTATAAAATCAAAATGGGTTGGAGTTGGGTGTGCAGAATGCCTGGAAGTGAGCCTATGCATCCAACTTCCTGATGTATAACATGAATGTTTGTGTGCAGTATGGACCTGGCTATGAGTTGAGGATTCAGCATGTGCAGGGGTTGAATACTCATGGGGGTAGGGTGGTGTAGCTGGAAAGGAACACTGTTGTCAAGGTGAATGGACTAAGGCTGTGGAAAGTGGCAGGATGTGTGCCCGCAGGGCATTGTGCACAGTTAGTCTCTTGTGTATGGTAGAAGCCCATGATTGTAGGGGTTTGGTCATGTGCAGGATGTTTGGCACTGAGGGGGATATTCACAAGAACGTGCGCTAATCATCTCCAAAAAATGTTAACGCAACTTTACACATCGCAGTCTATCGCGGGAAAATAGCCCCCTGTCAACGTGGAATTCACAACACGGCGGTACCATGCAATAGTCTGCCGAAAACGCGGCCAATGTCCGCGATATAACAACCGCGACGGTGATAAAAACCCAAACCCCAACTCAAAAAAACATGCAATGGGCCAAACTGCGATGAGGAAATCAGCGATAAGCAGTGCCAGGCCTGCTATACACACATGGCAGGAGGGAAAATCACTACAAAAGTAGAAAAAACACACAAACACAAAATGACCAACACCGAAGCACCATGGAGGCTGTCGGAGCAGGCGCAGAGGACTAGCGGAACCCCACAAGCACCCTGGACGACCAGCCTGGGACCTCGGGGACAGGGAAGGGCAAGGACAAGAAGAAGACAAAGTTCAGTCCGCAGGAGAATAGGATCCTGGTCACGGAGGTGATAGAACACCATCAACAACTGTTCGTCGCCTCCAACGTGTCATTGGGCACCAAGAATGGAATATGGCGGTCCATCGTGGACAAGGTGAATGCCGTCGGAAAGCACACGAGGTCAGTGGTCGAGGTCAAGAGGCGATGAATTGACATCAAGCGCAAAACCAAGGAGAAACTCGCAGGCAACAAGAAGGCAGTAATGCAGACTGGAGATGGGAGCCCTGCACCACAGCTGGAGCTGGATGACATGGAGGAGCTGGTGTCGACAGTCATCAGTGTGGAGACCATGGCAGGAGTCGGGGCACCGGACACTGCTCGACATGACACAACACAACAGCAACAGGGTGAGTAACCACCAGGTACTGGGGGACGGGGGAGATGGCCAAAATAGGCACACATGCACAATCAAGCAGAGCACAGTGCACACCCACAATGACTCTGGATCATGGCCCTGATCTACAGACTGTCACAATGTACATTGCCATGCTGTCTGAATGTGAACATGTACCATGCGGCTACATACATGAGTACACATTGTAACACAGCATCTCCCCTTCACATTGCAGGGGCACCGTCAACACCTCCTGCAGAGCAGTCCCAGCCACCAGCATCGACACCCAAGCCCTCCAAGACATCATTGAACTCATCCGCCAATCACCTCCAGGTCCAGGGCAGCCCAGCTGCATCGAGGAGAACCCACCCACTCCACAAACCACCCATCAGGAGGCACTCACAACCCCGGCTGTCTCCCAAGACCCCCCGAATAACACATGGCCTTCCAATGCCGTGTGTTGGAGGGCCAGAGGGAGATGGCTGAGCAGGTGCAGGTGGGGTTCGACCTCATGGCTACCAAACTTGACGCCATCCATGGGTGTCTGAGTCCCATCAGGGACCACCTCCAGTCCCTAATGGACACCCACAGGCCGCTCCATGGTCTCCAACAATCCCTGGCTGACATCGCAGGAGTCATGACTTGGAGACAAAAACACCTGTCCGCTCAGAGTGGCTCCAGCGATCTCAGCCGTGAGCTGGCACACATGCGGAGGCTCATGGAGTACATGGTGCGGATGGAGGCGGAAAGGATGGCAGCCACCGCTGCACATCAGCAAATTGTAGCTGGGATCTACTATGTCCTGCATATCCTCATCATGGCATTGCTGCCACAAGGCGTGGCGCAGATGAATGCTGCTGCTCCTACACCATCCACATCTCCGCCCCCTGGTTTGTCTGTGCCTCACAGTGCGGCAGGCATTTCCACTCCGGCACATGATGTGTCACTGCCACACAGTGCGGCCGATAATCCACCTCGGGCCCCTGATGTGTCAGTGGCACACAGTGCCGCAGCCGGAACTGCACCACCCACAGGTGGGGCAGAGCACACATCTGAGGACGAGGACGTGGATGGGCTTGAGATCAGGAGGAGGCACTAGCAATCATATCCGCCACCTGGCCTGTTGCTGCTTGGTGCCGCACATGGCCCCATGACCTTCCACTGACCCCGATACACTCTGCTGCACTCACCTTGGACCGCGACATGGACTGCCATATCCTTTTTGGTGACCAATGACACGGCGACCAGACTGCGGACTGTACCCTTCCCAGTAGCGGTTGGTGGTGGGAGTGCTGCCGGGCGCTGACGTGGGGCGGGGAAGGGGCAGGGTGGGGGGTAGTAAACTACGGATTACGGGCAATTACAGGTAAGTACACATATAAATAAATAAAACAAATTTTGTTTCTCGCTGCATCGCCAAATGTGATGCAGCGCGAGAAACAAAATTGGTTTTATTTATTTATATGTGTACTTTCCTGTAATTTCCGTAATCCGTAGTTTACTAACCCCCACCCTGCCCCTCCCCCGCCCCATGTCAGCGCCCAGCAGCACTCCCACCACCGACCGCTACTGACCCTTCCTCTTCCGCTGTACTTGTCATTCCCAGATGGACTCTGGCTGGCCCTCCACGGGCCCATATTGTGAAGTGGGGTTGGCATGGCCCTGTACTGCTCCAGCTGCAAGACTCCACTGGATGTGCATTAAACATTCAGAAACGCACTGCTGTGTCATGTCTTTCATCATTCAAGTATGAATGTGTGGATGAATGTAGGGTCAGTGATTCCCCCTAACGTCAATGATGCTCATCTAGTGGGATTCCAGTCACAGTGTGCTACATTGCCGATTGCGTTTCGGGTGCCGTAGACACTACAACAGGGACACACGCATTAGTCACTTCCTTGACCGGACATTGACTGAACCATGCCCAGAGCCCCCAAGTCATTGTTGCAAGCCCTGCACTGGTCCGGCGTACGCCAGGCCAGACCACTCCGCTTACGCTCCAAGGGGGGGGCCACATAGCTACAAGTCGCAGGTTTACACGCTAGTGGTCTGCAGGTCACTGGTCTAGTTGTCAGCATGTCACGGCCACTCCCTGAGGGCAGGTTTGCACACACACCACAACCATCCGGCACAGGCATCACAGGCCATGTGACCCCGCCAATATAAGGGGCCGACAACATCACATTCCCCACTGCCGGTGGTGACTGGATGACGGACGTTCCACGATTCTCAATCATAAAGGGCCCATGAGTTGTTGCGCACAGGGTTAGTGGCACCCGAAGCATTGCGGCCGTCACAGGCCTACCACCACGTGGCGCTGACTGGGGTTGCACAGGGTTAGTGGCACCCGAAGCCTTGCGGCCGTCACGGGCCTACCACCACGTGGCGCTGACTGGGGTTGCACAGGGTTAGTGGCACCAAAATTGCTGAGCGGGTGTGCAGCCTGCGATGATGTCGTGTGCACTGATGTGGTCTCTGCCATTGATGCCTCAGGACTCAGCGTCATGTGTGGGACCTGCTGGGCCGCGGTGTGGGTCCGCATGATGTGGAGCATGCCATGGTGGCGGGACCTGGGCCTGGAGCTTGCACGGGCACGTGGTGTGCCCACTGGTGGACACACCATTGGCGGCAGGTGAGCAGTGGGGCCTGGGTGAGCAAGTGCGGACAGCCAGCGCTGGCCGGCGGGAGGGGGTAGGGTGCGGCTGCATGTGTGTGCAGGGACGGACAGGTGTTGTTGGTGTGTGCAGTGAGATGGACTCTGCCATGATTGACTCTGGCCTCGATTGCAGATTGCAGACCTGGTGGCTTGTAGTGTATACCGGCATGTGGTTGGAGACACACCGGTGGCAGCAGGTGAGCAGTGGTGCCTGGGTGCATGGCGGCGGCAGTGTCCCTCCTTCTCTCTCTCTCTCTCTCTCTCTCTCTCTCTCCCTTCCTTACCGTCTCTCTCTCTCTCCCTTCCTTTCCTTCTCTCTCTCTCTCCCTTCCTTTCCTTCTCTCTCTCTCTCCCTTCCTTTCCTTCTCTCTCTCTCTCTCTCCCTTCCTTTCCTTCTCTCTCTTTCTCTCCCTGCCTTTCTTTCGTTCTCTGTTTCTCTGTGGCTCGCTCCTTTGATGTGCGCATGACACACGTTCTGATTTTGTGCTTTATTTTCCAGGCTGTGACATCAAGATTGTCCCGGACGGACCCGACCGGAGTCTTACGCATTGCTGTTTTGTGTTGTATTTCAATAAAGTTTTTGGTTGTTACTTCAATGATGAGTGACTGTTTCTCGTTCTTCTGACCACACGTGTGTTTCTTTTTGTCATTGTGCGACATCATGCGCTTTTTGTGGCTCTTGTGTCGTGCACGGTATGTGTTTGTCCGGAGGGGGGGTCCGGGGGGGGCCTGGGAGTGGTGGCGGTGGGTGTTGTGGCCCTCATGGGTCTCCGAGCTGCATGATCATTGTCTCCATAGCATCTGTGGGTCTTCAGATGTGGCTCTTGGCTGGGCTCTCTTTCATGCTGCAGGTAGTCATCCTGCTTAACACCAGCAAAAGGCAGGTGTTAATTCCCTGCTGCTAACGCGGCTTATCGCCTGTTTTTGGTTCGCATCGCAGATCTGGCAGTTCTTTGTGAATGTGGTGTAGTGGTGTTTTCGTGTGTTTTTGCATGGGAACGCCTACTCTGCATCTCATTAGGGTTAGTTAGTGGTGTCACCCGTGGAGGTAAATTTTGCGGCAGTTATCGCGGGAATACTGGCGTTGTCTGCAGTTTGCACCCGCTTGTGAATGGGGCGTTAAATCTATCTCCACTTTTGATGCGTTAAGGTGGAGATAACTCGGCGATAAGTCCTTGTGAATATGCCCCTGAGTGTATTGAGTAGTGGCCCAGTTGCCAATTTGCTGCTCATACGCATAAAGATGCACAAATATTTTGTGCAGCAGGGCAATCACTGGTTTAGAGTGGGATTGATATAAGGGTTTTGGGTCAGAAGGTATGTGATAAATTGCACTGTTCGATGTGCATAAATAAAGTCCATCAAGAACTGGGGGCTTCTCACCAGCAGGTGTTTTGCATAGGGTAGTGATTGCTTAGTGAGTATAGGTGGTTTCAGTCTGGGAAGACTGACTGCTGGGTTTACTTGAAGTCAGGAGGAGTTCTGAAGGTCATTTACTGTATGAAACTTTGGGTGCCGTTAGGAGTTGTGGAGGGGTGGTGCGTAAATATTTTCTTGAGTTACAATGCTACCGCAGTACTCATGTAGTGCCAGGAAGAAAGCTACCCCCAAAAAATAAATATTGATATGCACTTTTTTGGGAAACAGGAAAGCCATGGTACCAGGAAAGTCCACAAAAATTATAAATATATTTTTTTTGTAAATAATTAAGTTTTAATATGATAAGTTTGACTAAAGATTATAACAATTAAGAAATATTATGCATGTTGTGAGAAATTGGATTGTTGTTTGAGGGGATGTGAGCCCTTCTTAAGCAACAGCGCAATCTTTGTCCGGGTGATCGACAAACAGTCACTAAATAAACATGTGCTTAACCCTCTAGTAGCTTGGCAAAAAAGCAGTCAGTATTTATTTAGAAGCAATTGTAAAGTATTTATGCAGCACTTAAACAGTAATAAATTGAAAACACAACACAAGAATCTCATACCAATTTATGAAAATAGAGTAAAATGTAATCATTTATTTGACACCAAAATGATAAACATCCAATTAGTAGAACTGGAGATATGCAATTTCAAATATTTAAGGTATGTATAGCGCCTAAAAGCACAAACCGTCAATAGCAGAAAACTGGTCATGCAAGACCGGGTGAAGGTCACAAGTTCAGACCGATTGCAATAGAGTGCAGGCTAGATACAGGGACTAGGTTAGTCCCACAGAAAAAGGTACCTTATCAAAGTCCAGTGTGAAGAGTCCAGTTCGGGGAGGATGAAGAGGCTGCGAGTAGCAGGGAGAGTGTCACTGGTGGTCGTCGTTTTAGTGCAGATCTTATGTTGCCGGTCATGGTTGCCGGTCAAAGTAGCACCAAGAGTCAGATACACTGGAACATTACGTTGGGGGTTGGTGCTGGCGGGAAGATCTTAGCATGAACAGGAACGTTCGTTGTCGCAAAAAGCCCAAAACGCCTGAAAGCCTCCATTTTGAGTCAGAGGAGTGAACTCTGATGCCATCCAAGGATGCAGTATGTGGGAAGGTACTTTTGAAGATCAGGGACTCACTCTTGCAGAGGCCAGAAGGACACAGGCAGGTCCAGTTAAAGGTTCAGGCAGCAGGTCAGCTGGGTAGATGCAAGGAGGCCTCTGGAGCTTCCTAGGTCGAAGTAGGTCAAAACAGGATGTCAGTCAGATGACCCTTGGAGGCACCTCAGCCTGGGATTAGGGGTGAATGACCAGTCTCAGAAAGCAAGGCAAGCCTCAAGCTGCAGGGCAAAAAGAACAATTGATGGACAGAATGCAGAACAATGTCATACATTCACCCCAGCACAGTGATCTGGAAATAAATCCATTGTTTTTTTGCCCCATGCCATTCCAGTTTGAACACAGCCATATGCAAATAAGTCTTGACCCTGCACCCATTAGGAACAGTCCAGCCTGAACTGCCAGGCCATCTCTTCCCTGTACTGGACACAAGCATCCCAGGACCGGTTTAGGGGTTTCACCCCTCATCAGCCAGGATAGCTTGACTCCAGTGGCATGGAGAGCACAGGACCAACATCTGGGCATACCCGTCCCACTCGGGGTGACAAATGCAAAAAGAACTTTAGATGGACAGAATGCAGAACAATGTCATACATTCACCCCAGTACAGTGATCTAAGTATAAATCCCTCGTTTTTTTACTCACAATGCCATTCCAGTTTGAACCCAGCCATATACAAATCAGTCTTGACCCTGCACCCAATGAAAACAGTCCAGCCCGAACTGTCAGGCCAGGTCCTCCCTGAACTAGAATCTGGAATCCGAGGAACAGCTTCGGGGTTTCACCCCTCATCAGCCAGGATAGCTTGACTCCAGTGGCATGGAGAGCACAGGACCCATGTCTGGGCATGCCCGTCCAACTCGTGGTGACAAATGTAAAAACAACAATTGATGATCAGAATGCAGTAAAATGTCATACATTCACCCCAGGACACTGATCTGGGCATAAATCCATCGTTGTTTTGCTCTCCACGCCATTCCAGTTTGAACCCAGACATCTGCAAATCAGTCTTGACCCTGCGTCCAATGGGAACAGTCCAGCCCGAACTGCCAAGCCAGCACAAAACTGGAGTGGAAACAATCATCCTAGGACCGGTTTCGGGGTTTCACCCCTCTTCAGCCAGGATAGCTTGATTCCAGTGGCATGGAGAGCACGGGACCCACGTCTGGGCATACCAATCCCATTTGGGGTGACAAATGCAAAAAGAAGAATTGATGGACAGAATACAGAACAATGTCATACATTCACCACAGGAAAGTGATCTGGGCAAAAATCCATCGTTTTTCTGTTCCACATGACATTCCAGTTTAAACCCAGCCATATGCAAATCAGTCATGACCCTACACCCAATGGGAACAATCCAGCCCGAACTGCCAGGCCAGGTCCTCCCTGGACTGGAAACAAGCATCCTAAGACCGGTTTAGGGGTTTCAAACCTCATCAGCCAAAATAGCTTGACTCCAGGGGCATGGAGAGCACAGGACCAACATATGGGCATACCCGTCCGACTCGGTGTGAGAAATGCAAAAAGAACTATAGATAGACAGAATGCAGAACAATGTCATACATTCACCCCAGGACATTGATCTGGGCATAAATCCATTGTTTTTTTGCTCCACGTGCCATTTCAGTTTGAACCCAGCCATACGCAAATTAGTCGTGACCCTGCATCCAATGGGAACAGTCCAGCCCAAACTGCCAGGCCAGGTCCGCCCTGGATTGGAAACAAGCATCCTATGACAGGTTTAGGGGTTTCACCACTCATCAGCCAGGACAGCTTGACTCCAGTGGCATGGAGAGCACAGGACCCACGTCTGGGCATACTTGTCCCACGTGGGGTGACAACTGCAAAAAGAACAATTGATGGACAGAATGCAGAACAATGTCATACATTCCCCCCAGTACCGTGATCTGGGCATAAATCCATCGTTTTTTGCTACCCACACCTTTAAAGTTTGAACACAGCCATATGCAAATCAGTATTGACTCTGCACCCAATTGGAGCAGTCCTGCCAGAACTGCCAGGCCAGGTCCTGCCTGGACTGGAAACAAGCATCCTTGGGCCTGTTTCAAGGTTTTCACCCCTCATCAGCCAGGATAGCTTGACTCCAGAGGCATGGAGAGCACGGGACCCACATCTGGGAATACCCGTCCCACGCGGGGTGACAAATGCAAAAAGAAAAATTGATGGGCAGAATGCAGAACAATGTCATACATTCACCCCAATACTTTGATCTTGGAATAAATCCATTGTTTTTAAGCTCCCCACACCTTTCACGTTTGACCACAGTAATATGCAAATCAGTCTAGACCCTGCGCCCAATAGGAACAGTCCAGCCCGAACTGCCAGGCCAGGACTCCCCTGGACTGGAAACAAGCATCTTAGGACCGGTTTCGGGGTTTCACCCCTCATCAGCCAGGATAGCTTGACTCCAGTGGCATGGAGAGCACGGGACCCATGTCTGGGCATACCCGTCCAACTCGGGGTGACAAATGTAAAAAGAACAATTGATGGACGGAATGCAGAACAATGTCATACATTCACCCCAGTATATTTATCTGGGCATACATCCATCATTTATTTGCTCCCCCATGCCATTCCAGTTTTAACCCAGCCATATAGAAATCAGTCTTGACCCTGCGTCCAATGGAAACAGTCCAGCCCGAACTGCCAGGCTAGCTTCTCCCTGGTCTGGAATCAAGCATCCTAGGATCGGTTTCGGGGTTTCACCCCTCATCAGCCAGGATAGCTTGACTCCAGTAGCATAGAGAGCACTGGACCTACGTCTGGGCATACTCTTCCCACTTGGGGTGAATAATGCGAAAAGAAGAATTGATGGACAAAATGCAGAACAATGTCATACATTCACCCCAGTACAGAGATCTGTGCATAAATCCATTGGTTTTTTGCTCCCCATGCCATTCCAGTTTGAACCCAGCCATATGCAAATCAGTCTTGACTCTGCACCCAATTGGATCAGTCCTCCCTGGACTGGAAACAAGCATTCAAGGGCTGGTTTTGGGGTTTTCACCCCTCATCAGCCAGGAAAGCTTGACTCCAGTGGCATGGAGAGCACAGGACCCACGTCTGGGCACACCCGTCCCACTCGGGGTGACAAATGCAAAAAGAACAATTGATGGACAGAATGCAGAGCAATGTCATACATTCACCCCAGTACTGTGATCTGGGCATAAATCCATCATTTTGTTGCTCCGCACGCCTTTCAAGTTTGAACACAGCCATATGCAAATCAGTCTTGACCCTGCGCCCAATGGGAACAGTCCATCCCAAACTGCCAGGCCAGGACTCCCCTGGACTGGAAACATCCTAGGATCGGTTTCGGCGTTTCACCCCTCCTCAGCCAGGATAACTTGCCTCTAGTGGCATGGAGAGCACAGGACCCACGTCTGGCATACCCGTCCCACTCGGGGTGACAAATGCAAAAAGAACAATGGATGGACAGAATGCAGAACAATGTTGTACATTCACCCTAGTATGGGATCGAGGCATCAATCCATCATTTTTTTGCTCCCCATGCCATTCTAGTTTGAACCCAGCCATATGCAAATCAGTCCTGACCCTGCGCCCAATGGGAACAGTCCAGCCTGAACTGCCAGGCCAGGTCCTCCCTGAACTGGAAACAGGAATCCAAGGACCGGTTTCAGGGTTTCACCCCTCATCAGCCAGGATAGCTTGACTGCAGTGGCATTTAGAGCACGGGACCCCTGTCTGCGCATACTGATCCAACTCGGGCTGACAAATGTAAAAAGAACAATTGATGGACGGAATGCAAAACAATGTCGTATGTTCACCCCAGTACAGTGACCTGGGCATAAATCCATCATATTTTTGCTCCCCCATGCCATTACAGTTTGAACCCAGCCATTTACAAATCAGTCTTGACGCTGCACCCAATGGAAACGGTCCAGCCCGAACTGCCAGGCCAGGTTCTCCCTGGACTGGAACCAAGCATCCTAGGATCGGTTTCGGGGTTTCATCCCTCATCAGCCAGGATAGCTTGACTCCAGTAGCATGGAGAGCACTGGACCCACGTCTGGGAATTCTCTTCCCACACGGCGTGACTAACGCAAAAAGAACAATTGATGGACAAAATGCAGAGCAATGTCATACATTCACCCAAATACAGAGATCTGTGCATAAATCCATTGTTTTTTTTCTCCCTATGCCATTCCAGTTTTAACCCAGCCATATGCAAATCAGCCTTGACTCTGCACCCAATTGGAGCATTCCTGCCGGAACTGCCAGGACAGGTCCTCCCTGGACTGGAAACAATCATCCTGTGGCCGGTTTCAGGGTTTTCACCCCTCATCAGCCAGGGTAGCTTGAGTCCAGTGGCATTGAGAGCACGGGACCCACGTCTGGGCATACCCGTGCCACTCGGGGTGACAAATGCAAAAAGAACAATTGATGGACAGAATGCAGATCAATGTCATACATTCACCCAGTACTGTGATCTGGGCAAAAATCCATCGTTATTTTGCTTCCAACGCCTTTCAAGTTTGAACACAGCCATATGCAAATCAGTCTTGACCCTGCGCCCAATGGAACAGTCCAGCCTCAACTGCCAGGTCAGGACTTCCCGGACTGGAAACAAGCATCCTAGGACCGGTTTCGGCGTTTCACCCCTCATCAGCCAGGATAGCTTGACTCCAGTGGCATGTAGAGCACGGGACCCACATCTGGGCATACCTGTCCAACTCAGGGTGACAAATGCAAAAAGAACTATAGATGGGCAGAATACAGAACAATGTCATACATTCACCCCAGTACAGTGATCTGGGCATAAATTCCTTGTTTTCTTACTCACCACGCCATTCCAGTTTGAACCCAGCCATATGCAAATCAGTCTTGACCCTGCGCCCAATGGGAACAGACCAGCCCGACCTGCCAGGCCAGGGCCTCCCTGTATTAGAAACAGGAATCCTAGGACCGTTTTCGGGGTTTCACCCCTCATCAGCCAGGATAGCTTGACTGCAGTGGCATGGAGAGCACGGGACCCCTGTCTGTGCATACCGGTCCAACTCGGGTTGACAAATGTAAAAAGAACAAATGATGGATGGAATGCAGAACAATGTCATACATTCACCCCAGTACAATGATCTGGGCATAAAACCATCATTGTTTTGCTCCCCCATGCCATTCCAGTTTTAAACCAGCCCTTTACAAATCAGTCTTGACCCTGCGCCCAATGGAAACAGTCCACCCCGAACTGGCAGGCCAGGTTCTCGCTGGACTGGAAACAAGTATCCTAGGATCGGTTTCGGGGTTTCATCCCTCATCAGCCAGGTTAGACTTGACTCCAGTAGCATTGAGAGCACTGGACCCACGTCTGGGCATACTCTTCCCACTCGATGTGACTAATGCAAAAAGAACAATTGATGGACAAAATGCAGAACAATGTCATACATTCACCCCAGTACAGAGATCTGTGCATAAATCCATTGATTTTTTGCTCCCCATGCGTTTCCAGTTTAAACCCAGCCATATGCAAATCAGTCTTGACTCTGCACCCAATTGGAGCAGTCCTGCTGGAACTGCCAGGCCAGGTCCTCCCTGGACTCGAAACAAGCATCCTAGGACCGGTTTGTCGTTTCACTCTCATCAGCCAGGATAGCTTGACTCCAGTGGCATGGAGAGCACGGGACCCAAGTCGGGCATACCCGTCCCACTCGGGGTGACAAATGCAAAAAGAACAATTGATGGACAGAATGCAGAACAATGTCATACATTCACCCCAGTACTGTGATCTGGGCATCAATCCATTATTATTTTGCTCCCCACGCCTTTCAATTTTGAACACAGCCATATGTAAATAAGTCTTGACCCTGCGCCCAATGGGAACAGTCCAGCCTGAACTGCCAGGCAAGGACTCCCCTGGACTGGAAACAATCATCCTAAGAGCGATTTCGGGGTTTCCCCCGTATCAGCCAGAATAGATTGACTCCAGTGGCATGGAGAGCACGGGACCCACATCTGGGCAAACCTGTCCAACTCAGGGTGACAAATGCAAAAAGAACTATAGATGGACAGAATGCAGAACAATATCATACATTCACCCCAGTACAGTGATCTGGGCTTAAATGCCTCGTTTTTTTACTCACCATGCTATTTTAGTTTGAACCCAGCCATATGCAAATCAGTCTTGACCCTGCGCCCAATGGGAACAGCCCAGCCCGAACTGCCCGGCCAGGGCCTCCCTGTACTGGAAACAGGAATCAGAGGACCGGTTTCGGGGCTTTACCCCTCACTAGCTAGGATAGCTTGACTCCAGTAGCATGGAGACCAGTGGACCCACGTATGGGCATACTTTTTCCACTCGGGTTGACTAATGCAAAAAGAACAATTGATGGAGAAAACGCAGAACAATGTCGTACATTCACCCCAGTATAGAGACCTGTGCATAAATCCATTGGTTTTTTGCTCCCCATGCTATTCCAGTTTGAACCCATCCATATGCAAATCAATCTTGAGTCTGCACCCAATTGGAGCAGTCCTGCCGGAACTGCCAGGTCAGGTCCTCCCTGGACTGGAAACAAGCATCCTAGGGCCGGTTTTGGGGTTTTCACCCCTCATCAGCCAGAATAGCTTGACTCCAGTGGCATGGAGAGCACGGGACCCATGTCTGGGCATACCCGTCCCACTCGGGGTGACAAATGCAAAAAGAATAATTGATGGACAGAATGCAGAACAATGTCATACATTCACCCCAGTACATTGATCTGGGCATAAATCCACCGCTTTTTTGCTTCCCATGCCATTCCAGTTTGAACCCAGTCATATGCAAATCAGTCTTGACCCTGGACCCAATGGGAACAGTCCAGCCCGAACTGCCAGGACAGGTCTCCCCTGGACTGGAAACAAGCATCCTAGGACCAGTTTGTCGTTTCACCCCTCATCAACCAGGATAGCTTGACTCCAGTGGCATGTAGAGCACGGGGCCCACATCTGGGCATACCAGTCCCACTCGGGGTGACTTATGCAAAAAGAACAATGGATGGACAGAATGCAGAACAACGTCATACATTCACCCCAGTACAGTGATCCGGGCTTAAACCAATCGTTTTTTTGCTCCCCAACCATTCCAGTTTGAACCCAGCCATATGCAAATCAGTCTTGACCCTGTGTCCAATGGGAACAGTCCAGCCCGAACTGCGAGGCCAGGTTCTCCCTGGACTGTAAACAAGCATCCTAGGATCTCTTTCAGGGTTTCACCCCTCATCAGCCAGGATAGCTTGACTCCAGTAGCATGGAGAGCACTGGACCCACGTATGGGCATACTCTTCCCACTCAGTTTGACTAATGCAAAAAGAACAATTGATGGACAGAATGCAGAACAATGTCATACATTCACCCCAGTACAGTGATCTGGGCATAAATCCATCGTTTTTTTGCTCCCCATGCCATTCCAGTTTGAACCCAGCTGTATGCAAATCAGTCCTGACCCTGTGCCCAATGGGAACAATCCAGCCCGAACTGCCAGGCCAGGTCCTCCGTGACTGGAAACAAGCATCCTAGTACAGGTTTCGGGATTTCACCCCTCATCAGCCAGGATAGCTTGACTCCGGTGGCATGGAGAGCACAGGACCCAAGTCTGGGCATACCCGTCACACTCTGAGTGACAAATGCAAACAGAACAATTGATGGACAGAATGCAGAACAAAAGTCATACATTTAACCCAGTACAGTGATCTGGGCATAAATCCATCTTTTTATTGCTCCCCATGCCATTCCAGTTTGAACCCAGTCATATGCAAATCAGTCTTAACCCTGCGCCCAATGGGAACAGTCCAGCCCGAACTGCCAAGCCAGGTTCTCCCTGGACTGGAAACAAGCATCCTAGGACCAGTTTCACACCCCTCATCAGCCAGGATAGTTTGACTCCAGTGGCATAGAGAAGACCTGGCTTGGCAGTTCGGGCTCGACTGCTCCCATGAGGCACAGGGTCAAGACTGGTTTGCATAATTCTGGTTCTGAACTGGGGTGGCAAAGTGACGGAGTGATCGAAAGAACGATGATGGGTTCAACTGAGATCTATGACTGGAGGTGATTGTCTGAAAGGTTTCAGCGCTCCGTCCATCATCTCATTGTGTTTCCTTTGTTCACCCTAAGCTGGCAGGGTATGCCCAGAAATGGGTCCCTTGCTCACTTTGCCACTGGATTCAAGGTAGCCTGGCTGATGAGGGGTGTTACCCCAATACTGGTCCCAGGATGCTTTTTTTCCGGTCCAGAGAAGACCTGGTTTGGTAGTTCAGGCTGGACTGTTCCCATGAGGCACAGGGTAAAGAATGATTTGCATAATGCTGGTCTAAACTTGGGTGATGAAGTGGGCTAAAGAACGGTGATTGATTCAACTGAGATCTGTGACTGAGGGTGAGTGTCTGAAAAGTTTCAGCGCTCCGTCCATCACCTCCTTGTGTTCGCTTTGTTCATCCTAAGTTCGCAGGTTATGCTCAGACGTTGGTCCCTTGCTCACTTTGCTACTGGATTCAAACTAGCCTGGCTGATGAGGGGTGTTACCTCGAAACCGGTCCCAGGATGCTTGTTTCCTGTTGAGGGAAGACCTGGCTTGGCAGTCGGGCTGGACTGTTCCCATGAGGCACAGGGTCAAGACTGATTTCCATAATGCTGGGTTTGAACTGGGGTGGCGAAGTGAGAACGATGATGGATTCAACCCAGATCTGTGAGCGAAGTGAGCTAAAGAATGATGATTGATTCAATCCAGATCTGTGACTGGGGGTGAGTTTCTAAAAGTTTCAGCGCTCTGTCCATCATCTCCTTGTGTTTGCTTTGTTCAAGCTGCAGGGCATCAGAGCATCTTTCTTCTGAAATATCCACAGGTCCAGGAGTGTACCAAGGAGTGGGTTTGAGGTCCCCCTTTTTATACCTGGTGCCCACTTTGAAGTCGGATAAGCTTCTTGAGTCTTTTCCCCTACAGAGGTGTCTGAATTTTTCTGCCACCCTTTCCTGGCCCCAGTCTGTCTGGTGCCACAACAGGCTAGTGTGAAGTTCTTTGTGTGTGAGCTGAGTCAATGATTTGAAGTGCAAGTAAGGTAGGTAACAGCTCCGCCCCCATTCTGCCAGAGATGGCACATCCTGCCAATACCTAATCCCCCTATTGTGATAATGTTGTGGAGGAATACACAAAGGCCAATTGTCAACTACACCTAGTAATATGACCCAGGAACAAGCTACATGCACCAAAAGGTTAGGACAAGAAAATGCCAACTTTCTAAAAGTGGCATCTTCAGAATTGTGACTTAAAATTTAACTTTACCATTAAAGAGGATTTTAAGTTACAATTCCTCAGACACCAAACATGGCTTTCCTACCTGCTCCGAATCAAACGTTTTTACTTATTAAATGTCAAAGATAACCCATTGTTATCCAATGTGAAAGGTAGGCCTTGCAATTATGAAAAAACACATTTGGGAATTTTTCACTACCAGAACATGTAAAAATTAAGCATGTATGTCCAATGATTTAAATACAATGCACCCTACCCCATAAGCTGTTTAGAGCCTACCCTAAGTGTGGCTCATATGTATTAAAAAGGAAGGTTTAGGCCTGACAAAAGGTTTATTTTGTCAGGTCAAAATGGCAGTTTAAAACTGCACACACAGGCTGTAATGGCAGTCCTGAGACATGCTTAAAGTGCTACTTAATTGGGTGGGACAATAAGTGCTGTAGATCCACTAGTATAATTTAATTTGTAGGCCCTCTGTACATGTAGTACCACTTTACTAGCAACTTACAAGTAAATGAAATGTGGCAATTGGGTGTAAGCCAATTTTACTGTGTTAAAGGAGAGAACACAAGCACTTTAGCACTGATTAGCTGTCCTAAGACAAACAAAAACAAATTCAACAAAACAGGGGAGTGAAGGCAAAATGTTTGGGGAAGATCACCCTAAGGCTGACAGGTCTATCAGACATGTTTTTAGTTCGAAAAGTGGAATGCAGGACTATATTGTACTACTTAGTTTATGTAAAAAAGCATAATTTTGTTTTTGAGTTTTTCATGCATGATTTGAAAGAAATGTATAAAATATTGACTTGAAATATGTAGTTATAGTGCTACATGGAATATATTTAAAAATGCTAGTCTATTAGTTCCATCATTCAGGGAATAGATTGTGCTATGGTACCCATAGCAACCATGCTGTGTTTGATAGAGCTTTGCTATTCCTGCAACACAGAACAGAGGTTACAGTAAGTTCAACAAATTGCTGACCTTCTTACATTTAAAAAAAAAAAAAGCTTTACTATGATTGGATGCACAGCTCCAAGCTTTAAAATATAGATATATCCCTTATATAGCCCTTCAAGCTGAATTTATCTATGGCTGACGTGGAGTTGCAACAACTGAACTCTTATTAGGTGTAATACTCACAGCTGACATTATATATTGGGTGTGCCTAACAGTGCTTTAATAACTTTATTTCTACATACAGCTTCTTTTACAGGTAATGGAAATTATATTAAGAGGGAAGTTTGGTATGTGTTCTGTGTGGAGATAGTTAATAATGTATTTGTAAGTAATCAAGGTATTCATTGGAGGGGGTCAGTACCCACCTTAAATCATAACCACAGCCCTTATCCCTAAAGTTGCTAAATCAACCAGAGCTCAACCCCCTGGTAGTTATGGCACAGAGCAGCCAAGCTTAACTTAGAGACGATGTTTAAGGTGTGTATGCCAAATTAAAAAATAATAAATAAAATGACACCAAAACAATAAAGATCCAATAAGGAAAACCGGAGTCGTGAATTTTTATAATTTTAATTATCAAAAGAGCATTATGCACCGATCACAGTCATCTGGTTGTCCTAGAAAGGTACTTAGGCACAAGTTAAGGCTGTCTGTGATGTAGCGCAGGCCAGATACAGAATCCGAGTTCAAGTCAGTTGGATGTTTTTCCTTTGAGCCAAGTCTGTGAAACCGAAATCAAAAATACTCAGTGGGACAAGGACACAGGCTGTGGCCGAATAAGGCTCCATGACATCAGATAGCCACTGGAAGAGGTTCTGTTGAATCACTTGACTTTTTGCAGGAAAGCTCCCAATGGTAGAAATTTGAATTTTGCACCCAAGAAAAGTCTCTGGCTGGCTGGATACTTTTGGTGCCTTCATCAGGTTACGATTTCCAACTTTGGACTTTGTCACCATTTTGGAGCTCAGATTCTTTCAGCGAGGCAAGCCAAGGAGGACTACACATTGACAGATACCTTCTCCAGCAGGTTCCGCTGAATCAGATTTGCTGCTTATGGAAAAGATCAGAGAGAGGGCAACCTTTGGATTAGGCCCTCGGGCAATGCATCTTAATCGGATTGGCTTGGTAGGTTTGTCCTGGTCCAACAGAGGTCTTTCGATCCCAAACATTTTCCGAGCCTTAGGTTTCAGGAAATGTTAGGAAAAGTATGCTTTGACACTAGCCAAATGTCTAGGGACTTGGGGCCAACACATAGGAGTCAAGACTTTCTCAAGATGAGGTCAGCAGCAGAGTCCAGTTTGAATCGGTTTCAGGAAAAAGTAGCTTGTTGCATTCCTGTGGCTTGAACTGAAGGTCATCGTTAGGACCCTTAGAGTCTACTTCTTTGTCCTCAATACAGGTGGGAGAGCAGGTACAGTCTTCGAGGCTTTCCCTGGTCACAAAGAACAGGTCTAGTCCACTTTTCTTTTTCTTAAGGTCCAGAAAGTGTTCTGAGGAGGGTGCTGTGTGTGTCCCATGTGTGCCTGGCACCAGCCTGTGCGTGAGGATGAGTCCTTGCCTCTTACTAACCAATACGGTAAACGTTCCCAGAGACAACCTGTAGTAAAGAGGTCCACACAGGAAGGATGAAATTCAGGATTGCTTTATTGAAGATAGTTACATGTAGATAGTTCCAGTACAGCAGGTAGATATGTCCTGTAGAGCAGCCCCACCAAGAGCAGCCTGCTTGCTGCTCAGCCCATTCTCAACTGTCACTCCCAACCTCTCAGGCACCCAACATTCCAATCTCATCATCACTTCAACATTCCATGCAGCACACACATAAACACACTGGCTGAGCAGGGGGTGTATAAGGCATAACAAGAACCAGAGTAGGATACTACATATCCCCCTTTCTTATAAAACGGAAGCAATAGTCCTATACCTAAAAGAGATGTAACAATAAGAACCCAGTAAGGAAAGAGCTGAAAGGAATGCAAATGCAACAGAGGAAGTAAAGACAAGAAAAGGACAGAAAGCAACGAGCGAAGAGATAGGTGTGGGAAAACAAAGAGGAAGCAAAGGATGAGTGGCACAGATAGAAATAACCCATCCTCTCCAACAAGCAAAACAGTAATAAGTCATAAGAAACAACAAATAAGGAAAGGACATAGTCACACCAAAGACTACCCCCAAACACACCCACTGGCCACTCAGGCAAGCAAGGAAGGAAGGACAAGGCACAACGCGTACTGAGCACAAAACTAACACCCAGACACTTGAAGGAAAGAAGGAATGATCTCCTCTTGAACAAGGAGGAAAGAGAAAAACACTACAGAATAGGAAAGACTAGAGGCAAAGGAAGAATACCAACAGAGTGTATAGTTCAGGTTCCAAGGATGAGTAAGGAATGTAACCTCACGTGGATTACTGAACAAGTTCGAAAACAGAGGAGAAGAATGAAAATACAAACAACTATAATTCAACCTCCCCCACTTTCATAATGATAATAAAATGAATATGAGAATAACGTTGCATGTACAACAATGTAATAAGATGTAAGCATGACATTGTAAGAAAATGACAGTGAATGGGACTGAAACCCACGACTGATACCCTAGGAGAGGGTAAGAATGTACGAGGACATGGGAAAAAAAAAACCCATGCCCGACCCATACCCCGAGTCAAAGGGGTGAGGGATTACTATGAATGGGACTAAGACCCATGAAACAATAACAAGTGTAAGAACAACCCGAGTGTAGAGGTCACAACCTGTGCAATGTATTAATGGAACTATAACCCATAAGAAACACCCAGTATGAGGGTAAAAGTGTAAAAGAAAATGGGACTAAAACCCATGACCTACCCCTAGAATAAGGGTGGTAGACTTTATGTAAATGGGACTGGCACCCATATGGGACTGAACACCCAAGAACGTGTAGATGGGACTGGTACCCAAACAGACACACCCTGTGTAAGGGTAATATCCCCAGGCATAGGGATGGTTAGCACAGTGAATGGGACTAACACCCATACAGCGATGCCCTTTGTGAGGGTGAGAAACCGTAAGTAGCCTATGTAGGCTAGAGTATGAGAGCGAATGGGGCTAGTGCCCATTGCTATCCCTATGTAGGGAAGAAAGAAGTGTAAGGTGTACACATGTGAAATGAACAAATGAACCCCTGGAAGGTGTGTGCCCAGAGTCCATGAGCATAAAAAGATGAGCCCAAGAAACCCACCAAACAAACCCATGAAGGATACCTGTGAATAACGACAGTAGCTGTATGAAATGTACAAAGAACCAAAACATGAGTGAATGTTGGATAATCATAGCCAAGCAATACAATAGGCATAAAGGAATAGGCATAAATAAACACCATCACCTTTGCGTTTATAAGCATTAAAGTTAATAGGTGTGCGTGTCACCGTAGTCCTCTGACACCCACTGGAGTTCGTATGTTAACCAGATTTGCAGAGGTAACGAACAGCTGACCTTGTAATGTAAGTGGCTCGTAGACTGGCAGAGAAGAAGTAACAACTGTATAGTGGCACCAACAAAAGATATGCAAAAACAGTACACTGTGAGTCTGTAGTGGGCTAAAGGAATCACACCCACAAGATGTACTCACTATGTTCACCACCAGTCTGTTTAAGTAAGATAAAACTGCTCCGGGGAGTGCCAGCGTTCCGAAATGAAGAAACCTCTAATGGATGCACCCTACCCACATTTTCTGCACTCCTGTGTGCTCTAATACACACACTCCCACTATGCCCCTCACTGCTAAAACTGAAGATGGTGGAACTCTTTTGCCCTTGTGCGGTGCCTTTGTGCCCACCCAAGAGGTGCAGCCAGGGAAATGAGCAACCCCTCCTCTGTGGTCATTCTAAATGAGTTTTGGGGACAGCTTCTTTGCCACTGGCATTAATGCCTGCCTGGTGGAATAAAATGGGCACTGCCAAGGTGTCAACTCACATTTGTCTGTGACAGGGTAGGCCTTTTGAAGTTAATCAAGTTCCTGGGTGCAGCCAGCTCAGATGTTCATCCTACTGGAGGAACAGACACACCTCACCACTCTCAAGGCCTTTGTCTCAGATCTGGGTGCAGTTGTTAGACCTCATCAAGGGGTTATTCAGCTACCAGGTGACATTTAAAACTCATTCAAATGGCCTCCAAAGGATTTAGGCAGGGAAAAGATAACTTTCTAAAAGTAACTTTTCCAAGACATGTGTTACAAATCCAACTTCACCAGTAAATTGGCATGTATTAAATATTTCAAAAAGTCCAAGAAAAAACTTTGTAATTGTTTCCTAGCCAGAGATAACATTATTAAATGTAATACTGCATTGCATTCCTTTTCCCATGGATCAGCCAGTTTTGCTAACGTGAATATAGTCTTGCTATTGGTGGTGGTGAAACCCTAATCAAACAGAAACCACAATCCTTGTCAGGGTGAAGCCACAAGCAAACCCAAAATTGACATGTGCTCAACCCTCTGATATCTTGGCACAGAGCAATCAGGCTCAACACAACACAAGAACAATCCCAAACCATTTTAGAAAAACAGAGTGGATTTTTATAAATACAATACCAGAACAACAAAAATCCAAACAGTAGAATCGGAGATATTCAATTTAAAAGTTTTACATGAAATTAGCTTCTAAACGCATAAAATGCCACTTGTGGTCATCTGTTCATGCTAGACCGAGGAAAAAATCACAAGTTCAGGCTGACTACGATGGAGCGCATCACCCTATATCTTCCCCCACTCCACTGTGGTCGGCCTGTACTTCTGATTTTCCCCCAGTCTAGTGTGACCTGATGACCGCAAATGGTGCTTTGTACTTTTAGGCACTATTTTCACTTTTTAAATATTTCCAGTGGGACTAATGATGAAAAACTGTTTTTAGAGTCTGGCATAGAGAGTTCCATTTGCAGTGGAAAATGCTGAGTGTCTTGGACTGTTATTGCAGTACTGCGAAGAGCCGATCAAGCATCGCGGAGAGTCATTGCCGTAGCTTCACTTTGGTAGTCATCGTGGGCTATCTTTGCAGTAGTGCAAAGTGCATCTCTCCCATTGTGTTCATCACTGGCAGTCACTGTTGATGAGTAGGGCAGGTCTCACTGGAGCTTCGCGCTGGCGTTTTTCACAGATTGCAAAGTCTTGGTGTGAATGGCCGCATTCACGGTCGCGAGGAAACCAAACTTCAGAATTTTCAACTTTTCTTCATGAGGCATACACTCAGATGCCAGCCAAGAGTCCATGACCTTGGAGGCATATCTAGGGGGATCAGGGACTTAATCCAGCAGAGGCCAGCAGGGCTCAGGCAAGTCCAGCAGCAGATCCAGGCACGTTCAGTTGCAGCAGGGCAGCTGGGCAGTTGCAGGGAGGCCTTTCAAGCTTGTTATGTCCTTATAGCCCACACAGGAGCTCAACCATCTGGCCTTTGAAGTCACTCTTGTTAGGCTAGGATGAAGGAAAGGTTGTCCCTTCTTCTTCTCAGACAGCAAGGCAGTTCTTCAAGCAGCAGCGCAGTCATCTAACAGCAGGGCATCCATTCTTCTGTAACTTCCACAGGTCCAGAATGTTCTCTTGAGTTGCTCTGGAGGTCCAATATTTATACCTAGTGCCAGCCTTTATGTAGGGGAGACTCCCTATCTGATCCCCACATCTAGTTCTGGAAAGCACTTCCCTGTCAAGGCTACAAACTATGTTGGGTTATAAAAGACAGGGCAGGCCTCATGACAGGTTCCTTTTTTATGAACAGGAGTCAAAGCCCTTTGAAGTGTAAGTGGAGCTGAGTACATCCTGCAAGGGTGGCCCATCCTCTCCACACCTAAGCCCCCTTTGTGTTTGTCTAGAAGCAATACACAAAACCCAACAGCAGAGCCATTCACAGTCCATGTGACTGAGGAAACTGGCAGAAGGTACAAATGCTTGTGACAAAAAAATGGCAACGTTGTAACAGTGGCATTTTCAGAATTGTGACTCAAAATCCGTTTTTTTAATTAAAGAGGGATTTAACTACAATTTGTTTCAGTGCAACCAGCATATCTCTATCTGCTTCCAATCCAACGTTAGCACTTATTAAGTGTAATAAATAAATCCACTGTTCATCATTGGGAGAGACAGTGAAAAAGACTTTAGGAGTTTTTCACTACCAGGATATGCACAACTCAAGCGCAGAAGTAATTAAAAGAAAGGTTTTAGCCTGGCAAAAGGTTTACTTTGCCATGTCTAAAAGGAAGTGTAAAACTGCACTACAGGCTGCAGTGGCAGACCTGAGACATATTTTAAAAGGCTACTTTAGTGGGTGAAAAATGAGTACTACATGCCCACTAGATTGCATTTAATGTAAAGGCCTTGGGTACATGTAGTACCATTCACTAGAGACTTTCAAGTAAATTAAACATGCCAATAAGGTGTAGGATAATTTTACCATGTTTGAAGGAGAGACCACAAACACTTTAACACTAGTTAACAGTGGTAAAGTGCAAAAAGTCCTAAGGCCAACAAAAATGAAATCAGGAAACTGGAGGAGTTAAGGCAAAAAGTTTGGGGGAGAATGTCAGTTCTAACAGGTAGTCTATGTCTTACATATCTCCTGCTGTATACTTTGTGGTTTGTTTGTGATGTGTTTACTAGTCCTTTTTGTCTTTCTCCTTAGAGTATGAAATCCATAAATGTATCCCCACTCTCTTACAGTTTGATGTGAATTTTCTTCTATTACTTTGCTTGTTCTCTTATAAAAATGTATGAAATGAATAATGTTTTTGCACTTACTTATGAATCTTTTTATTTAAATAAATAATTACTACATATTATTTATACTCCAAAAAATACAGATTTATTTCTATTATTCCATCCTTCATTCTGCAAGTTTACAAGTTCAGGAGAGAATATGCCAACATAACTGCAGAAGAAAAAAAAGTCTGCACACAGATTATGAAGGAAGTATTCAGTCCAGAGCTTATAAATCTTCAGGTAGAAATATGGAAATGAACCATAATGAGGGCAAGAAAAGTCACGCATATATTAAAACAAATAGTGGAAAATACACAAGTTAAGAATGAAGGTATTAGTGAGACACAGGTAGCACCCACATTAAGAATGGTTCCAGGTAGTTTAAGAAAATGAAAGAATGTGTCCAAATGTACAAATAAAGATGCTTCTGTAAGAAACAAGAACTTGAAGGAGCTTAATTAAACAGATCATTTGCAATAGGGTAGTAAACAACAACATGACATCAATGAAGCAGGTAAAGAGGAGACTTGATCGATACAGGCAGAAATTCTTATAGAGAAGTCATTTGCTCCAAACAAGAAAGAAAACATTACATAGGCTAGTGAGTTAATTACCAAACAAGTGCAGCCAAAAGCAGAATATAAACATGATGAACATTTTGGCTATATTTGAGGGAAGTGAGACTGGAAACAAACTTCCAGTACAGAAGCTTTTTTATTGAGGATAGCTATTTTAAGCAGCTTACCTAGTTTTCGCTGTTGACTGAGTTGCATGTGCATATGTAGTGAAAAAGGATACATCAATAGCAAAGGAGATGTCAGCGCCAAGAAACAAAGAAGATATTAGAGTTCAGTTATGGAAAGACATTCTCCAGCTCCTATATGTGAGAGTCAGTGTAGTAATATCTGTAACATAAGACGGGAGTCAATTAAGAAACTGATTTTTCTTAAACAAGTGTAGCATGGGAAGGGTAAAGCGGAAACTTAGACTTCTACTAAGGGGCCGATTCCGATCTCGGCCGGTAGGGCACCGAATCGGATTCGGCTGAACCGGATCCGATTCGGAGCCCTTTTTCCCGACCGATTCATACGTGCGTCCGGCCGAGCGAGTACGATGCGAGCGCGTGCAAAATCGCCGACCGACTCGTTCGCGGGTCCCAACCGCTCCGACCGACTCACACGGATGCGCCTCGCACCACGCAATGGAGACGTTCCCCGACCGGGCAAGTACGATGCGCGCCGCGAGTAGTCCGACCGACTCGCGCCGTCCGGCTCCAAGAAGCAGTCGGAGCCGTACTTTGGGGGTCCGTGTCAAACCCCCCTGTACGCGTAGCTGCGTGAGTCGCACACAAGGGGGGACCCCCTGTGCATGTACGCCGCGAGTCGCTTCGAAGCGTACCCGCTGTAGGGGGCGCCCTTGTTCGCCTCGCACCCATTGAGTCAATGCGAGCCCGCGTACGCGTTGTACGACCGGCTCCCATTGACTTCACTGGGAGTCCGACCGACTCGAGTCCGATAGCATACGTGCACATCGTACTCGTTCGGTCGGGCTGCTAGGGTCCGATTCGGTCGGAAATCTCTCCGGGTCCGGCTCAGTCGGAGAGATTTCCGGCCCGAATCGGAATCGGCCCCTAAGTCTTGATCCATGCACAGTTCATATATTTTCAAACTTGCAAGGTCATTCTTTGGCTTGCTTATCAAATCAAGTGTGTGGTGGTACTTTCCATCATATTCAGATGCTGTCAACTGACCATACTAACATGTTCAATCTAGCTAAAAAGCTGGAAAAGTCCATCTCTTCACCTAGAAGAAATTAATAGTGACTGTTAAAATGGGACTCACACTTATATAAAAGGATTTCAGAAGAAATTCAAATGACATACTTTGGGCCAGAAAGACAGAAGAAGGAAAATGAAGTAATAGTGGAGGTACCAACGAGTGATTCACTGGAGGGAATCAGTTTTAGGAAACAAAACAATGAAATCACAGCAATATCAGCAGAAATTCCAAGTAAAGTGTATGTTTTTTGCCATCTCACAAAATATAAGGCACAGACAAAATAGGTGTAGATATTTATGCAAAAACTGAAGACAGACATCAGTTACAGTGGTTTAATCTTGCTCTATACCTAATAAATGAGGAGTTGTTTGATCTATGTATCAACTAAGCTGCCTAAAAACACTGTGGGGCAGATTTACAAGGAACTGACGCATCTGCAGAGATGCGTCAGTTTCCTTGCGAAAGTGTCAAATGTCCCTGCGCCACCATGGATGCGCTGTATTTACAATACAGTGCTCAATGGCGCAAGGATTAACAGATGCATCTGAAATTCTGACGCATCTGTTGGCCCAAAAGCCACGCATTGCTGGAGTTGTGTCGCAAGCACGACGCAACTCCAGCAATGTATTTTGAGGCCTATACTTACTGTACTGCGTCACTCCTTACGCCTGCTTCAAGCAGGCGTAAGGTTTTGACGCAGTGGCGTCCTAAATGTGACGCAGCAAAATCCTGTAGATTTCACTGCATCACTTTTACGAGGCCTTCCTGCATGGGAACGCCCACCCTGCATACATTATACCTGACGCAGGTATAATGTGACGCAGGGCTTTACAACGTGATGCATCTCCCTAGATGAGTCACGTTGTAAATAGGCCGCATTGTTTGCGCCGCCGTTGCGTCAAAAAAAGTGACGCAATGGCGGCGCAAGAAAACGCAAGGGGCTTGTAAATCTGCCCCTTAGTTAGTAAAGATGACGATAATAAAATGCCTGAAAGATAAATTTAAAATAGCTTAGCAATCTCCCCAATTCTTCATGAACTTCTGCTGCTGAATGTTTATGAGAGAACTGTCATCCAAACTGTGCTCCCTTTTCAAGTTATAGTTCATTTGCAGTCAAAAACTGCAAAGTTACCTTCAAATGAGTTTTGGAAAGGTCTGAAAGGGAAAGTAGTATATCTTCCACTAGTCTTGAAAGAGAACATTGAAACTCTTTGTGTTGAAAGAGTATTTGAAGAATCCCTAGTGATTTTTGTGCATGGTGAGACAACAAAAGAATGGAAACATTCAGAACTTGACAACTAACATAAGGTTAATACAGGTCTACTATAAGCAGAAAACAAGTATTACAAAGATGTCGACATTGAGCAACATTTGTCTTCACTTGGCAGACAGCCATCAAAGTCTAGAACGAGTGGTCAGTTTAAGAGAGTAGATTCTGCTAAATCAGAAGCCATCTATGCACACTGCAGTGTTCATCAAGAATGAAGCTTTGGAGTTTTATCAAATAAGGCAGGAAAAGAGGAGCTAATAAGTGTGTGAAAAAAGAGTTAAAAAGTCTTTGTTTTCCACTTCTTTCTTACAGGATAAGTAGACTGTTATGACGATCGCCCAGTACAAATTTCTGCTTCTGACTGGACTACATTCTGAAGATCCATGATTTAGACAGAACATTGAATATTTTTTTCTCCATTTGTTTAGGCACATATTTTCAAAACAGGAGCACAATTCCTTAATATGAGAGCTAGAGAATATCTTGAGAATGTCTTTGGTAAAGATGCAATTCTTGAGTGCAACCTCAACAATCTCATGGCATGTCAACTTGGTACAAATGAGTACGGATTACGTTGGTGTGCTGACTTAAAGTGTATGTTGCGTAATTTAGGTAAACCAACTTGGGGGCATATCTACAAGGCTCGGCGTTAAAATTATCGCCGCTTTAGCGTCCGTTTCCGGGCATGAAAAGCGGCGATAATTTTATCGCCCTATCAGCATGGACACGCTAACGCGTGAATCCATGCCTTGGCGCCCATTTTCTTAGTGCCTCGCCTCGCATCGCTAATGAGATGCGAGGTAGGCGTTCCCGACTGAAATGCAGCGAAAATAATCGCTAACACAGCTTCTCCCTATCAACAAGGAAATCGCTAACCCGCCTAGCGACATAGAAAGTAGCGCTAACCGGGTATATCGCCGGTTCCTAACACCTGCTAATTTTCTGACTAACCTATATGTGTCATGGGAGGTGGATTGTAAAGCTAAGTCCACATCTCCCTATCAACTATTATTTCCCTATCGCTGTTCCTTTTCGCTGGTAATCAAGCGATATTCCCGCTTTTCGCCGCTATTGCCTGGATTTCTATCGCCTCGGCGATGCGCGTTGTTAATAGCGCGCTAACCGGGCGATAGAATGTTCACACTAAACGCGGCCAGCGATAATTATCGCTGCCGCTTGATGATATGCCCCTTGGTTTGTAACTTTCAGCTCTGTAGAGTACACTTGGGATTATCTCCTAACGTTTGTCATCCAAGCTAACTCAAATATTGAAAGTATCAATTTTAAAAACACCTGGAGAATTGTGTTCTATGGGTCTATCAAATATCTGTAGATACTTTAATCATCCGTTTCAAGCCATACATTAATTCCTCTTCAGCAAAAATGTCTTATACCAAGTGAGGTTTTACTACTTTTGAAAGAAAAAGTATCAATCAAGAGGCTCCCCACGAAATCACCTTACTGTTGATAAGAAAAGTGTGTCAAAAATCAGAGAGGATAGAGACAAATCAGTTTTAGCATTTATTGAGAAGTACGTTACTTGTGCAATTCCAAATGAGTCCCAGCTTAACATCTTTAGACAGCAAGTGATGCGATTTTAGTCACACAAATTTGGAATATGTTTTCAAAGAAATAGAGTGAAAGGAAAATGCTACATAAAGTGCCACTTTGATTTCACTAGGCATGTTATTTCTAAAGGAAAAGAAAAGAAATTTATGTCTACAGTCAGACATACGGTCACTCTCAAATCACCAAATCACATACAATAATAAGAGAAGTGAAGCTACTACCCTGTCATTTTGTCTATGTGGAATGCAAATAAGGATATTAACTTTGTTGCAGACTGTAGGAAAGACCATCTTTTACATGTGTACCACCAGATACTTGCCCTAGAAGGTTTTGATGGCTGTATAACTTTGCACTTTAGCCCTGCTAACCAGTGGTTTAGTGCCTGTGCTCTTCCCCTCAACATGATGAAATTGGTATACCGCTAACTGGCATATTTAACATACCTCAAAGTCCCTAGTATATGGAATGAAGCATGCCCAGTGCCTGTAAGTTAAATGGTACTAGAGGATTGCAGTACCTGTGGTGCCATCCACTACAGTGACAGTGAAAAATATGGATTTAGGCTTATCATTGTAGCCTAACTAAAACAACTTTAAACTTCATTTGGACCTGTCAAAATAAACCATGTTGACAGGCCTAAAGCTTCCTTTCAAATATTAACTCATCACCTGTGATCAAGCCTTATGGTCCATATGGAACAGTGGATGATATTTAAAAGTAGAACATGTAGAAATTGCATGTTAAGCGTGTCTTTACAGTAAAACAGCCTCAACAGCTATTTTCAGTGTAGTAAGGCCAGCTGAGAAAAAGTTAGAAATTTCATTTAGGACTTTTGAAATATTTATAAAAAGCCCAATTCATTAGTGAGACAAATGCTTGGTGTGGGGAGATGTTTCCATTTCTCTGACTAGATAACCATTTGGACAGGGTCCAGGACATAATTAACTTCAAAGATGCCTCTCCTGTCACAGGCAGATGTCATTTGACACTTGCATAGGCTCCTAGCTTGTTCCCCCGGTCAGCAAGGCTCCAGTCCAAGTAGGGAGGGAGCTGTCCCTTAAGTGGTCTGGACAAAGAAGTAGACTCCAAGGGTCATAAGACTGACTTCTTCCTCAGTGTAAACTGACACAACAAGCTACAAGAGGCCTTTCTTGCGACTTCCTAAGAGACCACTTTGAACTGGACCTGCACAGTACCCTGCTCATGACTTCTGCTGGAGTGAGCCTTGGTCCCCATGTGCTGTTCCTGAGGTCCTAGAACCTAGGGCTGTGTCAAAGTGTACTCTTCCTAACATCCTGTGAAACCTGCGATGTAGAAACTTTGTGGTTCCAAAGATCTCTGAGGGACCAAGACAAAGCTGCCAAGCTGATCTGATGAAGGTGCGTTGCTTCTGGGCTGAAGATTCAGGTTTCCCCCACTTGGCAAATTTCTGCAGCAGCAAATCACTTTCAGCAGGAGAAAGTACCCGGCCTCGTGGAGTCCTCTTCAGCTACGGCCCACAGCACCCCAAGTGCTCTTCCTGAGGTACTGGCACCCTGTTCTGTTTTAAATTGAACTCCCCTAATAACCTGAGAAACCTGGGACTTAGAAACCCTTAGGTTCCATAGACGTCTGAAGGACTGGGCCAAACTTGCCAGGATGATTCGACAAATATGCGCTGCTGCTGGGATGAAGATTCCACCACTCACAAAACATAGACTCAGCATAGTATCCTACGCCGATGACACCCAGCTCATCCTCTCCCTCACCAATGAACCCGACATCACCAGACACAGCTTCCAGGAAGGAATGAAAGACGTCGCCTCCAGGATGAGCAGCAGCTGCCTGAAGCTCAACTCAGAGAAAACGGAAGTCCTCATCCTCGGATCCACCCCCTCTGCAAGGGACAACACCTGGTGGCCCACCACCCTCAGCAACCCCCCCAACACCCACGGACCACGCCCGCAACCTCAGCATCATACTCGACTCCTCCCTCACCATGAACCGACAGATCAACGCTGTATCTTTCACGTGCTTCAATACTCTCTGCATCCTCTGCAAGAACTTCAAATGGATCCCCCGAATCCAGAAAGGCCATCACCCAGGCACTCATAGCCAGCAGACTGGACTATGGGAATACCCTCTTTGCCGGAATCAACAAATCTCTACTCATCAAACTCCAGACCATACAGAACGCTGCAGCCAGACTTGTCCTCGGCATCCCACGACTAGGCTACATCACCCAGCACCTACGAGAACTTCACTGGCTCCCCGTTGAAAATACAGTGACCTTCAAGCTCCTCACTCATGCCTACAAATCCCTCCACAACATCGGACCCCAATACCTCAATGAAAGAATCTCCTTCTACGCACCCAAGAGAAGCCTCCACTCTGCTTATCTTGCCCTGGCCAAAATCCCACGCATCCCACGCATCCACAGAGTCAGAACGGGAGGGAGAGCCTTCTCCTACATCGCAGCCAAGACCTGGAACAAACGCCCCTCAGCATCAGACGAACCCCACACTGAAATCATTCAGGAAGACCCTGTAGACCTGGCTCTTCGGATAAGAAGGAGCAGCTCGAAACCCCCCAGCACCTTGAGATCCTCACGGGTGAGTAGTGCACTTCACAAATCCCTGATTGATTGATTGATTCAGAGCTCTTCTGCAGCAGCAAATCCTATTCTGCGTGACCTTGGAAGAAGGTATTCAGCCTTGTGGAGCCCGCTTGGCTATGGCCAGCAGCCTTGTCCTGCTGCAGGAATCCAAGCTCCAAAAAAGTGAATGTAGAAATCTTCCCGGATGAAGGCACCAAAAATATCTGGCTGATGAGGGGCCTTTCTTGGGCACAATAATATGAATTTCTCCCACTTGGAGCTTTCCCATAAAACATCAATGGCTTCACCGGAACCTTATCTGATGGCTATTCACCTTGTGGAGTCCTACTCAGCCACAGACTGCTGTCTTGTCCCACTGAAGATTTTGGATTCCACTTCAGAGAGTAAGTCTGAAGGTAAAACTTCTGACCAGGTAGAACCTTGTTTCTGTAGCAGAGCCAAGCTTCATTGTGGTCGGTCTAAAATTCCAGTGTTTCTGACTTACCCAAACATGTTGAATGATGTAATTCAAGATCAAGACACAATAGCAGCAAGGTTGTGAAAAAAAGTACTAAAGGGTGCTAGATTTCAGGGACAAGTAGTCAAGATCCACTTGGCCAGCCTATTGAAGATAATGAGGCACCCATAGCTATAGATGAAACTTGAATATGCTATGGATCATGTGAGAAGTCAGTCCTTTGATTTATATAGTCTTGTAGCTCAACTTAATGAAGGTTTTCCTGGACATAATAGCATCAGTTGACTCTGAAATTCTGCATGAGAAATCTGAATGTACCTGCAACACATTAAAACGTACACGTTTTGTGAAAAACGAGTCAAAGATTCATAACCAGGTCCACTACCTAAATGAATAGGAAAGTCATAACAACAAGCTATATAGTATGTTAGAGTCAGGTTACTGGCTTAGGGGTAAACATTCCTGACCAACTGGCCGTTGCAGGACCAGCCACCTCACAGGAACAATGAAACACAGAGGCTACTGGGGAAACTAGGAGATGGGACACCAGGAGCTGGGCAGTGCTATTAATGGGGTCATGATGTCACTTAAGGTTTGGAGCTGTTCAGTGACTGAGTATCCAGTCCTTTCTAACTAAGTCCTGGATATCTCTAGAGATCAGTCTTTGAACTTCTTTGATTGGCCTAAGGAACTCCTGGAGAGTAGGCAATGTGACATACTCTGGGGAAAGGGATGTTGCAGGGATACTGCTCAGGAACAGAACTATGAGGTCGATTCCGATTCGGGCCGGAAATTTCTCCGACCGAGCCGGACCCGGAGAGATTTCCGACCGAATCGGACCCGTGCAGTCCGAACCGAACGAGTACGATGCGTCCGTATGTTATCGGACTCGAGTCGGGTCGGACTCCCATTGATGTCAATGGGAGCCGGTCGTACAACGCGTACGCGGGCTCCCATTGACTCAATGGGTGCGAGTCGGACAAGGGCGCCCCTACAGCGGGTACGCGGCGAGGCGACTCGCGCCCGTACACGCACAGGTAGGGGGACCCATGGGTCCCCCTGTGTGCGACTCGCGCGGCTACGCAGTACAGGGGGTCCGACACGGACCCCAAAGTACGGCTTCGACAGCTCTTACGAGCCGGAGTGCGCGGCTCGGTCGGACTGCTCGCGGCGCGCATCGTACTCCATTGCGCGGTGCGAGTCGAGTCCGAGCGAGTCGGTCGGAGCGGTTCGAGCCGGGAGCGAGTCGGTCGGAGCGGTCGGGTCGCCCGGACGAGTCGGTCGGAGATTTCGCATCGTACTCGCTCGGCCGGACCCGCGTACGGTTCGGTCGGGAAACAGGGCTCCGAATCGGATCCGGTAAGCCGAATCCGATTCGGAGCCCTACCGCCGAGATCGGAATCGGCCCCTATGTGTCCAGCCATAGAACATCAGCAAGTAGGGACTGAGTCGCCATACCACATCCGTATCTATA
The DNA here is from genome assembly GCA_963921515.1 of Calotriton arnoldi. Taxonomy (NCBI): domain Eukaryota; kingdom Metazoa; phylum Chordata; class Amphibia; order Caudata; family Salamandridae; genus Calotriton; species Calotriton arnoldi. Next base: position 44,401 of record CAWUFW010015231.1, on the reverse strand, counting down.
GGCCGGAATCTTACCATCTTATAGTGCCTCACTTGCCCTCCTAACCTTCCCAGAGAGACAAGTGATTTGGCACCCCAGAACACAACACTACCGACCCTCTCAGGGATCACGGTAGCAGGTCACCCCTTTCATTCTCTCACTTGTACTTGTCCACAACAAATAGAAAAGGGACATGAAGGAAATTTACAATATTTATTTAAACTATTGTGCTCTTATATGCAATTAATTGTGCCACAACTAGAAAACAGATACAGGTCAGTAATGTCATTAGCATGATTAGCAGACTATATACAATAAGAAGCCCTGTCAAATTATCTGACAGATTTGTCTAAACCCACCCTCACTACAAAAGCTAAGTGATTATAGATTATAGGTCACTGGGCTTAGTGGTGGACCCCATACCTTACCATACTTAGATAGTTGCTCTATATCCCAGCTGACGTAGCCCTCTGGTCTCAGGACATTTACTCTGTCTGCAAGTCTCCACTCTGTTTGTGTGTTTTCAGAACAACACGTCCCCGGTTATATGACAAAATATATGTGGACAAAGACAGCAGTTGTGTGTCTCTATTATGTCTAGGTGCTAGTGTCTGACCACAGAGAATAACAAGGAGCAATGCTGTTTGACCTTGCCTATGCTGTTCTGACTAAATCCCAGGAAAAGAACAAAATACAAAAGTATGTGATGACTATGTGTAAAAATGCAAAATAGCACAAAAACAAGAGTAATATTTGGTAAAGTGTGCAAATCAAAAGCGGCCTACAACCTGCATATTTAGGCTAACATAGGGAGAACGACAAAGGCTATACAAGAAACACATGGCACCCTCCCTTTGGTCAGGACAACGGCATGGCAAATAACTAAAAAATATGAATGTGATCACAAGATAAGCAAACTCAAAGCATGTCTACTTAGCATGTTTATACTATGAATTAGAACTATATAAAAAGTATTCAAATTATGGTGCGTCGGTGGAATCCATGATGTCACTCGCAAATTCAAAGGTCAGGAACTCCAAAAGGAGTCCGTCTCCACAGAAGATGATTGTTGGACAGCCCAGGTCACAAGTTCCAGAGAACAGACATGATCCACAGTCCTAGCCGATGCTGCGATAATTACTAGGTAACTGCATCTATATTAGTAGAGCCAGTATTTAATGATCCATGTGTCGTTGCACACATCTCCTCACAATGGAGTGGCTCATACCTCAAATTGAAGAGAATCTGCAAATCCAAGGGACAATTCGGAAAATGGTCGATAAAGGACTCATCAGCAGTTCCATGTCCATGGGAACAGGCGTCTGCAAAGCCAGGCAAATATCTAGTGCCCACTTGAAAGGGCAGCAGAGACAGTGAAACACGGGTTGCACGCAGGTAAATCAGGCAGGTCAGAATGTTAGTGACCAATCAAGGTTCAGTTCTTGAAGCAATGTTCACAACACTGCTGGAGCAGTGGTAGTTCCAGGGGGTTCATTGATAGAATATCGACCCCAAAACATCCCCATACACAAATATCGAGTTATAAATATCGATGTCAAAAATATCAACATCATATATTTATAATGGTAAGTACAAAAATATCGAAAAAAACATAATGATGTAAGAATATAGTTCTACAAAATATCGATTTTAATATATGTATAAAAATAATATTCAATATATTAAATAATAAAATTAACTTAAAAAATAAATTAGATGTAATATACATTTTAACAAATATAACAAATAAATGTAATTTAAAAAAATTAAACATACGTATATAAAATGGAATATATATATATATATATATATATATATATATATATATATATATATATATATATATTTACTTTCAAACATTTAATAAACAATTCATTTTAATTTATTTTATAATTGTATATATGAAAATTCACAAATAAAAAAATATATATATACTTACACCAATAACTTAAAATCTAATAAGAAAACATTATATTATAAATTAAAACATTAAACTATTTAAAAGTCTTTAAACTTACATTTTCCACTTCAGTGAGTGCAATGGTAGGTAAAGTGTTGGATAGCGGAGGGGTAAAAATTACTATTCCCACTCCAGTGAGTGCAACAGTAGGGAAAGTGTTGTATAGCGGAGCGGTAAAAATTACTATTCCCACTCCAGTAAGTGCAACAGTAGGGAAAGTGTTGGATAGCAGATGGGTAAAAAATACTATTCCCACTCCAGTGAGTGCAAAAGTAGGGAAAGTGTTGGATAGCAGAGGGGTAAAAATTACTATTCCCACTCCAGTGAATGCAACAATACGGAAAGTGTTGGATATCGGAGGGGTAAAAATTACTATTCCCACTCCAGTGAGTGCAACAGTAGGGAAAGTGTTGGATACCGGAGGGTAAAAAATACTATTCCCACTCCAGTGAGTGCAACAGTAGGGAAAGTGTTGGATAGCGTAGGGGTAAAAATTACTATTCCTACTCCAGTGAGTGCAACAGTAGGGAAAGTGTTGGATAGCGGAGGGGTAGAAAATACTATTCCCACTCCAGTTAGTGCAACACTAGGGAAAGTGTTGGATAGCGGATGAGTAAAAAATACTATTCCCACTCCAGTTAGTGCAACAATAGGGAAAGTGTTGGATAGCGGAGGGGTAAAAATTAATTTTCCCACTCCAGTCAAAAAAATAAAAAATATTTAAAAATCTAAAAAATAGAAACATATTATAATGTTAAATAGATATGACAAATACCTAGAAATAATATATTAAATGAATTTAAAAATAATTTACAAACAAAAAACAATTTTTCATTAGAAATTATTTATAAACAAAAACATTAATTATTACATAAATTTAATCTTTTTTATTTCCTACCCTATAACACCGCAAAATTCACAACACACATCTATTAATTAAAGAAATATTATTAATTAAAAAACAAATTCAAACAGATAAAAATTAATTTACTCCCCAAACGTTATCCCTTATAAAACCAAAACCCACACACAAAAAAATAAACAATTACCCTAAATAATTATCAATTGATGAATTAATATTAATCAGTGGCATAGCTAGGCACTCTGCCACCCGTGGCGGTGCCTGCGTCTTGACGCCGACGCGCCCTGAAGAGCGGGGGGTGGTGCTGGCGATGATTTTAGCCACCGCCGCCGCCCCTCCGCCCCCCTTGCTACGCCAGTGATATTAATCATCAGCTAATTATTAATTAATTAAACATAAATTACTTTACAGCCTCTACCCCTATAAACCCCACAACCCACACCTAAAAATCAGTACACAATTTCCATAATTAATTTTAAAATAATAAATTAATATCAATTAACAACTACTTAATAATTAATTAAAAAATAAATTACTTCCCACCCTTTACCACTATAAACCACACACCTCACATCTAAAATTAATTACACAATTGCAATATTTAAATTTTAATGAATTAATTAGCATTATTAATGATTATTGATTAATTAAGCATAAATTACTTCCCACTCTTTACCCCTATAAACCCCACAACCCGCTCCTAAAGAAAATGACACAATTAACATAATTAATTGCCAATTAATTAGTTAATAATAATTAACAACCAATTAATAATTACTTAATAATAAATTACTTCCTACAATTACCACTATAAAATCTAAATTAAATAAATATTAATAAATTTAAAAAAATCATGAATTCATGATAATTAAATTACTTTCCACCCTTTACCCCTGTAAACCCCACAACCCGCTCCTAAAAAGAATAACACGATTACCCTAATTAATTACCAATTAATTAACTAATATTAATTAACAACCAATTATTAATTAATTATTATTAAATTACTTCCCACAATTAACACTTTAAAATCTAAATTAAATAAATATTACTAAATAAAAAATAATCATAAATTTGTTATACTTAAATTACTTCCCACCCTATTTCCCTATAACCTCACAAACCTCTACGGAACTAAAAACCGCAAAATGTAATTAAAATAAAATTGATGACTAGTAAAAATTTAACACATATATTAAAAAACAAAAACAATACTTATACAAAAAAGGTCGCATACATTTAAAATACATACTAAAATACATAACACTAATTAAAAAATTGATATTTTAAACAACTATATTAATGACTTTGATATTTTTAAAAACGATATTTCTTACCTTAAAGTCGATATTCTTGACCACGATATTCTTGCTGTCGATATTTCTATGTCACGATATTTCCAACTCGATATTTGTGTAAGTTGACATTTCCAACTGGATATTCTGTCTGCATACCTTCCAGGGGGCTTACAAATGGAAAATTCATTGAGGAGAAGCAAAAATAAGACAAAAATGCTGCAAATGAAGAATAACGGCAGCGGGAATCCCCCAAACACACTAGAGAAAAGGAAATTAATAAAAACCAGTATTACTCCAAAGATAGAGATTTACAAAAAGAGGCCTAGACTCTACGTACCGCACCTATCAAGCTGTAGGGTGTAATCCAAAGAAGTGTCGCTTAGATCAAGGGAAACAGCCTCCTGGGTCCCCATAAACGGATATGATCCACACAGTTATACACCAAAAAAGATCAGCACTCACTATTTATTATTTTTGCTCCTTCAAATGATGTCCATTTCAGGATCTCTAGCTCTAGTGACCTCCCTGTATATCAAGTAATGGGAGTGGTATTCCTGACTCGATATTCCATTGGTAAACAGACATCGTTAAATGACATTTTCGAGCGTCTTTTACACCCGAAATGAAAAACTAGAGGTAGAAAAACTAAAAGAGGAGGAGGTAATATTTTTATACCTTTATATGATGCAAAGTGCAACAATATATAATAAAGAGCAAATAGAACATTTGATGCCCCCATGTCCATCAAATGATCTATTTGCTCTTTATGATATATTGTTGCATAGAGAGCTAGAGATCTCGATGCTGTTCAGAAAACAATAGACAAATGTTGTAATGTGCGTCAATATACATACCATTTTATAATGAAAATGCGTACATGCCACCAGGGTAAATATGCCCTGTACAACTCTGGATCACTATGGGGCCGATTCCGATCTCGGTCGGAGGCGCACCCAATACCATTCGGTCGGGAAAAAAGCCATGCGAATGCCTGTTTCCTGACCGATCCGTACATCATACCGAACGAGTAAGTACGATGCGCACAACAGCACAGAATCCGGCCGAGTCGTACTCACCCAATCCAGGTCCTGTTCTCCGACCGAGGCGAATCCGGAAACGCAGAATCGAGTCGCACGGAAGGGAAAATGCAGCCCCGTCCGGCCGAACAAGTACGATGCGCTTTCCGTACGCGCCGAACCCGTCGCTATGCACGGCACGTCAAAGCATCCGGGAGAGGCGCACATAAGCTCCGATTCGCGCCACAACACGATCCACGGCTACGAGGCGAACACGCCAGCGACGAGGACGACGCGAAGCAACGAGAAAGACGAACGACACGAACCAACCATGAATCCCTTCGTCCCGATTCTACCAATATTATACATTTACTACCGGATCAGGCACGGACGCGTAAGGCGCAGAAGGTAAGTCAGACACCAACCGCAAAACACATACAACACGTACACGACACATCACACACACACAGAGGGATGCAGAATTTACTTACACCAGCAACAGCAGCACCATAGGGGCGGGATGCCCATCACCAATGCCACATATGCACACAGGGGCCTGGATGCGCACCACCACCACCACCCCTACCTAGGGGGCCGGATGCCAACCACTACTACCACCCTTAGCCAGGGGGTGCCAGATGCCCACCACCACTACCACCCTTACCCAGGGGGGCTGGATGCCTACCACTACTACCACCCTTAGCCAGGGGGGTGCCAGATGCCCACCACCACTACCACCCTTACCCAGGGGTGCTGGATGCCGACCACAACTACCACCCTTACCCAGGGGGCTGGATGCCCACCACTATTACCACCCTTACCCAGGGGGCTGGATGCCTGCCACCACTACCACCCTTAGCCAGGGGGCCTGGATGCCTACCACTACTACCACCCTTACCCAGGGGGGCTGGATGCCTACCACTACTATCACCCTAAGCCAGGGGGGCTGGATGCCTACCACTACTACCACCCTTAGCCATGGGGGTGCCAGATGCCTACCACTACTACCACCCTTACCCAGGGGGGGCTGGATGCCTACCACTACTATCACCCTAAGCCAGGGGGCTGGATGCCTACCACTACTACCACCCTTACCCAGGGGGGCTGGATGCCAACCACTACTATCACCCTAAGCCAGGGGGCTGGATGCCCACCACTACTACCACCCTTACCCAGGGGGCTGGATGCCTACCACAACTACCACCCTTACCCAGGGGGGCTGGATGCCTACCACTACTACCACCCTTAGCCAGGGGGTGCCAGATGCCCACCACCACTACCACCCTTACCCAGGGGGCTGGATGCCTACCACTACTACCACCCTTACCCAGGGGGCTGGATGCCTACCACTACTATCACCCTAAGCCAGGGGGCTGGATGCCTACCACTACTACCACCCTTAGCCATGGGGGTGCCAGATGCCTACCACTACTACCACCCTTACCCAGGGGGGCTGGATACCTACCACTACTATCACCCTAAGCCAGGGGGCTGGATGCCTACCACTACTACCACCCTTAGCCATGGGGGTGCCAGATGCCTACCACTACTACCACCCTTACCCAGGGGGGCTGGATGCCTACCACTACTACCACCCTTAGCCAGGGGGTGCCAGATGCCCACCACCACTACCACCCTTACCCAGGGGTGCTGGATGCCTACCACAACTACCATCCCTTACCCAGGGGGTGCCAGATGCCCACCACCACTACCACCCTTACCCAGGGGGGCTGGATGCCTACCACTACTATCACCCTAAGCCAGGGGGCTGGATGCCTACCACTACTACCACCCTTAGCCATGGGGGTGCCAGATGCCCACCACTACTACCACCCTTAGCCAGGGGGGGCTGGATGCCTACCACTACTACCACCCTTACCCAGGGGGGCTGGATGCCTACCACTACTATCACCCTAACCCAGGGGGCTGGATGCCCACCACTACTACCACCCTTACCCAGGGGGCTGGATGCCTACCACAACTACCACCCTTACCCAGGGGGGCTGGATGCCTACCACTACTACCACCCTTAGCCAGGGGGTGCCAGATGCCCACCACCACTACCACCCTTACCCAGGGGGCTGGATGCCTACCACTACTACCACCCTTACCCAGGGAGGGCTGGGGGGCTGGATGCCTACCACTACTACCACCCTTAGCCATGGGGGTGCCAGATTCCTACCACTACTACCACCCTTACCCAGGGGGCTGGATGCCTACCACTACTATCACCCTAAGCCAGGGGGCTGGATGCCTACCACTACTACCACCCTTAGCCATGGGGGTGCCAGATGCCTACCACTACTACCACCCTTACCCAGGGGGGCTGGATGCCTACCACTACTACCACCCTTACCCAGGGGGGCTGGATGCCTACCACTACTATCACCCTAAGCCAGGGGGCTGGATGCCTACCACTACTACCACCCTTAGCCATGGGGGTGCCAGATGCCTACCACTACTACCACCCTTACCCAGGGGGCTGGATGACTACCACTACTACCACCCTTAGCCAGGGGGTGCCAGATGCCCACCACCACTACCTCCCTTACCCAGGGGTGCTGGATGCCTACCACAACTACCACCCTTACCCAGGGGGGTGCCAGATGCCCACCACCATTACCACCCTTACCCAGGGGGGCTGGATGCCCACCACTACTACCACCCTTACCCAGGGGGGGCTGGATGCCTACCACCAACACCACCCCCACTCATAGGATGGACAATGCATGACACAACCAGCACACCACAACCTAGGGAATGCAAGAAAAGACATCCCCTCAACACCATGACAAGTGTGTGTAGACTTTGTCAAATGCCTACAACACTGAACATGACTTTGAACATACAATGTGACCCCCTATCACATGTGCCACACATATATGTGTGTGGCCCCCACAATGCAAGCAGGCCATGACCATTGTGGCAATTGGGTCCAAACCCCCATCATCACAGTGACCAAAATGTAAGTGTGGGGTCCATAGCTGAAGCACGTTTTGAACATTGTGGCAATGGGGTCCAAACCCCCATCATCACAGTGACCAAAAGGTAAGTGTGGGGTCCATAGCTGAAGCACATTTTGAACAGTGTGGCAATGGGGTCCAAACCCCATCATCACAGTGACCAAAAGGTAAGTGTGGGGTCCATAGCTGAAGCACATTTTGAACAGTGTGGCAATGGGGTCCAAACCCCCATCATCACAGTGACCAAAATGTAAGTGTGGGGTCCATATCTGAAGCACATTTTGAACATTGTGGCAATGGGGTCCAAACCCCCATCATCACAGTGACCAAAATGTAAGTGTGGGGTCCATATCTGAAGCACATTTTGAACATTGTGGCAATGGGGTCCAAACCCCCATCATCACAGTGACCAAAAGGTAAGTGTGGGGTCCATAGCTGAAGCACATTTTGAACATTGTGGCAATGGGGTCCAAACCCCCATCATCACAGTGACCAAAAGGTAAGTGTGGGGTCCATAGCTGAAGCACATTTTGAACAGTGTGGCAATGGGGTCCAAACCCCCATCATCACAGTGACCAAAAGGTAAGTGTGGGGTCCATAGCTGAAGCACATTTTGAACAGTGTGGCAATGGGGTCCAAACCCCCATCAGCACAGTGACCAAAATGTAAGTGTGGGGTCCATATCTGAAGCACATTTTGAACATTGTGGCAATGGGGTACAAACCCCCATCATCACAGTGACCAAAATGTAAGTGTTGACAAAGAAAAAGCTGCAACTGCCAAACTGCATGGATGATTCCTGGTCACAGAACATAAAACACATCAGTGGCAAAGTAGTGCATGTGTCCCATTGCAACATAGATTGGGGGAGGCAAATACTGCAGTGCAAATAAGACATACCTTTGGCCATGTGCAGACAAACAACACCCATGGGGGCTGACACTGTCAACATTCATCAATGACACAATGACAGAAGTGACCATCAGAATGCAGACCCACATATTTGCACCAATGGGCACACAAATGATGGCTTTTATCACAGAAACATGGACAGATGCAGCCTCAGGTCCAGATTTAGTGAAAGCTACCCCTCTAGGATTTCTTTGTCATACCCTAAACAGGCCAATCAGGAGAGGTGGTGGATTAGCAATTATCTATCACGACTCATTAAAAGCTGGTTTTCATACAGCCTCAAATCCAGATTGTGAGGCACTCTCCTTTAGTTTTAGTGTATCGAATCACCACACATTTAAGGGTATTTTATTATATAGACCTCCTGGTCCTAAGAATACCTTTTTAACATCTATTGGTAATCTTTTGGAAGAGGGGCTCTGCACTGGCACCTTTACTATCTTGGGAGACTTTAACTACCATCTGGAAGCTCCTTTGGAATCAGAAACGATGGCACTCACAGATATGATGAAAAGCGCCGACCTCAGTCAACAGGTGATAGGCCCTACACATATGGCAGGACACACTCTTGATGGAATTTTTTCCAACCACCCACAACTCCGCTTCTCGGGGCTACTGCCTCTCACCTGGACCGACCACTCTGCTGTGCAATTTGAGTTGGCCCTCCCGGCGCACTGTGCGGGCAATAAGGGGCCGAAGAGCCTAATAAAAAGCAGGGCTTGGAATAAAATTGAGGGTACGGCATTAAAAGATGCGCTTACATCAACTGTGGATCAGTTACCTATAGGTATAGAGGAGGCCACTATGCACTACACCAAGTGGATAGAAACAGCCTGTAATAAATTAGCCCCAGAAAAAGTTTTGTCACCCAAAAGATCTCAACCAACGGCCCCCTGGTATACGGAGGATCTAAGGAAACAGAAACTTAACTGTAAATTCCTTGAGCGGAATTGGAGGAAAGAATACAAGGAAGCGGAGAAAAAGCTTTATAAAAAAGTCTTGCCATTTATAAATTAATGATATTTAATGCAAAAAAGAGTTCTTTACAAACCGAATTACGCTTGCAAAAAACTCGGTTAAAGAACTTTTTAAAACAGTCTCTAATCTGGCCTCCCCCCGTCTTGCAAAAATCCAGACGAGCCAGGAACTATGTGAGAACATTGCCAGGTTCTTTTTAAATAAGGTGGAGGTCATTTTTTCGACTTTTCACCACCCAAGTACTATAGGAACCATAACGCCTTCGGAAGGAAGGAGCTCAGCTGTAGACCCCCGGCTGTCTTTGATAAATTTGAGCCACTATCTGCTATCGATATAGAGATGCTCTTATTGGCAGCAAGGTCAGGCTCCCCCTATGATCCCTGTCCAGTCTCGGTGATTAAGGGTGCTTCGGGACTTATTGCCCCTGTACTTACTTCCCTGTTCAACTCAATGTTTGATGCAGGGTATTTCCCTAAACTCTGGAAGATTGCCTCAATACTGCCACTGCTAAAAAGCCTAACCTCGATCCTAAAGACCCCAACAACTTCCGTCCAATCTCACGTCTCCCATTACCAGCCAAATTGGTCGAGAAATCAATGAATGTGCAACTCAGTGCCTTCCTAGGGGAAACCCAAGTCTTGGATCCTACCCAATATGGGTTCAGAGAAGGACATAGCACTGAGTCTGCCCTCATTAAATCTACTGAAGAGATTAGAGAAGTTTTGGATCGGGGAGGCAAGGCCGCCCTGATTATGTTGGACTTGTCAGCGGCCTTTGATACGGTCCATCATGACCTATTGATGAACCGATTATTAGCATGTGGGATCCAGGGTAAGGCATGGAAGTTACTGAAGTCCTTCTTAACTGGCAGATCTCAAATTGTGGCACTGGATGAATTTGAGTCTAAACCGTTCTCCCTGCCTTGCGGAGTACCACAGGGATCTTCCCTTAGTCCGACTCTTTTTAATGTATATGTCTCATCCCTGGCCTCCCAAATTGGCTCCTTTGGCTTTGACCTTACTTCCTACGCTGACGATACACAAATTGTGGTGGCTCTGCGACCAGGACAGGGAGCAGGAATAGACATTCAGTTCCATGACTGTATGGAGGCAGTCGGGAGGTGGATGTCACAAAACTGTCTAAAACTGAACTCAGGCAAGACTGAGGTCATTTTATTTGGAAATGAGCCCAACTTCTGGACCCCTAGTTGGTGGCCGGATGTATTGGGTATTCTCCCTACACCCACTAGGAAGGTAAAAAATTTAGGCGTGATAATTGACGACAAGCTCAATTTTGGTGACCAGATTAATGCAGTAGCCTCAGCCGTCTTCTATACCCTTAAAATGATTAAGAAAATACTACACTTCCTGCCAGTGGACAGTCGACAGACAGTTGTCACAGCACTTATCATGTCTAGGCTGGACTACTGCAATGGTCTCTATCTAAACATTCAAGAACGTTTCCTGAATAAACTCCAATTGTTGCAAAATGCGGCAGCAAGACTACTCACCGGTACTCCGAAATTTACACCAATTTCCAAGGAAATCAAAAAACTCCATTGGCTGCCTGTCAGGAAGAGGGTACGTTTTAAAGCTCTATGCACTGTGCATAAGGCACTGCAAGGCACAGGTCCAGACTACCTTAAACAGCATCTACATTGGTACCAACCCAAAAGAACTCTTCGCTCCCTTGGTGCTAAGTTGGTATCAGTACCACCCATAAAAAAGCCTCTTGGGGCGGGAGAAGTTTTATTGCCGGTGCTGCTAAGGCCTGGAATGATCTCCCTTTCTATTTGAGAAATACCACTAATATTCTGACCTTCAGGAAGGAACTGAAGACATGGCTCTTTAATTTGTAGAGATGCCTTTCACCCAAGTGCCCAGATTGAGAGCAGCTAGCGCCAGGACACCTTTGGGTAACCGTTTGCGCTTTATAAATGCCTATAACATAACATAACATAACATAACAAATGCAGATACCCTGTGGAGACTGTAGATGTGAGGTGAACAGATACCATACCATGGCAGCAATGGGACACACAAACCATGATCATTGTGCTGACTGATGACCTAGGAGTCCCAGGGACAGCAGGGGAAACCCACCAAACTACATACAGCCAATGGCACACCTAAGATATGCCAATGCAGTGGTGCAGATGCACAAACACAAACAGGCAGACCCACACTGCACATCAAACGCAACAGGTGAGGGGGGGGGGAGGTGCCAGTGTCCCCAGGCAACCACACAACACATGAGGAGGCCTGAATACCAATTATACAGATGTGCATACAGTGCCACACAAAGGTAACTCATGGATCCAAATCCCCTATGTGGGCAATCAGGCATTGTCAGATGAGAGGGAGCACAAATCACACATGTCACACAGGCACGTAGGAACAGCAACTGACACAGCAAGACACAGACACACCACAGCACTACCCCCAGGGCCCCCACAATGTGGTGACCCTGGGCTGCATTACAATCCCACTGTGATGACAAAGCTAAATGTCGTTCACACTGTGAACCACAGTCGTGTCCTGAGCAACAAACTACCATCAAACATACACAAGCACAAATCAATCAGCACGGCCAGTAAGCCAAGGCCAACATGGAGGCAGGGGTCTAGCCGGGCAACAACTCTCATCTGCACACACTCAACACCACACACCTCGACCTCCAACAATGTGCAGCAGTGAAGCACACATGCACTGGTGACATTGCACATGCACCCATGACAATTCCAGGGTGGTGGGTGGGAACCAAGGTGCAGAAACACATCACACATGGCCACTGAACAAGACTCCTGAATGTCTGACACACTGCACACTACGCTGTACATGGACATGACGGCAATACCACACCAACCAATGGGATCCCAGCCACAGTCACACCAATGAAGAAGCCAAGGTCACCCACAAAGAACACACATAGACAACAACCAACATTGCAGCCCGGACCCTGAGGAGTGCCAGCAGTCACACACACAACGTGTCACAATCACTGAAAGATAACACAAACTGGAAATCACATGACAGGTGCAAACAACAAGTGCCAAGGGGAAACCTGACTGTGACCCATCTGCGTCTGCACAGAAACTCAGCCCTGACAGCAAACACACCTATGGGTGACACCCTGATGACCAGTAATGTGCCATGCACCCACATCACAGAGAACCCAGGGAGAAGACTTTGGGGGAACATAGGTCAACTCAGCAAGCATCACAAACAGGTACAACACTAGGGATCACAGCATGCACAGCTAAACGGAAGTGAACACACAGACATGCTCATACAACACACACCTTGGATGCAGGCAATGTCACAGGAGTACACACTGCCATGAGGGGACTCCACTCCTGTGTGAGGAAAGCTGTGCCATATGTTGCCTCAGTAGGGCCCCATCATGTCAGCTGAGCACTTGGTCACACAATCAACAATTAGCACCAAATGAAGGCTCCCGTCACATCAGCCTGGTCATGGAAGTGCCAACGAAATCATCAGCACAGATCCAACACACTTGTATAGCAATGTTGCACTGACAACACAGATGAGTCCTTCCCCATTGATGCCCAAACCTGCATGTCCAGTGGAGATGGCCACACGGTCAGGGAAGTAGACGAATTGAACAATGGCAAGCACAACAGATGTGCAGGGGTGGAAACCACAGATGTGAAATTGCTAATGTAAGTAGGAAATCCCATTGCCAAATACTGAACACATGACACCCTCAGATGCTGCTATGGATGACATGGATACACCAGAGGATAGGACACATTCCCCCTGGACCACATGTGTTCCTGCACAGTAACACTTCATTATCATGAGACCAAATATCACCATCACTGCAGCAAGGGCATGGTTAGCATCATCAACAACATGTACATCAGAAGCATAAGCACTATAGAACAGAAAGTTGCTTTATTCAGCATATGTGTGTTTAAAAGTGAAAGTCCAGAAAAAACACAAAGGCCAATGGCCAGTCCATTGTCAAAGTCCAAACAGGGTGACAGTGGTAGATGTCACCCTACGCATGCCTGCACTGCACAAAACCAGGGACAATCCACTAGGAGGGGCAACCGGGGGGCAGGCCAGGCACCGCAGGGACAGGATCAGGGCTCACCAGGAGGAGGCAGGGAAGGGGTGGTGGGTGCTGGAGAGCCACTGACAACTGCAGTGGAGGTGTCTGACATGGTGTGTGCCGGCACAACTGGGGGGCATGACTCAGATGTTGTGGGTGCCGGCACGACTGCAGTGGACCCTGCAGATGGAGTGGACAGGTCCGCCACTGCAGTGCCCAAGTCAGACAGGGTGGTAGTGGACTCCACTGCAGTGCCTACCACCAGGGGAGGAGAATGGGGAACAGGAAAGGTGGGCTGGACAGAGGGGGAGGACACCCTCACCACATCAGTGGCACAGACAAGCGCAGCGGGGGTGTGGTGCCGGGAGAGCAAGTGGCAGGGGGAGAAGGCCGGATCCTCTTGGGGATGGTATATCTGTGGGTGGGGGAACCTGGGGCAGGGTGTGGTGGGGGCACCTGTGGAGTGGGGGCCTGAGGGATGGAGGAAGGAGACCTGGTGCCTGAGCTGCAGGGCGGCGGCGGGGTCTTGCTCTTACGACTCCGGGGGACTTACGGGTGGGGGCCTCAGTCTGTCTGCGCCTGGGGGAGGGTGTCCGGGGGCGAGGGGCACTCTGCTCCGTGTGGGTGGGCTTCCTCTTCCCCCTGAATGCTGTATCAGCTGGATCGGAGGGGAAGAGGCCGAGGTCACTGAGGAAGAGCCGCTGGGTCTTTGGGGTTGCAGGTGAGGCAAGGGAGGGTGCTTTGGAGGGAGAGGCAACTGAGGACTGCGCAGTGCTCGTGGATGCTTGTGTGTGTTCCAGGGCCCCATCCCCTGTGAGTCTGGTTTCAGTCCCCTGACTGTGCGTGCGTGTGCCTTTTGTTTGTGGCGTGTGTGTCTGTGTGCTGGACGTGTGTGTGCTGGTGTGTGCCTGTGCCGGTGTGTGTGTGCTTGGGACGGGTAAGGTGCTGGGGAGTGTGGATGGAGCAGAGGCAGGAGGGGTGAGGGACTGTCTGAGGAGGGACACTGCTGCCATCAGGGAGGAGTCCATGGACCTATTGCCCCTCTGTAGGTCAGACATGCCCGATGAGATGCCCTCCATGAACGACACCAGCTGAGTCAACAGAGCGGTGTGCGCATGGAGGACACTCAGCATGGCTGTCTGCCCTACATGGAGCTGGCGAAGCAGGTACACAGACTCCTCACTCAGGGCAGCAGGGGACACAGGGGCAGGGGGTGCGGTGCCTGGCCCAAAGGAGACACGCTCCCGAACATGGGAGCCTCCACGGACCTGGGGAATGGGAGCCGATGGGAGGGCGGTGGTGGTGCTGGTGGTGGCGGGGACAGCAACACTAGCTGGGGTGTGGTGGCTGCTGACACCCGCCTCCATAAGGGAGTCATCCTCCGAGCCACTGTGGTCCTCAGCTGAGGTGGATGCTGCTGAGGACTCCTCGGTGTGGCTCCCCTCGCCCTCCGTGCCACTGGGTCCCTCCGACCACTCCTCGGCTGCTGACCCAGTCTGGCTCTCCGGCTCCTCCTGGTCCGTGGAGCTGTCCCCTTCCGTGGCCGTGGATGTATCTGCAAACAATGGGGAAACAGACAGACATCAGTCACCTGCACCAAACGCACACACCACTGTGAGCACAGCACATTACAGAGCAAGCCCTGGCATCATTAGTTGAACATTGCTAAAAGTGCCCTAACTGAACAGGAGAAGCCAATTGTCAGTCTGATGCCAAGCATGGCACTCACATCCCACATGGCCTTGCACCCATCTGTCTGGTGTCTGTTGGATAGCAACACCCCAGTGTGGACACATGCACCACCTACACAGTAGTTGGACAGTGCAGAGGACACGGTGTAGCATGTGGACATGCACACATCACAACTCTTGCCACTGAGTCAGTACAGGTTTCCGGATGAAAGGGATGCCCAGAGTCAAATAGGAAATGCATGTGATGCATACCAGCGACATGCACCCATGTCCTGAGAGCCATCGCCACAATGGTGTGCATGTAGCACATGTCACTCCCCTGCAGGATCACCAATAAGTAGACACATGCCATGGCGGAGGCATGACTGCTAAGTCATACATCACTGTCTCAGTGATGTATGACTTGGCAGCCAGACAACAACACTCTGCACTGTGTCACAATAGTAGGTCATGGGGAATGCAAGTCTTGGAGCTGCACAAGTGCACATGTACATCCCCCACACAACACATCATCTTAACCCTCATCTGTCCAGGTCATACCGATTGGACATATGGGAGACCTGTGACACTACCCTCTGAACCTGAGCCCCTCACAATCTGCTGTGAATGGGAAACAGCTGCCTGAAATTCACATTCGCATACCCCAGTCTGCACGGGCAGCTGATCAAACACCTATGTGACACACAAGTATCGTCTCCTATGGTCACATCTCCAGTGGCATGCTGAGCCCCTACCGAGAAACACCCCAGCAGTCCTGGCAACAAATCCACAGCACACTGACACAGAGGCAGACACCTGAGGGGTCAAATCACTGCGCACAACGTGTCAGATGATACACGGGAGTGGGAGTACAGGTGTATTGGATGGGCTGGAGTAGGCATGACTATCCTGCCCCACATGAATGAGGGATGAGCCCTGGACAGTGGATAGCTGGCTATGTATGTGTGACACACGTAATCTGCACACTCCTGGGGCCCAAACATTGTTCCCACCCGCTGCATGGGTGTGTGCCAGATACCCCAGGCACATGTGGTGGCTCAGCTCAGCAAGTGGACCGCATATCAAAGCAACACGCAGATTACATGTCCGAACACAGGCGTTGTGTGAACAATGGATCCACCCATGATGCCCACAACAGAGTCAGGGAAACAGATGCTGTCCCCCACCTTGAGTGAAGCAAACTGCAAGGACACAGTCCCAAGTGACACAATTCCCTGAATGTAAGGGCCACACCTGGGTATCAGATGAGGAGTGGGCAGTGCACAATAGAGGGACATGGCTCCTGGACAACATGACTGCTGTACTGTGGCAGTTTAACCAGGCCAGAGGAGGGCACATAGCATGTAATACAGAGTTCACAGTGCAGTCTTTGACTCACCCCCTCCTTGCTGCTGTCTGGCCTTCAGCTGCCCACCCAGGTCTGGAAACACCACCGCCAGGATCTGGAGCATGTGGGGGGTCAGGGTCCGTGTTCTGCCCCTCCTGCGAGGAGGCGACAGCTTCATCTGGACCCGTGCAATCCTCCGGGTCCAGCCCCGAAGGTCCTGCCACCTCTTCTGGCAGTTGCGGATCCGGCGCTTGTAGACCCCCACGGACCTGACAGCCCGGACGATGTCCTTCCAGATCTCCTGCTTCCGATGGGCATTAACCTGTGAGGATGACAAAGTGAAAAGGCCATAACTACACATGCAACATATCCGTGCATGACACAGTTGTATATACATGTCTCAATCACAGGGGCACATGATGTACACAGGCAGTGCAATGCTGCCCATGGACAGTTTGCCAGAAGTCACTACATGGTATCATTGCATGGGAAGTAAAACCTTGTTCAAATGCACTGTCACTGCACCATACCTGTCCAGTGCATGTCACTACACACTATGGGGGTGACAACTACTCAGTGAGCCTGCTAGCCAGTGGCGTGCAGAATTTCAGCCTTGCTAGTCAGACAAAATGCACATTCAGAAAGGCA
This sequence comes from Calotriton arnoldi, assembly GCA_963921515.1. Lineage (NCBI taxonomy): Eukaryota > Metazoa > Chordata > Amphibia > Caudata > Salamandridae > Calotriton > Calotriton arnoldi. The sequence continues at coordinate 26,690 of CAWUFW010015231.1, read as the reverse complement.
GTGCACAGAACACTCACCTGCTCCCCTGGTGTCCCATACAGCTTGCTGTACTGTGGAAGTGAGGCTGTCCAGCAGGGCCTGGTTCTCCTCAAGGCTGAAGGCTGGGGCTCTCTCCACAGTACGTGCCATTGCAGGGTCCAGAGGGGGCAGAGACAGCAGCAGTGCAGTGGCAGATGTCGTCCTGGAGCATGTAGTGCAGGCAAGTGAGCTCTCAGGGGAACAGCCAGCAATATATATGTGCTGCAGAGGCAGATACTGTCCCATGTGTCCAAAGTGATAGGTCCAAGTCGTTTGCATCTTCTGAATCTGGCCAATCCATGGAATAGCAGCACCAATACACGCCCACAGCATCCTTCAAATCTTCAACTTCATGACATACATGATTTTGCAACATTGTTGTGGGTGACCAACTGAATTTTCAGCAACCGACTCGTTCGAATTTCGAAAACGCGTCCGTTGCCAGGCTAGGCCATTGACAATGGGTGCGCACCGATCGGTCCATTGCTGTTCAACGCGTACAGGGGTACAACGCGTACCCGCACACATTGAATGCAATGGGCCGGCCGGACGCACCGATCGGTCCATTGCGGTACAACGCGTACAGGGGTACAACGCGTACCCGCACACATTGAATGCAATGGTCCGGCCGGGTGCACCGATCGGTCCATTGCTGTTCAACGCATACAGGGGTACAACGCGTACCCGCAACATTGAATGCAATGGGCCGGCCGGGTGCACCGATCGGTCCATTGCGGTATCAACGCATACAGGGGTACAACGCGTACCGCACACATTGAATGCAATGGGCCGGCCGGGCGCACCGATTGGTCCATTGCGGTACAACGCGTACAGGGGTACAACGCGTACCGCACACATTGAATGCAATGGGCCGGCCGGGTGCACCGATCGGTCCATTGCTGTTCAACGCGTACAGGGGTACAACGCGTGCACCGCACACATTGAATGCAATGGGCCGGCCGGGTGAACCGATCGGTCCATTGCTGTTTGACGCGTACAGGGGTACAACGCGTACCCGCACACATTGAATGCAATGGACCGGCCGGGCGCACCGATCGGTCCATTGCGGTACAACGCGTACAGGGGTACAACGCGTACCCACCCGCACACATTGAATGCAATGGGCCGGCCGGGTGCACCGATCGGTCCATTGCTGTTCAACGCGTACAGGGGTACAACGCGTACCCGCACACATTGAATGCAATGGGCCGGCCGGGTGCACCGATCGGTCCATTGCTGTTCAACGCGTACAGGGGTACAACGCGTACCCGCACACTTTGAATGCAATGGGCCGGCCGGGTGCACCGATCGGTCCATTGCTGTTCAACGCATCCCTGTAAAAGTGACTGGCATATGTCACCATGCCTGTCTCAGATGAACATATGCCAGCCACAGATAGCTCCCAGGGAGTGAGGGGCACACCTACAACACGACAGCCTGTCCAAACTGTATCATAAGGCATGTAAGGCTGCATTTCCTATTGTGTGTATGTTGGAGTACATGTTGTCCTGTGGGTGTCACCTGGGGGCAGCCACCCCCAGGCTGTGCACGTGTTCATGGGGACAGGATCCTGGGTGTTACGTGTACATGACCACTGTGATGTGCAACTGTTCATATCTGTGCATGTACCATGGTCACATTTCACGGTGGTGTATGTGTATGTCATGTCACATACCCCGTGAGTCCCATGTGGGACGGTATGTTTGAGCCAGGGTGTCCCAGTGGCACAATAGTGATGGTCCTCCACAGTCTGTGTGCATGTAGTGTTTACAATGTCTCTGATTTCATGTGCACAATGGGAGACAGTCTCCACATCCACGTTGTGTGTGCATGGACTTTGATGTTGTGCGTGTGTGTGTCACAGTCGTCCATGTCTGTCCTGCAGTGGCAAGTGGGACCACTACCTGTGGGGGTCATGGTTGTTTTGCTGTGGTGTATACATGATACTCCATGTAATGCCAGTGTCCATGTGGCAATACAGGGTCACTGGGAATGTACCTGTCGTTGAGCTGTGATGCCTGGGGCACATCTGTCCTCACATGTCACTGTGGGGGTGATTGTGACATGGCAGCAGGAGATGGGAACTGTGACACGGCCTCATGACATCCAATGGGCCAACCTGGGACTTATTGATGCCACTTGTTGAACCGTGATGACAGATGTTGGCCATGTATGTACCATACATGTCCTTACGGAACTGCACACTTCATGTAGTTGTGCCTCATAATGATGTATGATGTGATATTGAGTGTGTTCAATGCCGCATATGTGGGGTGACTGACAATCTTGCTTTCTTCTCCTCTGCACTGCAGGGCTCCTGCTGTCCATAGACCATTCCCAGACCTGGCAACGATGGTGGAACGGGACAGCATCCGACGGTACCGCTTCACCAGGCAGCTGATTGAGGATTTGGCAGTGCAGTTGGCCCCACATTTGCAGCCTGGCCGGCCGTATCCTACAGCGCTGACCCCAAGGTGAAGGTGATGGCAGCCCTACACTTCTTTGCCACCGGTACCTTCCAACATACTGTGGCGACTGCTGGTGGGATGTCACAGACCATGTTGAGCCGTGTGCTCCGCGATGTTTTGGAGGCAATGTTGCTATACCTGAACCGGTACATCTATTTCCCTAGACTGCAACAACTCACTGACGTGAAGAGTGACTTCTATGCCCTGGGGAGGATGCCGCATGTCATTGGCTCCATTGATGGGACACATGTGGCTTTGGTACCACCACAGGCCCAGGAGCAGGCCTACCGTAACCGCAAGCACTACCACTCGGTCAATGCACTTGTGGTGTGTCTTGCAGATATGACCATCACACACGTGTGTGCCCGTTTCCCTGGTTCAGCACACGATGTCTTTGTGATGAGGAGTAGTCGCATCCCCAGGATGATGGCACAGATGCAGAACCAGCGTGCCTGGCTTGTCGGTGTGTACTGACTTTGTGCCATTGTGTGTGATCTGATCTGTAGTATTCCGCCCACTTTTCCAAGTCAGCTAATGTGCACTTGTCTGTCCGTAGGTGACTCGGTATACCCCAACATGCCGTGGTTGCTGACACCCCTCAGGAACCCTGTGACACCAGCCCAGATGCGCTACAATGAGGCACATGGTCGGACCAGGAGAGTGATTGAGCGGACATTTGGTCTCCTGAAGAGCCGCTTCCGCTGCCTCGACAAGACAGGAGGGTCCCTCCCATATGCCCCAGAGAAGGTGTGCAAGATTATCATCGTCTGCTGCATGCTCCACAACCTGGCAGTGCGGAAGGAGTTGCCTCTCATCCAGGATGACAATGACCAACATCCGCCACCTGTGGAGGATCCTGGCCTGGACCACGATGCCAGTGATGATGATGATGATGAGGGTGATGTCCGCACACAGCTCATCACCAACTTCTTTAGCTGAATGTGAGTATCCTGAGGTGTCATGTCAATGATGTGAGTTGGCATGATATGTGTAGGTGGTGCTCTGGTGCTGTTGGAGTGTGTCCATGGGCTACTTGACTGGATGTGTGTAGCGATGTGTGCTTACAGGTGGTATGTACTCCCCAACAGTGTTGACATGCTAACTTGGTTCTGGGTGGGTATCTTGTAACATGTATTGTGCATGAGTTTTGCTGTTCTGTCCTGTTCTCCATTGCTTTTGACTGTGTGTCATTTCTGTCCTTCACAGGGTACTTTCAGATTCGTTTGGTCAACTGTGTCCACCGACGACGTGATTGTACTTCCAGGGTGGTAGCTGTTGTGTCCCTACAGGTGATGTGCGCCACACCCATGGACTTCCTTCCTTCTACAGTTGTTGACTGTGTGCCTGCTGCCAGGTGGGATTACCTTGCATCTGTAGTGGTTACGACATGTTGCAACTGTGTAATAAACCTGTGCTTCACTTTGTGATGTGCGTTGTCTGTGGTCACACATTTGACTGCCATTTGCTTACTGCACCTGTGGGCTACTTGACTACAACTGGGAATAGGTGTGGTGTCTGTGCATTGCACCGTCTTCCCTGGCAACATCAGTTTAGGCAATGAGTCAGATGGCCTAGGTGTGTATGTGTTGTATAGCCCTGGTGGTGTGTCTCCCTCATATGTGTCACGTTGCCTTTACTCACATGCCTGTGTTGTACTTGCTGTTGCAGTTCGCATACACAGTGTAATTTTGCAGTTCATCATCCCCATGACAGCACCCACGTTGGAATCACAACAGAGGCAAGTATGGTGTATTAGTGTGTTTATCGTGATACATTTGTGTGAATAGTGCATAGGATGGTTAGTGCTGTACATATATATTGCAATCAGAAGTTCCTAGGTGAATTGAAAGTCCTGGTAGACAAAATCCCCAGTATCGGGGCCACAGTTGTCTGAGACATTGGTCCAACTTGTTCTCCCCATGTCATGTGTGGGAGTTGTGTTGCTGTCAACAGGGTGAACAGTTTGTGCACAAAGGTGAACATCCAGAACAGGTTCAGGCTTCCTGGGGGTTGCACTTGTCCATCGGCCTCTCACTTGCCCCTCCTCGGACGACCCCTCTTCTTTGGGGGGCCCCTCAAGTACAGGCTGCTGCGGTGCAGGGGACTCTCCGCCAGAGTCATCCTCCCTCCCTGTGGCAGTTGCAGTTTGTTCAGCACCAGATGTTGTTGGCACACAGGGAGGTGTGGACTGGTTGCTGTTCATCTGGCGGAGGCATTGTAATATGTCCCTGTGCACCGCCGTCATCTCTTGCAGTGTGTCCCACTTGGACTCCACGCGGGACATGTGTGAGTCCAAGCGGGCATGATGGGCAGCCTGCAGCTGTTTCATGTCTCTGAGGAGCCCCACTACCTGGCTGAGATCTCCGGTGCTGGACTGGTACGCATCGGCTATGCGTACCAGTTGTGGGTCATCATGCACACCAGCAACCTCTGCAAGCAGCGACCTCTGTCTCCCACCCCTCCCACCACCCCTGCCGACATGTGCAGTGCGTGCAGTGGCACGCACAGATGACCCTGGTCCCCCTTGGGGGTTGGTGGTGGTGGTGGTGTCCATGGCCCCACGTTGGTCCAGGGTCCCTGTGCTGGTGGTGCTCCTTGTTCTGTCCATGTCGGCAGGGATGGTATTTGTGGTGACAGTCGTTGGAGGGGTGGGTGCAGGGGGTGCAGCTGGTGGTCCTGCTGGTGCTGCAGCTGGTGGTCCTGCTGGTGCTGCATGTTGACTTGCACCGGAGGTGCCAGGTTGGTCTTCTTCGTCCGAGGAGGGCAGAGGCTGTACGACACCAGTGAGCTCCGTATCCTCTTGAGCCTGGGACTGGGACTCCTCAGCGTCTGCTGCTGTGTCCCCATCATCACCTGTTTTTGGGAGACACACACAATGTATGTAATGTTTCTGCAGGCATCAATGGTTGACACACCTGACAGTTGTGACTGTGCCTCTGGGTGCGGGCCTGTACATTGCATTGTCCTAAGTTGTCACAGTCAGGGGTTGATATTGGTGTAGCACATTGTCCTGCATTATTTGGGCATTTCTATATATTTGTTGGGGTGTGAACATGGTCTGCATTGGTTGTATTTGGTTGACAGCTGGCCCTCCTTTCCACCCAGCCAGTCAGTTATCCCACCATGGACTGTGCTTGTATTGCAGGGAGTGAAAGTTGTCTTTCAGGATGTCAGTCAGTGGTGTCCTGCTGTTGGTTGTTGCACAGTTGCCAGCAGGGCCTTGTGCTCCCCACAGCAGTAGCCAGTGTCAGCCATCTTGTCAGTTGTTTTCCACTCCCTGTGATGTGAGCATGGTTCAGGGTGGTGTTGATGGGACAGTTGTGGGGGTGAGCTATGTCTGTGACTATGACTCCCATCATGCTATTGCCTCCACCCCACTTCCCAGCATTCCCATACTTACTTGCTTTTGTGGGGAGTTCAGTGTGTGTGGGTGTGAGAGCAATGGCAAGATGGCTGACAGTGGTGTCCTGCTGTTGGTTGGTGTGCAGTTCCCAGCATGCCCTTGTGCTCCCCACGACACAGCAAGAGTGTCAGACATCTTTGATGGGCCTTTCCACTCTCTGTGGGATGTGCATGCGTGAGTGTGAGCTTGCTGGGCCATGTGGTGGGGGATGTAGAGCTGTGACTACGACTCCCATCATGCTATTACCTCCACCCCCCTTCCCAGCATGCCCATCCTTCCTTCCTTTTGACTCTGCTTCCCTGTGGGGTGGACTGCCTGTGCTGACAGGATGGCTGGGAGTGTTGTCCTGGCAGTTGTTTGGCTAAAAGTCCCAAGAGTGTCCCTGTGCTTCACACAACATAACCCAGGGTGGAGGTTCTCTGTGGGATCTTGAGTTAGGATGTGAGGCATTGCATTCTCCCAGGTGGGTTATGTGGAGTATGTGTTGAGGGGGTGTGTGAGGGGAGGTGCTTGTGACTATGGTCAGTGCTGCAAGTCCTCCTTCCCACCCAGCCAGATATCCCACCATGGAACGTGCTTGCATTGCAGGGAGTGCAAGTTGGCTTTCAGGATGTCAGGCAGTGGTGTTGTGCTGTTTGTTGGTGCACAGTTCCCAGAAGGGCCTTGTGCTCCCCACAGCAGTAGCCAGTGTCAGCCATCTTGTCAGTCCTTATCCACTCCCTGTGATGTGAGCATGGTTCAGGGTGGTGTTGATGGGCCAGTTGTGAGGCTGAGCAATATCTGTGCCTACTACTCCCATCATGCTATTGCCTCCACCCCCTTCCCAGCATGCCCATGCTTCCTTCCTTTTGACTCTGCTTCCCTGTGGGGTGGGCTGCCTGTGCTGACAGGATGGCTGGGAGTGTTGTCCTGGCAGTTGTTTGGCTAAAAGTCCCAAGAGTGTCCCTGTGCTTCACACAACATAACCCAGGGTGGAGGTTCTTTGTGGGATCTTGAGTTAGGATGTGAGGCATTGCATTCTCCCAGGTGGGTTCTGTGGAGTTTGTGTTGAGGGGGTGTGTGAGGGGAGGTGCTTGTGACTATGGTCAGTGCTGCGAGTCCTCCTTCCCACCCAGCCAGATATCCCACCATGGAACGTGCTTCCATTGCAGGGAGTGGAAGTTGTCTTTCAGGATGTCAGTCAGTGGTGTCCTGCTGTTGGTTGTTGCACAGTTGCCAGCAGGGCCTTGTGCTCCCCACAGCAGTAGCCAGTGTCAGCCATCTTGTGAGTCCTTTTCCACTCCCTGTGATGTGCGCATGGTTCATGGTGGTGTTGATGGGACAGTTGTGGGGGTGAGCAATATCTGTGACTACGACTCCCATGATGCTATTGGCTAGCATACACAGAATTCCTTTCTTTCAGTTGTCTTCACTGTGTGTTGGTGTTGTAGTGGTGGCTACATGTCTGGATGTGTTTGTTAGTTATATTTGTGCCACTGCCTAGCTGTAGTTGTAGTTGTGTTTGTACATGTGATGACACGGTTAAATGTAACTTTGAGATGGCATGTGTTGTGTTTATCTGACTGACATACACATTTTGGGATGATTCTGTTCTGGTTGCTGTGTAATTGCTATGAGTGCATGGTTTGACTCTCCCTTGACAGTGATGTGTGTGTGTATTGTGGCAGAATATTGTGTACATTTGTTGTGTACTCACCAGGCTCTGGGATGTTCTCTAGTCCATAGACGCTCACTGGCGGAAGGATGGCCCGCACCTTCTCCTCCCAGGGCCTGAGGTATACTGGCTTGGCAGGAGGGCCACTGCCGGTGTATTGGCTCAGGAGGTAGTCCTTCTTGAGCAGCTCCCGTACCCTCCTGCGCACGTCATACCACCTGTTCTGGATGTCAGTCTTTGTGCGCAGACATGGTGATTGTGCGTTCACCCTGTTGATGATCCTCTCCCACATCTTGGTTTTCTGGGAGATGGGTGTCTGTTGGACCAGTGTGCCAAACAGCTGTGGCTCTACCCTGAGGATCTCGTCTACCAGGACTTCCAATTCACAATCTAGGAACTTGTGATTCTTCTTTGGGGGCATGGTGATGGGTGGTGATGGTGAGTGATGTGTGTGTTGGTGTGCAGGTGAGGGTGTGTGAGTGTGTGTTTTGCTGGGTGTATGTGAGGTAGCTATTTGTTGGTGTGCTGATGGTGTGTGGCTTGTGTGAGGGATGAGCTGTGGGTGTGTGGTTGCTGTCTGTTGAGTGCTGGCAGTAGAATAGCATTTGCAAAGGATCATGGTTGGGATTTGTGTCCTTTATATGGGTGGAGTTGTGGGTGTGTCTTTGTTCTCTGTCCCCACCCCCCCAGTATTTATTGGCTTTGTAATTGCTTGTTTGGCCTTTTTTTGTGTATTTTTCCTTAGTACTTTCTGTGCATGTTGGAAACGTTCTTGTGACCGAGTCGGACCCTGCAGTTGTCTCGTACGGTCTTCTCCGTTTCGTTCACGCTGTGTTTGTGCAGTTTTCTATGCTGCGTACGCGTCGGTCGCGGTGTTTTGTGTTACTTCGGCTCGCAGTTTTGTATGCGTGTCGGTCGTACGGCTTGTCCTCCGTATGACTCGGTCGTGGTTTTCGCGCCTTGCATCGTACTTTGCGGTTTGGAGTTCGCGGGTACGTTTCGGTTGGATTTGTTCCGGGTGCGTGTCGGTCGGTCGATTCGCGTGTTTTTCCGGCCGGATTGCTGTTTTCCGTGCGGCTCGGTCATTCGGCTTGGGTTCAGTACGTGTCGGTCGGATTTTGCACGCTTTGCATCGTACTTGGCGTGTCGGGCGCCACAGGTACGTGTCGGTCGGAATTAATTCCGGCTCCGAGTCGGTCGGTGCTTTTTCCGGCCCGAATCGGAATCGACCCCTATATGTGGTAGTTTAGATTACGTTGGATTTGGCTTAATTCATATTATGTATGAAACTATCATTCACTATTAATTTGATCACATTATTTTTTATGTTAAAATATAGTTAATTGGTTCTTACGTTCAAGACATATTATTGGTTTTACGTATTGAGGAGCCAATAAGTTAAATATAGCAACACTAATCTATGTATACTCACTCACTGTTTATGTTTATATTAGGTTCAACTGCCAACATGGGCTAAAATTAAAAACTTGCTAAACTCGATTATTCCTGTACTAAAACGAAGACCTCTATTTCATTAATCAAGGTATGTTTGGGTAAACCAACAATATGTACACACTTAAGGTATATTTGATTATATGGAAATAGATTTGTGATACTATGGGGCCGATTACGATGGCGGGCGGAAAAAGTCCGCCCGCCATCGCAGTGGCAAAAGGGTCCGCCCGCCATAGGTGCGGCGGTCCCGCAATACACATTAGGATGCGCCCACCACACTGGCGGGCGCATCCCGTATTTTTACATTGCGGCGGGCGGTGCTGCAAGCAGCAATTGCCGCAATGTAAAAATAAATGTAGCGCATTTGCATGTACAACGTGACAGGCACCGTGCGGTGCCTGCCATCTTGTACATGCAAATGCAGGGGGGTACCATAGGTACCCCCCACGTGCAGCCCCCCACCCACCCCACCCCCCGGGGGCCCGCAATGGGCCCCCGAAGGCATTCTCCGCCTGTCTTTTTGCGGCGGGATCTCCGCCGCAAAAGACAGGCATCGTAATGCCCACAGCGGTGCCTGCACGGCACCGCCCACAATGCCCCATTGTACCGTGTCCCACAAGGCGGTCGGAAAAGGACCGCCTTTTGGGACCGCGGCGGACGGTCTTTCCATCCGCCGCGGTACCATTCCCATTACCACCGCCATCCTAATTTGGCGGTGGGAATATTCAGGTAGATGGCGGGCAGATTGCCACCGCCGGGCCGGCGGTCCTCACCGCTGGCCCGGTGATGGCGATCCGCCCACCATCGTAATGACCCCCTGTGTTCGTTACATTCCTTGCAGGACCTTCTGGACAAACTAATGCAAACAGATGGTTTGAGAAACGTTTCTCTGTAAGGACTAAGGTCAAAATGATAGGAATATACATAAGGGACACAGGGCATTTCATGGCTCGCCCCTTGCATCAGTGATGCATTTTTAATAAAAATAGTTCTAATATAAAATAGTTTTAAGACTAATACATAAAACTTCCCTTTTCAGTAAGAAACAGTGACTAGAGATTTTGCTCAAACAGATGACCAATAGTCAGACATTTAGATGTGATTGTTATATTTTGCCTTCGTCCCTGCTTCCTGCTACTATGGGAGAAAAAATGTTTAAGCCAATGAGTATCTGAATTGAAATATCAAAATGAGGACATAAACTGTTATGTCAATACGTCATGTCAGGATGGGTATCTGAAACATCAGTGAATTTTTACCTTTATATGTTTAATGAATGTTAGAAGCATGGCACTCATATCTATAAAAGAAAAACCAATAGAGTTTATGCAGTGAATATACTTGCGCATACTTTTGCATTGCAAGGGTGAAAATATCAAGCCAAATTGTAATCAATTTTTGTGTTCAATTATGTTCTATACTTTGTAATTAGGTTATTTTGTTGATAAAATGTATGTAGAAAAGCACTTCTGGGTTATATTTTGCACACTCATGTAAGTCTCCGTGTATGTGCACTTTGTAGCGCAATTGTGTGTCAGAGCAATAGGCTCTGCATTTTAAATTTGCTGTGTAAATATAATTTTAAATGGAGTATATGTTATCTGTGTTTTTGGAGCCCTGAAGAAGTCTTGAGAAAGGGACAAAATGCATTGGCTACGCTGGTGTGAATATTTTGTACATTGGCAATAAAGAATTTTCAACATACGACATGTCTGAACGAATTTGAATGAACTTGTGAACTCTGAATGTAAATTACTTCAATCAAATAATCCTTGTATCCAGTATTGTAATTGATTATCTGTGCTTTGACTAAAATAGATATCATTCGAAAGAGAAAAAAATAATAGATAGTGCTAATCTTTTTGGTGTATTACTCCAAAGATAGTTTAGAATTAACTGACTAGCCCGGAACCTATAATCTTAAAAAAATGCACAAGACTGGCAGTGATAGATGCATTAAAAATTTGATTAATTAATAAGCCAAAATGTAGTGGGAGGTTCGTGTTTAACAGTGCCAGTTTCTCGCTGGATGTCCTGGCAACCTGTAATTCAAAAGTCTCATGGGCAGATGTGAGAGCTGCTTCTTTTTGAAACAATAATGCTTTGAGTCTGTTTAGCTTATTAAAATCTGCCTTCTAGGTTGGAACGGAAAGCCACAATGGGCTGTCAACTACTCCTTGCGTGGGGGGAAACAGGACATTATTACAACATGTGACAGTTTGAGAATCTGATAAAATATATGGAATTCCTGCATGCCGGGCCGGCTTTAGCACTGGTGGCGCCCGGTGCGACAATCATTTTCGGCGCCCCCACACCCAATGACCACCTCCTCGGATTCTCTCACTACCACCGGGCAAAAGTGTCAGTCATCTCTCCAATTATAAATTATTGCTAAACACAGCGCCCCCTCCCTGAGGTCAGCGCCCCCTCCACAGGTCAGCGCCCAGTGCGGCCGCACCAGTCGCACTGCCCTAAAGCCGGCCCTGCCTGCACGCATCCCTCAACAATCTTGATCGCTAAGCATTAACTAACTACCATTTCAAAGGACAGTAATAAGTGGAAGTATTTCAGGAGCTGGTATTCCTTTTAAAAAACAGGCCAAATTTGCTACTGAAGCATTATATGCTTCATGCAAAGTAACATGTTTGCAAACATGTGAGTGCCCGACAAAAGAATCACATTCTTTTCCAGTAAGGAATACCTCCTTGCCGGCACGTTCACAATGATAGAAAAAAGGAAGTGACCATAATTCATGAAAAAAATCTGCCTCCTAGAGGTTCATATCTACCAACAGGGAAATGTTTCATGCAACTTTAATGTCAAAATAGGTAAAGATATTACACCGTGTATTAACCATACAGCTGAAGATGTTTTGGCTATGGTAAATAGAAGTTATTCTAACTTCTCCAAATTCAGCATTGTATAGGTAGCATCTTTCATTGCCATCAGTTGTTGTTTGCGTGTTAAATTGAAAGGCAAAAATAAGCTACTGGAATTCAAATAACGCCATGGTATGCACCTTTTCTTAAGGGCTTGAAGTGTCCAGCTTAACTGCACGATAGATCTAAGCTGACTTTGCCCTTGATACAATGTTGCAATGTCATTTTGCATAATATCAATAACAGCCGGCACAATGTTATTCAAATTATAAATGCGAGAAGACAGCGTATTAATCCTATTATCAACAACAGCAAACACTTTATCCAAATTATCCTGATCAATGTGCCTTAAACATGCAGAAGCTTCTATTTGGGACAAATTCCGAATTTCATTCTAGGTAGCATGAAGACATTTTTTAGAACATGGAGATCTAGGACCTATTAAAAAATCTGAAAAGTCCATGTCTTCTGTCAGGAAAGAAAGATGTTGTTTCACTGCAGAGAGTGACATATGTTCCAAACATTGTTGACACAATCTTCCCACTGAATCGGTGGTAACAATACCTGAATGTTTGGAGTTCGAATATCGAGAGTCAGGGCTGCTTGATTTAAACCCAGGTGTGGAATTAAGAAAATTAACCTGACTGCCATGTGCATCTACTGGCCACAATAACCACTCGTGTGAACCTGAGAGTATCAAACTAAATGTAACACTCTGCGCCATACTATTGAGTTTTTCTTCAGCATAATTTGTCAAACGTTGCCAATTTTCAAAGTGGGGAATGGAGGGAATATCCGAGGCATTCATCTGTTTAATTTTTGCCAGTTCCAGACCTGTAGTCTGCTGGACAGTGTCATTCCCAAAAATAATTTGGTTGGAATTATACATGCTTGCGACAAGGTTTCTGTCCCTTGAACTTACCAAGGTTTGGTTCCCCAAATCGATTTAAGTTCAATCGTGTCCTTCCAATAATCATAGTCTCTAAGGGCTAAGTGGGTGACAAACAAAGTTGTAAATATTAGCTTAGTCTGTGGGGGAGTTGTACAATGTTCTCATTGTGTATAATTAAAAAATGTTCATTGAATTTTGGGCCTATGTAGAAAATTATGGCTGTAATGGGAATAACAGAACATATCAGCATAATTAGCAGAATTAAGGTACAGGTCCTCTCATTCAAAAAGAGTATAATATTTCAGCTGCAAGAGCATATAATTTACAGTTTCAACATCCCAATCATCTGAATGTAACCCAGGTACTATTTCATCACCAATAGAAATTTTTAACACATATGGTATCTGAAGGATCTCCGTAGGGCCGAATATGTCAAAAGGAACTTTATCCCAAACAATTCCATCAGTTACTGAAATGTTTGAAATGTTCATGAGAGACAAGTCTCTTTTCAGTTTATGGGAAGAAGAATGGGGGGCCAGCACATCACCAACCAGTTCCATAGCAGACCATTCTGGGAGGTAGTGGCCATTAATTAACAGGAACAATGCAGTCACAAATTCAATCCACATGAAAACAAAAACCAAGGAAAGTGTGATCCAAATATATCCAAGGCAGGACTAGATAAGTGTGTTTCAAACAGGAAATGAAAACAGAGATCCATGCTAGAGGAGTGTTTAAAACAGAAGAACTGTCTGAGGAAAAGTCATCTTGATCCATTTAATATCCAGAAGCACTTAGTTGGAAAACAGGAGGCTCGAGTTCTGTAACAGGACTCAAAAAATCCAACAGCAATGGATCAATCAATGGTGGATCAGTGAAAATGACATCAGGGGCAGAAGATCCTGTATTAAGAATTGTACTCACATGGTGTAGTTCGACATGTTCAATTGAGACAAAGCGTTTGTCTTTAGAACCAGGAAGCGGTGGCAGGATCACAGCTCTTGTGCCTTGGATGCCAAGGACCGGCACCAGTGATTGGTATGATGGCCCTAATTCCTTTTTAATCGCCACCTTTTCTCGAATATTTTTTGCATTTTGTACCTTTCGTGAAATATAATAGAATATGTCTATATACACAATTGGGCTCTGAACTAACCATCAACTGTGATTAAAGCGATATCTATCTGTGTACTGTGTATCTAGTGAGCCCTAACGTATAAAGGGCCCCTTCCAATATGGCGGCCTCTTTTACCGCTTGGTCACGTCAGGTCAATGACATCGCGAGACACAAGCCCGATCGGAAAAGGCCGGAAGTACAAGGGCCCACCACATAAAAGCAGGTTAGTCAGCAAGAGAGTTTTCGCATGGTCGGGTACATATGCGGACGACATGCCGCAGACGATGGTTTATGAATAACACTTGGAGGTAAGAAGGCTTTCTCTTCTCTCTTTGGTACACTTCGCCGCAATTTATGCCATTATGAACTACCCCAAGCCTTTATTAAATCACCTAGGCCAATTACTGTATAGTTTTTGCTCTTATTAAATGCTTCCTTACATTGCTGTCGAACTCCGTAAATACGTTCTGCCCGCAATTAAAACACACCGTTGGCGTACCTCGCAACTGTGTTCTTTGATTACATATTTTTATGTCATCATCTCCTTTTCTTTGAAATCGAGGCAACTATGCTACGATGAACTTCCCAAAGTTTTTAGTAAACTGCCATGGCTATTTATTGTTCAGTGTTTGTTGATGGTAACGCTTCCTAAACTGTTTCAGAATTCTTCAAATTCATCTTGCTTGAAATGAAAACGTGATGCTGGAAAATTTCTGCCACAGCGTTTCGTGGTGATGTAACCTAATGTCGTCATTCTAAGTACAAGCCTCATCTCACCCTTTTGAAATTGAGTCAATAGGTTTCCTTTTGCACTTATGCTTTTAAGGCAAATAATAAAAAAATGGGAAAGAGCAGCAGTCTCTCTAACTGTATGGGCATTATTACTTAGTAGCAACTAAGTCATACCCGCTAATCTGTTCGCTTTATTGATAACAAGTGATCTTGGTCCACATTTTTTGAAACTATAAGCGATGGCATGGTAGCCTTTTTTAACTTGTTAGCTCCATGTTTTTGAGTTGCTGTCTTAAATATGATTGGTAACACAGGTATTGGGAGTTCTGTGTGAGCTCTAATGAGTAATATCTAATATAGAGATATATGTGTTAAACCTAGAGCGTTTCGTCAACTGTTTGTGCTCATTATTATTTTTTGATTTAACAGAGATATAATTCCCCCAAGAAAAGAAAAAGAAACACGCAGCGCATACCATAAAGACCTGCCTGGTGTTCCATTAAACTGATCTAAAGGAGAGGACACCGTCACGCCCATTTTTGGGTCTTAACAAACATAGGAGGCTCTACGCTTCCCTTAGGGTAAATCTAGTTTTAGTATCATGCAAATTTTCACCGGATCTTAGCAGATAATATGACACTGACCTGGACTTTTCAATCTATAGGGATCTAAGTAAATAACTGGCCGCAGGTATACACAAGCCAGAAAGAACATCCTATGATGTCGAAATACTAAAGAAGAATCACAGCATATTGGGTATTTGCGCTCATAGTGCATGGTTTAAATTAAGATGGCACTTTTCGCTGGATTTGTAGAAAGGCATGTTCACTACTTGTATAATTGATACATCTAGTAACTAAGGCAATTTGCATGCGTCTTTTCACAGGTGAATTATTTCTTTTTTTCACGTTTTATATGTATTTAATGGGTATATCAGGTCCTTCAATCTTTGGCATCTAATCTTAGAACCTGATATTAAGACTATCTTGATGTCAGATTTCTCAGCTCGTTCTGGTTGGAATATGGAGGAAAAACTTTTCAAATTAAATAAATAAAAAATAAAAATTCTCGTTTTATCCCAGGCACACACAAAAATATTTGTCTCTTTATTTTACAGACACCCCAGCCCCATTTGAAATTCGTAACATCTTGGTCCTGAGGAAGGTGGTCTATCCACCGAAACGCGCGTAGACCAGACTTTTTTCCACTACTGAGGAGTGTTTGTCTTTTAAGAACTCTTCACAACTCCTTTTGCCTTTCTGGGAATGCCACGTTTGGCCCTCATAACATAGCTCAAGGGCATCCAACTGGGTCGAACTTCTGTTGTTTTTATTTGCATGTGTCAGTGTGCTTACATGGTATGAATGAGAGAGCAAGTTAGTATATATGAGTAGCTTGAGGCTGGTGGGATATGTCTAGAAATTTAATGTGAATATCTTTGTCTGTATAAAGATATTAAATATACACTTTTTGTCTGTTTGTATAAAGTTTTATCGTTGTTATATATTTAAAAAGGAAAAAAAAGATAAAATATGTTTTGCAATGTCTATAAAAGAAAGTAATTTTTTGAATAAAAAGTAATAATTAATAATTTTGTGTAGTGTCAATACATAGATTCTTCTGGGATACATGCAGGTTTGAACCTAACTAGGTCTTCTTAAAGTATATAGGTCAGTACAGAGGTTTTGCACTAGTTTGTTTTCTTCCCTCCTCCTCTTAGACCTCAAAGTACTCTAGGGGGGCCTCTTTTGCTTTATAGTTGTAATATTCGAGCTGTTAAATACTGCTTTAATTCAAGGTTTGTTCTTTCCACAACAGAATGGTCCTCGGGCTTATATGGAGAAGAATAATACACCTCCACACCCAGGTATGCCATAGAATCCCTGTACACTTTTGATGCGAAAGCCGGGCCCTGGTCCGAGTAGAATGCATGGCATGCATGTGTCCCAGCAAAGACATGCATATCTTTAATAACAGTTAGAGCATCAGCCGAAAGCTGTGGCCAAACACAGAGGAATCGAAAGCAAGAATCAAATGCAACCACAATAAATTTGAACAAAGTGTCTGAAATCAATAGACCACAGTGATCCAAATAAAAGCAGTCAAAAGGCTTGTTTGAGATCAACAGATGTGTCTGTGGCAAACAACCCATGGTGGAACATTTAATTTGTTGACTAATGTCACAACACAGGACATATTGTTGGACTATTGGTGTAAGCCATGCCACCAATAATGTTGCTGTAGCAGTAAAATTATGGCCACCACACCAGCATGTGCAAATGCAACACCTTCATGTGCCGCTATCACTAAAGCAAGTCTGTTATTTTGGTTGGGAATCAAACTACCACAAACCCCCGGAATTGATAGAACAGGGACAGTTTGTTCATATAAGTGATAAGAATATTTAGAAGGAAAGCCTTAGGTAAAGGGGTGCCATCCTTATTTAGATTAGCAGCAGCCAAGATATCACTATCTATTCATGTTTAGAATGAGTAATTTCAGCAAAAGTAGTTGTGTCAACTGCAGATTTGGCTGCTTCATCAGCCAAGGAATTCCCTACAGCGTGTGCTCCCACATGCTGATGACTCCACATATGTATTATATGAATTTGTGGCAACCTGTCTTTAAGTCTGCCACCTTAACCCAAACCATCTTATGCTTGATTATGTTGGCTTTAGAATCTTTGAATCCCTTTTCTTGGCAATAATGTAGATTAACATTAGAGAACTGTACACAGTAATATGAACTAAAGGCAAAGCCTTCAGTTCAGTCACCCAAAGACCGCTGTGCAAGTTGTTTGAGGTTGGAATTTGCCATCCAACATAACAGCAATATCAGTAGCACATGCCACTTAATATTGCTGTTTAGAACCTATGGCAGGTGGAGCTGAACCATCAGTGTAAATAATATATTTATACTGATCAAGAGGCAAAACAGAAGAGGGCATGGGATAAACATGGTCATACTGTAGAAATTCTTGTGTATGTAAAGAGGGATCAGGTTGAAGACAAAGTCTACATCAACCGCTGTTAAGAATATGGCCCATTGTAACCAGCTAGGATGGGAGGCTTTAGCATTGGGGACACTAGCTTTTGTGACAGCCTCTAAGGCCAGCACGAGAGTAGCAATAAAAATGTGTTTCCCTTGTGCAAGTGTCCTTTCTTTAAGGATAGCCATCTGCACTGCAGTCAGTATTTTCCCAGTGGAAGCAAAATGCATTTCTGCATTGGAATATAAATGTGATTTATATGATATAGGCACTGTTTCGCCTTCATTAAAAGTGATGTAAGTAAATCCAATTGGAAATGGCAAAATAGGAATGACTAGGTTTGAATGAATGAATGAAAGAATGGAAGTATTTATTAAGCGCAAACCTTTGCTCTGAGGCATCTTGGCACTGCAGAACCAGACAAGGGGTGAAACTAACCACTTCCTAGATCTCCTGAAAACTTGTAAAGAAGGAGAGGTTTTTAGTTCCAGAGGCAAGGAATTTTAGAGCAGAGCTGTGGAACTGAAAAAAACATTTCCCACCCCATGTGGTTTTTCTAAAGGAAGCAACTACAAGATTCTTGGCCATACTTGAGCGGAGAATCCTGCTAGGAGTGTACCACCTGAGATGTTTTCTGAAGTAGGCAGGTCCATACCCATAAAGGGTCCTGTAAGCTGTGCATAGTGATTAGAAGATGATACGCTGTTTTACCGGAAGCTAGTGAATTGTGCTAATGGCTCCCTTTGCCAATTCAAATCTAGGCACTTTTAAAAGAAAGCGTGCTAATGCATTCTGCAGAGTTTGAAGCTTTTTTATTAGCCCAACCGAGATGTTGAGGTAAAGAACAGTACAACAGTCAATCCTTGTTAGCACTAATGAAATGACCACCATTTTCAAGAGCTCGAAAGGCAGGTATTTCTCAATTTTTTAATCAATCTCAGAGAGCAAAAAGAGGCTGCAGTGACCTTAGTAATTTGATCCTTCAGCTTCAATTCATTCTTAATCATTAGCCATAAATTATTTTCCCTTGATATCGGAGTAGGAAGTGGACCCAAATCAGAGGGCCACCATGTGTGTGTCCAGAACGAGGGGCTATTTAAAAATAGGATAAACTCCATTTTGGATGAGTTTAGTTTTAGACTGTTATTATCCATCCATTTATTAACTTCCACCATGCATTCCCTGAAGGAGTCACTCGTATTAATAGCATTTTTATCCAACGACACAACAATCTGCGTGTCATCTGCAAAGGATGCCAGAGACAGTGAAAAGGAATTAATAAGTTTGGTAAGTGGTGTGACGTAAAGATTGAACATAGCACTGCTCAGAGTTGATCCCTGTGGAACTCCACAAGACAGAATGTAGGACATAGAGGAAAAACTACCCACTGAGACCCTTTGCTGTCGATTAGTCAGAAGTTATTGTAGGAGATTAAGTGCTGGGCCTCTAACTCCTAGTTTCAGAAGACAGTCAACCGACACCAAGTGGTTGACCCTATCAAAAGTAGCTGAAAGATCAAATAGCACCAGAGCAGCATTCCCTTCTTCATCTAGGGTGGCTCCGATTTCTTCTGTTGCTGTCACCAATTGGGATTTGGTACTGTGATGTTTTCTAAACCCAAATAGGGTATCATCCAACAAGTGGTTATTGTCAATAAATGACATTAGTTGCTGATTGAGTACTTTCTCTACCAGCTTTACTGAGTAAGGAAACCTAGACATTGGGTGATAGTTGTTCAACTCTCTAGTGTTAAAGTTGGCTTTTTTTAAGAGAGGGAGAACTGACGCTGCATTCCAGCAGTCTGGAAAGACTCCCTGTTTGAACATTACTGCCATAATATCAGCCAATCGGAGGGCTAATGGTTTGATGCCATGTGGATTATTTTGGGTGAGCACGGATCATGAGGGGAGCCTGATGCCTGATTTAATAATGGGGATCAAGTTCTTTATTTGCTCTACAGAGGGTGGATCTAAGTTATTACATTTTATGCTCTCTGGATGTCAATTAGGGCACTGTGTTTTGGTTAGAGTAGTTAAGTTATTATTAGTAAACTGGTTGAAGATGTTCATAACCTTCCTTTGAAAGAAGCATGCCACGGAGTCGCAAAACTCTTGGTTAGTGGTTGCTGCATTGAAGGTATTAGACACTGTTAGTTTTTTTATTACTTGAAAAAGGTTTTTTTTCCATCGCAGGCTGCTCTAATTTGTTCTGTATAATATACTGATTTTGTAGGTAGAATTAGATTTTATGCTCTGCTAGTTTAGCTTTGTACAATTTCCTCTCATTTTCTTCATAATTGTTTCGCCATTTAGGCTCCAATCTATGACATTATTGTCTTGATTTTTTAACAGACTCCGCATAGTATGGCTGAGATTTTTTCTCTATCCTAGGTTAGTACATAATGGGAGATATGCTATCCAATGACTCATGGATCCATGTAGAGAAATTCTCTGCTATATGATTTACATTTTCAGTAGCTTTTGGCGCCAAATTAGTAAGCAATAAATTTGGTTTGTATGCTTGGATTTTATGCCATGCTCTGTTTGAAGACGAGGAGTTCACAGGAGCTTGTGATAGTATATCCTGAAAGGATATCTGCGACTTAACTGCAAAATGGTCTGTCCAGATTAGTGGAATGGTAACTGGGCCATTGACATAAGGGTTATTAGAAAAGATTGCATCTAACATGTGTCCTGCTTGATGTGTGGGGCCTTTCGTTTTTAGCGGAAGTCCCAGACCATTCATTGACTCTATCAATCTGATAGAATCCTGGTCTTAGCTAGACTGCAAGTGAAAGGCCGAGATCGAAATCGGCCCCTGTGTCTTCAGAAATTCAATAGAAAAAAAAAGAGCATCAAAACCCTCCCCAGATGCCAGCGTAAAAGCTGCCTGGAAGTGATTGCGGTAAAACACTGCCAGCCCTCCTCCTCTTTTCTCCCCTTGTCTATCTAGGCAAAACATATTAAACCCTGGGGGAGTGGTGTCTGCCGTTTCTGGCCTGAATTAAAATCTGCCCAAGATTCAGGTTTGTGCTGTTGACGTGTATGTATGTGGCATGTTTCAAACAAGTCAGGTTGTAATGATCTGAGTGCATCTGTATGTTCTGATGTCCAGCGTGTAGCAGAAAAATCAGGGCATATTAATTCATAAAGTGGTTTAATGCATTGTGCGTGTTTGGAGGTTACAGTTGTGCACAGTTTTCCCAGAAATAAGGGGCAGGGTTCTTTCCCTCATGCGTAAGTTCATATCCTAGGAAAAGGACACTCAGAAAAGCTATATTAGATTTTTTGAAGTTGAAGTTATAGCCAAGTTCAGCAAAACCCAATATTATGTGATCTACTCTGGCCAGGTGGTGATTCAATTAGTCGTCCTTTAGGTAGATATCATCTACGTAGGATAGTGTATCAGGGTCAATATCTTAAGGAATCGACATAATGCATGCAACCAATATACCTGGGCTATTCTTATAGCCCATTGGGAGCCATCCATATCGCATTTGAAAACAGAGGGGGATATTCCCAAGAACACGTGTTAACTATCGCCAAAATCGCTTAACGCAACTTCCCACATTGCAGTCCATTGCGGGAAAATAACACGTGTTAACGCAGCATTCACAACCCTGCGGCACCATCCGATAGCCTCACGATAACGCGACAAATGCCCGCGTTAAAATCACTGCGACGCCGAAAAAATGCGAAACCCCAAAGCGAAAAAAGTTGCGACGTACCAAACACGAAACAAAACCAGCGATAACCAGCGACAGGCCTGCGATTCCCACGCGACATGCGGGAAAATGCACCATAAAAGCGGAGAAAAATAAAAATAAAAAAATGTAACTGCGTACCACCATGGACGCACCCGGACCGAATGCACAGGACAACACGAACCCCACAAGCCCCACAGACGACCAGCCAGGAACCCCGGGGCCGGGGAAGGGCAAAGAGAAGAGGAAGAGGGAGACGGGGTTCAGTCCGCAGGAAAACCAGATCATCCACACGGAGGAGACAGAACACAACCAACAACTGTACGTCACCTCCATTGTGTCATCGGCAACACAAACGGAAACATGGCAGTACATCGTGAACAACGTGAATGCAGTCGGAGTGTCGAGGAGGACAATGGAAGAGGTCAAGAGGCGCTGGAATGATGTGAAGGGCAAAACCAAGAAGAAACACTATGCCAACTTGAAAGCAGCAACGCAGATTGGAGGTGGGGGACCAGCGGCACACCAGGAGCTGGATGACAGTGAGAAAATGGTGGCCACAGTCATCAGTCGGGATACAGTGCCAGGAGTTGGTGATTGGGACACTGCTCAACATGACCTGACACAACATCAACAGGGTGAGCACCGACCAGGGACTGGGGAGATGGGCACAATGGCACACATGCACAATTAAGTACAGCACACTTCACCCCCACAATGACTCTGGAACATGTCCCTGAACTCCATGCCACACAGCAGCACACATACAGAAACTCAGGGAATGTGTGTTGCATTGAATTTATTTGCACATGCTGTGCCTGTGGTCATTTTGCACTGTCTCATGATTACCAAGCACTGACACAATGTGACGTCCTCATGTGAAGAAATTGTCAGAGATGTTGTTCCTACGGGCTATTCCTGCTGCAGCTGCAGTGGGGTGTGGTCCACCTGCCTCATCTTCCTCATCATCCTCCGGTGCATCTGGCACACGTAACCATGGGGCATTGGTGCATACACATATGTTGTGCAACACACAACATGCAACGATCATCTTGCACACGATGACTGGGCTGTACAGGAGCCTCCCACCTGTGATGTCCAGGCACCTGAAACGTGACTTCAACACGCCAAATGTGCGTTCCACGATGCCCCTGGTGCGTTTGTGGGCCACATTGAACTGCCTCTGGGCCTGTGTGTTCGGGGCTCGGAGGGGTGTCATCATCCAAGGTCAGAGTGCATATCCCTGATCACCTGTGACAGTGCAGAGAGACATGAGTCAATAGTTGGTTCTGCATGATGTGTTGGCAGGCTCACTAGTTCATTGGCATGTGATATGTGTGTCACAGTGATTCTGGTTTGACATGTACTGCTATTAGCAAATGAGCGCCATCAATGTGCATTACGTAGCCTCACTTCTGCTCCTCCCTCCCCCGAGCATATTTCCTCGTGTGCGCTGCGCGCTTGCATCACCTGCACTCCTACGGCACACCATTGTCATGCCTGTCTGCGCATGTCCACAAGCCTGACAACGACACTGTGATGTTGTGCGTAGGCCTGTGGTAAGGATAGGGTGGACACAGATGTGGAGTACATGGCTGGCCGAAGTCGCGATGCGGTCGAGGCAAGACCTTTGGCTCATGCTGCGGTAATAGCAATACACACACAACAGTTGGCATGTATGATCCCGGACCCCGAGCGGGCTTGCACTCATTCATTAATCCCTTCGTCCGAGCCCACACTCGGGGGCATGTTACATTGCAACTTTGTCCATTGTGGGGCGGGTGGTGCCGACACCACAACAAAGACACACATTAGGTACTAAATTGGAATGCCCAACACTTAACCACGCCCAGAGCCCCGGGTGATCATCCACACCCCTACGCTGGACTGCCGTACGTCAGCCCACTCCGACAATGCCTACAGGGGGGTACGACACAGCTACATGTCCCAGGTCTACCCCACTGCCTGAGGTGACATGGTTGCGTCCGCTGTACACAGCACAATGCAATGTGGTAGGGCCCGGGGCCCTCATGCACACACAATGACCACACGGACACACTTAGATAGTTTGTGGAACTGGCTACGGGCACGTGCGCCCGGACCCTTTATTGCCAGGGTCACATGTCCAGTGACGCCTGTGCTGGATGGGTGTGCGGTGAGTGTAAGCCAGCCCTCAGGGAGTTGTTGGCGCTGGCAACAACTACAACAGTGATCAGACAATCAGAAGTTCAAAGTTCAAACAGCAAGGGTCCACAACTTGTGCTGCACAGAGTTAGTGGCCTCGGATGCACTGCGGCCGGCACAGGCACACCGCCACGGGACGGTGACTACCGGTGCACTGAGTTAGGGCCACGAGAGCTGAGCGGGTTCTCGTTGATGTCCAAGGTGATTGTCGCAGAGGGTTTTGGGGGACAGTGGAAGGTGTTCTTCCAGGGCATGATACAGAGGGCAGTACCAAGTAGACATTTGCAACATGGAGGAGATGAATGCTACAGACTCATGTTTAACACCAAGTCATTACCAGCCACATGATGATGAAGACAACCCCCAGGCCATTGACTGAGACACCACCAAAGTTCAACCAGAGGGTGTCCATGAATTTCGGGGCACAGAGTTAGTGGCATCAGAGCTGAAAGAGGATGCAGTCTGCGATGAGGCCTGTACAATGGTATAAACTCTGCCATAAATAGATCAAGGCTCAGTTCCAAATGTGTAACCTACTTGACCGTAGTGTGGGCTGGAGGCAGCGGTCAGCAGGGGCCCCCAGCCACGTGTCCTTGGCCTGCGATGCACAGAGTCAGTGGCACCAGGGCAGTTGTTGGTGGGGCTCGGTCACCTCCGTAACGAGGATCCTGTTTGTCATCCGGACTGAATCGCGTCTTCCTCTTACTCCTCTCCTAGCATGCAATGATAAGGACTCTGCAATTGTAAAATCAAGACTCAGTTACAAATGTGTGACCTACTTGATTGCAGTGTAGGCCTGAGGCAGCGGTCAGCACGGGGCAACAGCTGTTCAGGCAGCTCCTCCTGGTACTCTCACACACGACGTTGGAATGCCATGTGGCGATTATTTGTGGCTGACGGAGGTAGTGGCACCAGAGCTGTGCGTGTGTGCAGCCTGCGACGATGCCGTGTCCTGCCTGGTACGGATTGTATTGGATTTGTGTGAGGCCTGCTGGACCGCAGTGTAGGCAGTACACAGGTGAACCCTGCAGTGCTGGGCCGCAGTGTAGGCCAAAGGCAGTAGTCAGCATGGGCCCACAGACATGTGTCATTGGAATGCTATGCACAGAGTCGGTGGCACCACATCGTAGGGAGTACGGTGATATAAACACTGCAATAAATGTATGTACTCTGCCATTGTATAATCAAGACTCAGTTCCAAATGTGTGACCTACTGGACCGCAGTGTAGGCTGGAGGCAGCGGTGGAGTACGTCAATGAGAAAGGAGTAATGGGGGCCTGTGTCGCGGAGGCCGTGATTGTCTAAGGAGGCTGCCATGGTTGTGGGCCTTGGGCTTGGAGCTTGCACCGGCCCGTGATGGGCCCTCTTTGACACACGCCAGTGTCGGCAGGTGAGCAGTGCGGCCTGGCTGCGCTGGGGCGGGCATGACGCATTTTGGGACAAGCGGCCTGGGGTGCAGCAGGCGCACAGGATCGCAGGCATCGCGCTCACGGCGTCGGCCTCATGGCGGGGTGAGAGGCGCCGCCCTGGCAGACACGTTGGCCATTCCGGAAGAGAACCACGCCCAGAGTTACGGGCTTTTTATTCACACCCCTACGCTGGCCTGGCGTACGCTGGGCCAGCCCACTACGCGCACGCTTACAGGGGGGGACGTAGCAAGCTACATTTCCACATTGTTCCCCGCTGGCTGTGGTTACATGGTTGCGACCACTGTCCAGTTCACTCCAGGCACCTGCAGTGTATGTCGACATGGAAGTGTCTGTGGTCTGCATACTGTGGTCTGTCCAGCACATCCACTCCACACTTGGCATTGTGTACATTCTTATTCATGGGTCACTTGCCTCCTTCTCACATGCCGGGTTCCCACCTCTCCCCACATTCTGCTATTGTGTGGCTGAGGTGCCATGCCGTTGATGGCTTGTGTAGATGGCTAGCCCAGGTTGCCACAGTAAGTAGTGTTGTCGTGTTTGGAATGTGGGGGTGTTGGTTGTCATGTTGTATGTGATTTTGTGACGTGTGCATTCCCAGAGTTGTGAGTTGTCTGAATGTGGTGTTGAGGTGTGTGGTGTGTTCCGTTGGTACTTACCGACGAGCAGTGCATTCCCATAGGTGGCATCCTGGAAGCGCTGGTTGATGATGGACTGTCAGAAGATGAAGGAATCATGCACACTGCCTGGGTACTTGGCGACGACATTGGTGAAGAGTCCCTGGTGGTCCACTATTGCCTGCACATTGATGGAATGCGTGTGCTTCCTGTTGCGGTAATTGTGTGCAGTGGCGGCAGGGGGCATGAGGAGTACATGTGTGCAGTCGATTGCCCCCAAGACGTGCAGGAAGCCAGCTATGCCGTAGAAGCCTTGCTTGATCTCCAGCTGTTCCTGCGCAGTGTGTGGGAAGTAAAGTTGTTGGGGTACCAAGCTGTTGATGGCATCCAGGACAGGTGTGAGGAACTTTGACAGGGCTGGCTGTGAGACTCCTCCGACTCTGGCAGTTGTTGGTTGGAAGGTCCCAGAGGCCAACAGGTGCAGCACGGCCAGCAGCTTTGTCTGCGGAGGGATGTTGGTTCACCGCTGTGTTGGTACCGTCAGCCTGTGGGCAATGATGGTCAGGATGCGTAGGATGGTTGTCCTTTTGAGCCTGTAGTGGGCAATGACTTCCTCTGGCGTTAAGTCTCCCAGGCTGGTGCGATTTCAGAAGATCCGGTATCTTTGTCTGCGCTGCCTCTGTGGTAGTCCGGTGGGGGGTCCTGGGGAGGATGGGGGTCCTGGGTGTGGTGGCGGTGGGTGTTGTGGCCCTCTTGGCGCTCCGAGCTGCATGATCAGTAGCTCCATGGCATCTGTTGTTCTTCTGGTGTGGCTGTGGGCTGGGCTCCCTTTTATGGTGCAGGTTGGCGTCTGACTTAACACCAGGTAGGAGCAGGTGTTAAATCCATACTGCTAATGCGCCTTATCGCATGTTTTTGGTTCCTATCGCCATTCTGGCTGGTCGTTGTGAATGTTGCGAAGTGGTGTTTCCGCGGGTTTTTGCACGGGAACGCCTACTCTGCATCTCATTAGCGTTAGTTGCCGGTGTCATCCGTGGCAATGTTTTTTGTGGCTGCTATCGCAGGGATACTGGTGGTATCGGCTGTTTGCACCAGCTTGTGAATGGTGTGATAAATTTATCACCACTTTGGCTGCGATGATGTGCCGCTAAC